>NJPR01000131.1:0-376990 GCA_002946385.1 Rutstroemia sp. NJR-2017a WRK4 | reverse complement strand
TCATGATACTCGCCTGGGATTGGGGATTCGGAATATGTTAATTATATAATCGTCCGACCTACAGTACACGGGGAAAACTCTAACCCTAATGGTTGGGGTTAACGGAACTACAGTGTAATTCCATTTCACCCGCGGACGGACCACACCTTAAATTTCCCACCCAAAAAAAACGGAACTACGGTGTAATTCCAAAGGAATAGTGTTAGGATCTTTAAGAAAGTAATTAGATATAATAGAATTTATAATATAATAAATTCAAAAAAGATTTTATAATTATTAAATTATCTTCTTCGATTTATAAATTCCTAATTATTTATCAACTTTTAAAAAATAAATTAAGATTGAAAAATCAAAAGAGTAAACTAAAATCGAAAAACTAAAGAAGTAAATTAAAATTAAAAAACTAAGAAAGCGAATTATAATTAAAGAATTACTTATTTATCTTTTTCTAAATAAAGTAATCTTTTATATTTTTATATTATAATTAGTAATTCTCTTTTTATAAAAAGCGATTTATAGAGATCAAACTAAGTTCTTAATATATATTATAAAGATATAATTTCAAAATATAATTTGTTATAATTTAAAGTTCTTAGATTAATTATTTATTGAAAAAACTCTTCAAAGTTTTAAAGTTTATTAAAACTTGTTTATTATAAAAACTCTCTAATTAGATCTTTCTTTAGTTTTCTTAATTATCTTATTATAAACTTTATCTAGATTTATATTATTTTATTTAACTATCTTACTTTTTATAAGATTCTCTTCTAGATTTTTTACTATCTTCATTTCTATATTTCCTAATTTATTCTCTTTTATTTCTTTTATAACTCTTTATAGTTCTTTAGTTCTCAGATTTATCTCTAATTTATTTACTTTATATATAAATTCTGGTCAATCTTATAAAGATCTCGATATAAAGATAATAATTCTCAAATAACAAATTAAAATAAAGTAAAAGATCTAACTTTATAAATAGATCTATATTATAATATTAAAGAGATAGTTTTAAAAGAATTAGTTTTTAATCTTTTATTTAGAAATTATTAAGCTCTTTTTAAAAAGACTTTCAAATATTGTTTAGTTTTATTCTTTCTATTATTTCTAAAAGGTTTTTTTATTTAGATATTTCTTAAAGAATTTCTATTAAAGAAACTTTCTAAAAAATTATTAAAATTCTCTAAAGTCTTATAATATTTCCTTATATTTATCTTATTTATTTTCTTTTCTTTTTCTTTGTTTATTAAGTTTTATAGAAGAAGTATTATATTAAGAACTAGAAACTTATAAATTCTCAAATCTACTTTAATAAATAATTAGAAACTATATAATAAAGAACTTCTGATATTTCTATAAAAGGTATTATAACTTAGATTATACGGATGCCTGAGGACTTTAGACTTAAAGAATAGCCACTATTATTCAGTAGGGTAAAACCGTCGTACGAAGATTATACGATAAAGTAAAGTCTAGATATCCTTACCCCTAGTACGAAGATAGGAAAGGTACTTATGATTATCAATATACCTTCAGTAGGCACGGTACCCCAATATGAAAGGTACCTGTCGGAGGGACGATACCTAGAGAATTATAGGCACCCTTAGTAGAACCTCAGGCAGGAACCCAGTTGTCCCAACACTCCCAGACTGCTGGGACTACTAGGACTGCTGGGACTGATGGGATAGTAGAGAACGAAGGTCTATATAACTAGATAGTTTTCCTTAATATATAGAGCTTCGTGCTCAACTCAATTTACTACTTGTTTACCTACTATTACAATTATTCGATTCCCTATATACCTGTTATCAACAATAAACCTACGATAATACTATTAGTCGTCGCGACCAGCAGTATTCGAGATCCTGACCACTTCCACATGACTCAGAAGATAAGCATTCGTAACAAAAGGGATTTGGGAGAACCTATTATTAAGAAGAATATAATTACGATTATTAAGAAATAGATATTTTATATAGCTTTTAAATCTAATAATATCTATAATGGAAGAATACAAGTTTAGAAAGTTCGGGGACCGAATTCTAAGGAGGGGAGTTATTATATAATTAAGGGCTTAGATCCGGTAATCTCCTAATACCTACTATAAAAGGCCCCTTGCAGAGTATTAGACTCCTAGAAAATACATCCTTATTACCTATTATTAAACCCGGTCCCCATTCGTCTAACTGCCGAAGGCTGCCCAAGGCTCTCAAGCATATGTTAAGTAAGCACTAAGTGCGATTTGAGTATAGATCGTCACAATAATGTAGGTACTCTTGATACTACAGCTTTTCAATCTGGTCGCGACTTGCTAGAGCCTATCTATATCCGGGGCCTAAATCGCCAGTGACGTGCAGTCCATTTGCTAGATTTTCGTTATCATGGCTCACTCATGTACCCACTGCCAGCAATATGTTCTCGTGCGACCGCGAACCAAAGAGGATATTTATTGGGTAGAGGTTCTCGAGGTGGACAGTCAGGTTGTTGTTGATGCTGCTTCCAATGGCTGTGCTTTCTTCAACTGGTGTCTTTTGCAACAACCCGAGCCTTCACATCCCATCCACCGAGAAGAGCTGAAAGAAAATCTAAAACTCCGAGCCCGTATGTGGGCTGGCGAAAGACATAATAATTCTACTGGGCAGTTCCTATGGTTGCGTTGGGAGGAACACCCAGCTTCGGAGTGGGTTGAAGGTGGTCAAGGATTGGATATCAAAAGTTTGTTTATTATGGCAGAAGTTGGTAAGTATCGCAAAACCTAGGTGTCTGTTTAAAGCCATTAAGTCGGGCTACAGGAGATCCTGCGGCGCGTTATAATGCGGCAAGACCTATCCATAGGAGTGTGGCATCTGCCGCAAAGTTCGACCTTGGTCGAACCTGGCTTGATAAGTGTAGTAAGGTACATCCTTCTTGCAAGAGCCCTCGTCGAGACTCAATACCTTTGCGGTTAATTGAAATAAGCTGCGCGGATACAAGTTATGAGCCAAAGATTCGACTTGTAAGCAATACCGGCAAGCTGCTTTATGCAGCCCTCAGCTATTGCTGGGGTAACCCTAGTTTTATAGAGGATATAAAGCTCAGCAATAAAACATATCCAGAATGGTTAGACGACATTCCGTTCTCTCGTCTTCCTAAGAGTCTACAAGACGGTGTTATCGCGACATGGAAGCTAGGACTTCGTTTCCTTTGGATCGACTGCCTGTGTATATTTCAAGATAATAACACAGAAAAGGCCATTGAAATAGCAAAGATGCCGGAGATTTATCGTGGAGCTTATGTTACTATCTCTGCCGCTAGATCAACCGGAAGTAATCAAGGATTTCTTCATGATATCCAGGTGCCAAGTGTCGAAGCTAACATCTTCAAGATGGCATATGTTTGTCCTGATGGCAGACTTGGATCAATTCTGTTATTTGACGACTCTGTTCCTCAAATGATGGAGCCAATTGACTACAGAGGGTGGACTTTGCAAGAACATATTCTTTCACCACGATTGCTAATATATGGGGTCCACGGCCTTCGTTTCAACTGCAGAGAAGTAATACAACATGACGATGAAGAGGCTGCTACAGGAAGTTTATCAAGCGGCAACAACCAAAAACTGAGTTTGCTTCGTGATATACCCAGCAATTCTGAAATAGCGCGGAATACTTGGGCTAGGACCTTAGTCGAGTATTCAGGGCGTACTCTTTCTCATCCTGGAGATCGATTGTTGGCCATTTCTGGAGTAGCGAAATATTACTCGGAAATTTTGAACGACAGATACTTGGCTGGAATCTGGCTTCGTGACTTGCCCGCAGCTTTGATGTGGGAAAACATATCAACACAGTTCCAGCGGCCGCTGGGTAATCGGGCACCCTCTTGGTCTTGGGCTGCTATAGATGGTGCTGTGGAGAATTTCAAGCTTTCAGTACCTGTGGATCCATATCTTAGTGTCATATCTCACGATATTCAACTTATCGAGCCTGCAGCTCCATTTGGAGATGTATCTTCTGGTCACTTAACTCTGAAAGGGTTTTTGAGAGAAGCATCATGGAACGGCATCGCATTGGTTTCATCGAGTTTCCCAAGTAGAGAGTACATGACTTCTACGGTATCAGACGCAATCGAGAGCGAGTTGACTAAAGATGGAAGCGTTTTCATTAAAGTCTGGTGTTTACAGATTCATCCTTTTGATGAATCGAGGCATATGGGTCCATCGGGTCTCATACTAGCACGAGTGTATGGACAAACCTTCAGACGCTTGGGAATTTTCTCCTTTGATGCAAATGATGTCAGCCCAGAGTTGAGAGATGCTGACTTCTACTCTCAACTCGATATCGAACAGCGAGAATGGGCTCAGGCATCTGAAATGCAAGAATTTGTTATTTTGTAGAATGTTTTATCTCTAGAACTTATTATCAAACTGGATCGGCTTTTATAAATACTTCTTGGTATATCAAAGCTTCTTATCGTAGCTAGAATAATATGAACAATATATAGACCTCTAGTAACTATAAAAGCCAATCTCAATTATCGATTTTTACAAGAGTTATATTATAAATATATATATCTTTAATAGGTTGCCTACTTATCACTAGTTAATTAATAACTAATTACTAGCTTTATTTTGAATATCTTTATAAAGAGTTCTCTAGTATTATTCTATAATACTCTTTACTATATATTATTATTAGATTTATATTTATAAAACTTAATAAAATTCAAATTATCTATATATAATATATAATATTTATTAGTTATATATTTATTTATTATTTCTAACTTACTAGTTAGTATATTCGATACTAATTATAAGAAAGCTTAATCTAATTTATTTATATTAATAGAATTTTATCATATAAAATTACTAATTATACCGCTTTATATTTCCCACTCTTATATATATATCTTACTTATATTCTTTATAATTATATTACTTAGTTATTTCTTAATTTTATAATTTATATTATAACTAATTAGCAAATCTAAAATATTCGAACTATTTATTTTGAATTAGTTATTTAGCTATTTATTATACTCGATCTAGATTATTAAATAGTTTAATAATAATTATCCTTTTTTATTACTATCTTCTTATCTATTTAATATTATAATATAAAAAGATATATTCAACTATTTCTATATTAACTTAATAATATATATAGATTAGAGATTTATAATTTAATATATTTTAAATATTTAGAAAGTATATATAGTTTATCTATTTTATTCTATTCTAAATAAATATTATACTTTCTACTTTACTAAGTTCTTTATATAATTTGAATTTATCTTTATCTAATATCAGACTTTTTATTATTATATTATACTATTTAGTTATATTTTTTATTTATTATATTCTCTATATTTATTTTTTAAATTTAAATATTTCTATTTAGTTAGTATATTTAATTAGGATATTTAGTAATTCTTATTTTCTTATTATTTCTTCTTTTCCGAATTTATAAATATTATTTTTAGTAAATTTATTAGATTAAAATATCTTTTTAATATTTAAAGAATTTTCTAAACTTCTTATTATAATATATATTAATCAAAAAGATTACTATTTTTATTTCTACTTTATAATTAGATATAACTTGATATATTTTTATAATCTTATATAAATATATTATTTATATTTACTTAAGTTTTTATTTAATTATCTTTCTTTTTCTAGATTTATATTATATTTCTACTTTATATATTAATATTATATATATATATATTATATATAAAATCTATATTTAATATAATATTAGACTTTATATTATCTAATTAAACTTACTAAATATAGTTAATATTATAATATCCTTTTTTTAAACTATTTTTATATAAGTTTTCTAATTAAGTTTTATATCAAACTAAATATCTAATATTTATATATTTAATAATAAAATATACTTTATTCTTTATTCTAACTAGATTATAATTATTAGATTAAATCAATTTTATATTTTTATAAAATAAACTAATTTATATTTTATTAATATAAAATATATTCTATAATATTATATATATTTTAGAATTTTTTAATATATATTAATTATCGGAATATTAACTAGAACTATATCTAGTTATATATAAACTTTTTTATCTAAAATATAAATATATTCTATTATTATATATTAAAAGTTTATATAATAGTTATATATTAATATAGTATTTATATAAATAATATTGGAATATATAGAATATATAAAAATAAATATTGAAATAAAAAATATTATTATATATAAATAGAGTATTATATAACTATCTAGTTATAGAAGAATTATAACGATTTTATCTATTATATAAACTAGTTATTTATTAAACCTAGTTTAATATTATAGATAAGTATTGATTTATATTATATAACTTTTTTAAATTATCTCTTTTTTTATCTATTTATTTTTGGAAAATCTAACTAATAATTTATTTTTGAAATAAGAACTTTATATAGAAAGATTTATTAATAATATATATTTAATTATAATAAGTCTGAATATAGAAACTAATTATAATAAGTTTATTAATATTAACTAGATTTCTCAAAATAGATAAGTAAAAAAGAGAATAATTCAAAAAGATTATATAATATAAATCAATATTTATTTATAATACTAAACTAGATTTAATAAATAACTAATTTATATAATAGATAAAATCGTTATAATTCTTCTATAATTAAATAGTTATATAATACTTTATTTATATATAATAATATCTTTTATTCTAATATTTATTTTTATATATTTTATATATTCCAATATTATTTATATAGATACTATACTAATATATAAATATTATATAAATTTTTAGTATATAATAATAAAGTATATTTATATTTTAAATAAAAAAATCTATATATAACTAGATATAATTCTAATTAATATTCCAATATTAGTAACTTTTTCTTTTTGAGATTTATATATATATATAATATTATATAAATATATAATATACTATATTATATTAGCTTTATTAGTATTTTTGAATTATAAACTTATTTCGATTTTTTTTATAAATCTAAATCTCAATTTATTCTATAATTTTCTACTTCTAAAATTATCGAAAATCTATTTATATTATATCGAACTAGTTAAACTATTTCTTTTTATCTTAATACTATATTATTAGATAACTAACTTTATATATTTATAAATTAGTTATATTTATTTATAATATTTTTTTCTAATTTGAGAATCTTCTTATTAATATTATATATTTAGTAATAATTCTATATTATAATTAATTACTAACTAATTTTTATATTATATTATTATAATAAATAATATTTATACTTCTTAGTTAGAAAGTTCCTTTTATTTTATAGAATATATAAATATATAAAATCGAACTATATTAGTTAAATTATATCAATATTTTATTAATTTAAAATAGAGAAATATTTAATTATTATTTCTATTCTAACTATCTTTAATATAGATTATATCTCTTTCTAATTTATATATTAATCTCTAATTATTTCGAAGATATTTATAATAATTATCGATAAAGAAATAAATATCTTTATTATTATATTATAACTTCTTATTTCCTAATTTCAACTTTCTTTTATATTTTTTTTCGATTTAAAATTCTGATTTCTTATCTAAATTCTAATTATATATATAATATAGATAGTAATAATTTGAAGATAAATATAAAGCAAAGTTTTATTAAAAAAGATATTCTAAATAATTAGATATATATTATTCTTTATATTTCTTCTTTTATATATATTATAGATTTATCAAATTATATTCTTTATAATCTACCTTATTTATAAATATTATATATAATTATTAAATAGTATATCTAAATATAAAGTTCATTTTTATATAATATTTAAAATAAATAATAATTATTATTATTATGAAACTAAATAGTTTTATCTTATATATAAATTCTTTTCTTTTTATATATTTTATATTTATTAAAGATCTTTTAGATAAATTCTCTTATTCAAAATTATATATATTTCTTTGATTATATTTCTAATATAAAGATTAAAAAATATCTATTTTATATAATATTATTATAATTATTAAAGTTATTAACTAATTTCTAATTTATTTTTAATTTTTTGAAAGAGTAAATATAGAAAATCTAAAAAGAAATTAGGAAAATTATTTATATCTATCTTTTTATATATTATTTTAGTATTATTTCTCTTTTTATATTATTTAGTCTTCGATTTATATTATAAATTTGTTATTATTTATAATTTTTTTGAAAACTTTATTAAATAATACTTTTATTATAATATTAGTAAAGTTATTATCTTTCTTAATTTAGTATATCTTAACTAGTTTATATTATTTATATAATTACTTCAATATTATTATATTGATTATTAATTATTTCTCTTTTATTATATCTAACTTTACTAAATAATTATATAAATTATAGAAATTGATATATATTATAATTAGTAATATTAAAAATTATAATTATTTGAAGATTATAATAAAGATCTAGTTTATAATAATTACTATATTAATATTAATAATTATTATATAGATTTCGGATATTAGGATATTATAGATAATATATTTATTTTTAATACTATTTTAATAAATCAAATTATCTATTATTTTAAATATTTCTAATAATTACTTTTCTATAATTAGAAAAATAATAAATCCAATTTATAAGTTAAAGTTTTTATTATTAATAAAAGACTTATTAATATATATATAGAACTTAATATTATTTAAATTAAGAAAGATATAATATAAACTATATTCGAAATTATTAATTTATTATTAGAGATATTTATTAAATATCTATATATTATTATTAATAAGATTTTGATATTATATAATTATAGATAAATCGAAATTTGTTTTTAGTTAATATATATTCAAAAGATATATCTTATAAATATATTATTTATAATAATTCTCTATTTATTATTTTGATAATATATCTATTATCTTTATTTTCTTATTCTATCTCTTTTATATAATTAATAATTTGTAATTAATTTGGATAAGTTTATAACTATTAAATATAAATATATTTATAAAAGTTAGTTATTTTATAGATTTGATTATAAACTTTATCTTCTCTAATTCTTTAGCTTCCTTTTTATAAAATATTTTATTATTTAGAATAAAGATATTATCTATCTATAATATTATAATAACGAAGATATTCTATATAATAATAATAAATAGATAGAGATTATAAAAAGAGATTTCTATATAAAGTTTTCAGATATAATATATATAGTATATTATTTACTAATATATTCTAGTTTCTATAATATTATATAAAGATTTATAGATAATTATAATAATCTCTTTCAAATATATATATTTAATTTACTTTGGTAATCTTATTATAATTTATAATATTAACTTTATTATTAATTAAGAATAGATTTATATAATATTTTATATATTTATTATTATATCTTTTTATTAGAAAATAAAGATTAATATTTTAAATAGTTATTAACTTAATTATTATATTATAAATATTTAGATTAATATATTCTTCTTATTAATATTATTATATTTCTAAATAACAAAATAGCTTTTCTTATAAAATATATTAATAATCTTTTTTTTACTTTATTAATTAGTTTTATATTAAAGATATAGTTTTTATATATAATTAGATTATATTATATTATTTCGAAGATATTATAATTAATCAAATTATTGATTTCTATTTATTATAAAAACTCGAAAAAAGTATTAAAAATAGTGATAATATCTTTAATTTATAACTTTATAACTAGATCAAAATCGTTTTTATTATAATTAGAATTATAAATAAATTAAGAACTTTAGATTTAAAAAGAAGATTTCTATATTTGATAAACTAATTTATTATATCTAAATAATATAGTATATATATCTATAATAATATAAATATCTATAGAATAAAGAATACTTTATAATATAAATACTTTTAAAATAAATAATATTTTAGAAGAAAAGATATTTATTATTATAAAGATATTTAGAATAAAAATAATATCTTTATATTTCTACAAAGAGGGGTTTCAATTTCAACTTAATAACTAGATTCTTAAAATATATAAAACTTTCTTTAAGAATAGATATCTATATTCTCTCTTTATCTATCTACTCTACTAAGTTCGAATGAATATTGAGAGATGGATATGGAGGTAGATAGCCCTCTTCTAAATTGTGATATACCGAGATATATTGTATAATAGATAGTTATAGAAGAACTAATATAAAATATAATATAGATAATCGAGGACTTCGTATAATCAGAGAATTGGCTAGAGCAACTCTAGTTAGTATAGAGTATTGTATAATAATTGGTAAAAGGAGCAGAAGTAGTACTAAAGAATATATAATAAGAGGAGCTCCAGAGCTTCAAATTATAAATCGGTAATATTGAAAAGGTAATCTAGTTCCTTATTAAAAGGTAGCTTCTTATAAAGAAGCTATTATATATAATAATGGTATAGAGAGGATAGATATTAGTAACTATCTAGAGAAGGGAAATATTGGTTCTGATAAGAAGGTTATATAAAGTAGTAGTAGTAATAGGAACTGAAATCTCTATCCAAAAGTAGAGGTCCAGAGTAGAGATTATATAGGATGTAAATATAAGTATTATATATAAAGTAGTAGTAGTAATTAGAAGGCTCCAAAGTGGAGATATCCTACTAATATTCAATACTAAGAAGGAGAAGTAGAAATGGGAAAAGGATTTTAAGATAATAGTTATTTTTAGACCGAATAGATAGCTTTATATAAAGAAGTATACTATTCTAGTATATAGAATTAGAGTAGTATCTCTAGATATAAAAAACCAAAATCAAGCTATCAAGGTAATATATATATAGAATCTAGATCTATAGAGGAAAGTAGATATTATATAGATCGAATAGATAAGGAAAATACTTAAATATAATAAGAAGTATATACTATTATATATTGGAGTAAAAGAGCTAGAACAAACTAATTATATACTAGATAATAGTCTCTTACTAGAGAGCGAGTATTATAACTATAAACTATTCTATAGAAATTGTTAAGTAACTCAATATTTCAATTACTAGTTATATAAGTATATAGCTAAATATTGTCCAAATATAACTCGATATAGATTCTATATAGTAGTTGGATATAAATCAGGAAACTATATTAAGAAGGAGGATTATATAATATATCGATATATACTTTATAAAGGAAAACACTCTTCTTGAATATATAATTACAAAGTTAGGAAGAAATAGATAGAGAGTATAAAACAGATATATTTAGTAAGATTAATACGATTTCAAGATTATAAGAATAGAGTTATATCTACCCTCCAAATTAGTATAATACTCTCTCCAAAGTTTAGTTTCTCGCAAAGTTCCCAGGTTTTCTAAGGAATATAAATAGATAATAATAGAGAGAATAGTAGTCCTTATTCTAAATAATGAAGGGGTTGTTCCCTAATAATAGAGACTTTTATATAAGTCTTTATAGGAATATAAGATATTAGAGGAATCTTCCAGATTCAACTAATTAATAAATAGATTATAAGTTCTTCAATATAATATATAGAAGAATAAGAAAGTTATAGAACCTATATTTACTAACTCTAGGATCAGGATATATAATATAATTATACTATAAGAATTATAGAAGAATTCTCAAGAGAATAGGATATATTATCTAAATATATTAGGATTTATCCTAATATATAATAATAAAGAATATTATAGTTACTTTCTTATTAATAGAGAGATCGATAATTCTATTTGGATTATCGATTTCTTTAATATCGATCTAATAGTTCTGAATATTTATATAGATCAGCTATATATATAGATCTATAATATATATAGTAAGCCTCCAAATAGATATAATATAATTAACTATTTCTTACTTATACCCCTTTTTCAAGTACTTATATAAAAGGAAAGAGAGTATATAGTTTTAGAGAATTTCAATCTTCATTACCCATTTTGATATAATATATAGAATCTAACAATATATCTAATAATAGATCTATTTATAAATTTAATACTTTCGAATAATCTCTCTTTTATCTTATTAGTAGTAGAAGCTATATAGAAAGTAAGAGAAATAAATAGTATTATCGATATTACTTTCTAGATATCTAGATTACAAAATAGAATAATCGAATATCAAGTCTGTATAAATCTTGATTTCGGATTAGACTACTTCCTGATTATTATATATATCACTCTTGATATTATAAAGCTATTATTCTAATTAAGGAGATATTGGAAATAAATAGATTAAGGGATTATAAAAATAGAAACGGCCTACTTAATCCAATCTGGACAGAACTTCTTTCTATCTAAGATTGACTAATATACTGATTATCTAGTATAATTTACTTAAAAGCTAGTGGAATAGGCTATCTTATAGAGCAAACTATTATCTTATAGCCAATTATAATGGAATTAAGAAGTTCAATAAATAATAAGAGATAAGAGAGATATCTAAAGATAATATAACTAGAACTATTAAAGAGAAGTAAAAACTAGAAAATACTATATAATTCACTAAGTTAAGAGAAAATGTTTTTACGAAATAATAGATAAAGTAATATAGAGAGAGAGAGTCTAGAGACTTGCAAAATAGAGAAGAATAAATCAAGAATTAGTAACTCTCTTTATAATATCTAACTTCAAGATAATCTCTGAAACAGTTTATACAATCCTAGAGAAAATCAGAGTATTTAAGAATTGTTTCTACTTAATAGTTACTATAGATTTGAACGATATCCAGAATAGAATCTTTCAAAACTATATTTTTAATAACTTCCTATCACTGCTTTTAATAGTAGAGACCGATAAGATTTCATAACTACTTTATATAAAAAAGATAAATAAAGTTTCAGAAAGCGACTTTATTTTAAATAACTTTCTAAAAGCTATAAGAGAATTATTAGTAAAGATTATTACCAATCTTATAATACTTTATTAGAAGGTAGAGTACTATTCAGTATGATTTAAATATATAAAGATAATTGTTATTCGAAAGTTAGGAAAGAAGTTATATAAGGATCTAGGAACTTGGAGATCTATTATATTACTTAATATTATTAGGAAACTTATTAAGGTAGTTATAATTAAAAGATTTATAGAAACTATAGAAGAATATAATCTGCTTTCTAATAACTAAATAGGAGTTCATAAGGAATACTCTATAGAGATAGTACTCGAGCTATTTATAGAATAGGTATATATAGTATAGAAATCACCAAAATATATAATGATGATACTTTTCTTTAACCTATTAGGAATATTTGATATAGTGGATTTAATAAGACTTCTTAATATCTTATAGAAGAAGAGGATATTAAGATAGATTATATAATGAATTCAAGTTTTCCTAAATAACTATATAACAACTTTAATAATTTAAAGAAAAGAGTTACCTCTTTTTGAATTATAAATTAGAATATTTTAAAGATCTATACTATTACCAATCCTATTTCTTTTTTATATCTCAGAACTATAAAAGATTTATAATATTCAAGAGATAAGAACTTTAGCTATTGGATTTATAGATAATATAAATATTCTAATATATAGAATATCAACTAAGGCAAATTGTAGGAATCTGGAAAGAATCTACGAAAAGTATCTAGATTGGATAAAGAAGTATAGAATAATATTTGCTTTATAGAAATATAAACTTATCCACTTTACTCGAAGCTATATAAAGTTCAATCTTCAAATAGATACTTGGTTTAGTAATAGTTTCAAAGAACCGATAAAGAAAGTAAGAGTATTTAGAGTATAACTTGATACTAAACTCAAATAGCAGATCTATATATAAAGAACAATTTAGAAGATAGTAATCCAGAATGGGATATTAACAAGACTAATAGTTTCTATATAGAAGGTATTATTTATATAGTCTAAGCAAATCTACTTATTAGTAATCAGATTATAGCTAGTATATAGAACTATTATATAGTATATTTTATTGGATAAAAACAAAGCAAAAAGAGTAATAGCTAAACTTCAAAGGATCTAGAATAAGTATCTCCGAATAATTATAGAAGTATATAAAGTAATACTAATCTCAATACTAGAAATAGAAATATATACTCTATTAATAGATCTCTATCTAGATAGTAAGATAACAGTTTTCCAAAGAAGAATTAAAGATATCCCGATTTAGATAATTATATAGAGAGTTTATAAGATAATTAGAAAGAGATTCTGACTTAATATAAAATAGAGCAGATATACTAAAAAATAGAAAAAAATAGAATAAGTCGAATTAAGAACTAGAGACTTTGATTAGAAAGAGGATTTAAAGAAAAAGGTTTACTAAATATAATATAGATAGTGGATAGTAAGTATTCTTCTTTATATAAATTAGAATTAAGTTAAAAAGCTACTAGATCTAGTAATACTGAAACTATATAGATAACTCAAAAAGGTAGAGAATATAATCCTTATATAAATAAGAATAGACTATATAAGTTTTATCTATTTCTTAAGTATTATAAAAGTCTCGGACTTTCCAATAAAATAATATCAATATAGATAAGAGTGGGAAACTCTAAGATATATTTTACTATACTATATCTTCGAAGATAATAGAAGAGTCTCTCTAGGAGAAAATCAAGATTTTATATAATTATTGGAGATCTCAAAAGGGGTGTTAATAGCTAGTAAATAGATAATATAGTTGGAATAACTATGATAATTTCAGATAGCTAATTCTCTTTTATACAAATCCTCAAATTGAAAATCGGTGAGTATAGATAGATAGTAGATAAATTCAGAGAAATAGTAAGTATTATAGAAGGTTTTTAGTCCAAATAAGAGTTAGGTTTTCCTTTATATAATTATAGAAGTATTATATAACTCTAGCTAAATTAGTATAAGAATCAATTAATCAATTAATCAATAGTATCTTTAATAAAATTCTTAATTAGTAATATATAATATCTTATTAACTTCTATTTATTTCATTATAATAGAAAATATTAGAATTAATAAGATAATAAAGAATAAATATTTATATAATTAAATAGTTTTCTTTAATATTGTTATAAATACTTGTCTTCTGAGTTATGTGGAAATAGTCAGGATCTCGAGTACTGCAGGTCGCGGTAACTAGTAGTACTATTGTAGGGTTTATTATTGATAATAGTTATATAGAGAATCGATTGTAATTATAATAGTAGGTAACAAGTAGTAATTAAAGTTGAGTACAAAGCTCTATATACTAAGGAAAACTATCTAGTTATATAGATCTTCGTTCTCTACTATTCCAGTTATCCCAGTTGTCCCAGCTAGCTGGGCTAACTAGGACGGCTAGGACGGCTGTATTATATATCCTGATAACTAAGAGTTCTACTAAAGGTACTATTCTTTTCTCAGGTACCCTTCTAGTAATAGGTACCATTTCTCCAGAGTACCTTCTACTCTGGAGGTGCCTATACTATAAGGTACCCTCTGCCTATATATACCTATATTATCGTGGGTATATATATTATATTATCTGGGTATGGCGGATTAGCCCCCTGAATATAGGTGGCTACCTTCTGAGCCTAAGGCCCTTAGTTTATATATGACCGTGGATATAATACTATCCCCCTTCTATCCTAGCGTCGTCCCGATGCTTACTATATTAGTACAGGGTGCCCACTTGGGCCTTGGATAAATTTCCTGGACTTTCTTCTTTCATTATATCCTATATCCGTATATCTAGGTCTACTAATAGTCGTCAAAATCAGTATACTCGTAGTAAGGAAAAAGGAATCGTTATACCATCTTCTTATAGTCGTTGTTCCGAAAAGAAGTACGAGTATCGCGTTCTCCCTGGTAGTACTTATTATGGAGAGTGCGGAAAGAGTGGTGTTGAGAAGTTCTGCGATATTTTTGGCGTAACGGCCGCTACTTGGGCTCGTATGGATTCTGAAGAAAGGCATCTTCAGAAGGAAAATGAAAAGTTTCATCTGGAAGAGGAGGAGGCTATAGCTAAAATTCTCCGTCTTCGTGTTCAAGCAAGGAAAACTCAGTCGCAGCTTGATAAGGTATGTGAAAATGCTGGAAAGATGTTGTAGTACGATCTGAAAACGATCGAGGAGTTGGAGGTGTTTGAGGAGAAGGAGAGATTGGAAAGGGAACAGGCTGAGCAAGCTGAACAAGCTTTTTAGGTGGCTAGTTCTTTCGGGGTCGACCCTTCGATCTTCGAGCTCCCTTTGATAAGTGATTCTGAACTGGCTGCTTGGATGGAAGCTATAGGTTCCGTTGATGGAATTTCTCCAAGTCTTGTAGGCAGTTCAGGTTCTTGACTAGTTCCTATATGTTTTCTGAGTATGGGTAACCTTCCCATTTGATCAGATAATGAAGGCTTCCTCTAATATATTTCTGATCTAGTATTTCTTCGACTTCATATTCGGTATTTGGGTTAACTAGTTCAATTTCGGTATAAGGTGTATTTGGCGCTCCTGGTAGTACTGGTTCTAGAAGCGAAATGTGAAATATAGAATGTATATTCATTGTTTTTGGTAGTTCGAGGCGGTAGTTAACTGGTCCGACCATTTCAACAATCCTGAAGGGTTCTAATTTCTTGTGATCCAGTTTGTTGCTTGGTCTTTTAGTGTTGATATTTCGTCTGAGGAGGTAAACCTTATCCCCCTTCTTAAGTGTTGGTTCCATACTACGCTTTGTATTGTAGTAATGCACCGTTCGTTGTGTAATGAACTTGATATCAAGTGATAATTGTTCGTGCAGATTCCTAAGATTCTCTGCTCTTGTTATTCCTGCATCTGATTTTGCTATATCCGGTAATTGTATATTGTATGTTTTGGGTTCGAAGCCAAAATTAGTATATGCCGGTGTCATGTTTGTAGTGGCTACTTCTGTAGTATTGTAAGCGAACTATGCGAGCGGTAGTAGCTTTACCCAATTGTTTTGTCTGTAATTGATATAATATCTTAAGTACTGTTCTATAGTCTGGTTCAATCGTTCCGTCTGACCATCCGTCTGCAGGTGGAATGCTGTTGAGAGTTTTCTCTTGATTCCTAGTAAGGTTGTGAGTATCTGCCAGAATTTCGAGGTAAAAAGCTTGTCTCGATCCGAGATAATTTCGGTAGGCACCTTGTGTATACTGGCTACTATTCTTAGAAATATGTAGACTAGATCCTTAGCTATACTGCTTTCCTTGTATGGAATCATATATCCAAACTTGGTTAATCGATCTATAATAACCAGGATGGAGTTATACATTACTCCCGTTATTGGATCTTTTGAAGGTGGTAGTTTAACTACAAAGTCCTATATAATGGACTTCCATGGTTGAGTAGGTATATCCGGAGTTTTGAGCTGTCTATACGGAGTATGCTGTGAGGTTTTGTTCCGTATATAGATATTGCAGTTTCCGATAACTTCTTTAACTATCTTCCTCATTCGTGGGAAATACGAGTTCGCCTTGATCCTTGCGAATGTCTTTGTGATTCCTTGATGTCTATGAGCTGGGAGCTTATATTATTCTTGAGTAAATTGTTTTGCCAAGGTCGAAGGGATATATATCTTCCTATAGAAGTATATAATTTTGTCCTTGATTATAAATCCTTCGCCTGGTCGTTCTAGTACTTGTTTCGTGGTGGAATCATTCCCATAGTGCTCTTGCACTTGTTTTTCTAAGTAGTTATCACGAAGTGATGTTATCGTGGCTAACTGGGCTGAGTTGAATACCAACGAATCTCCTTCCTATCTAAATATAGTATATAATTCGTATATCTTATTCTCAAGGTATTCTGGTTTCCTGCTAAGTATATCGGCTCTAGCGTTTTCATTCCCTTTGATATACAATATTTTGAAGTGGTATATAGCTAGTGTTTCTGCCTATCGTACCTGTTGTCTGTTTAGGACTTTGGTTGTTATGAAGTATACCAAATTCTTGTGATCTGAGTAAACCTGGACTATATACTTAGATCCTTCGAGGTAAACTCTCCATTCTCTGAAAGTATCGACAATAGCGAGTAGCTCTTTGTCGTAAATCTCGTAATTCAGCTCGGCTGGCTGTAGCTTTCTTGAGTGGTATGCTACTGGCTGTAGCTTCCTGTCCTTGCCCGGTTGGCTTAGGACTGTATCTAATATATAGTCTGATATATCTGTCTCAACAGTGATTGGTTGTTCGGGATCGAAGGTAATAAGAACTGGTGCCTGTGTAAAGGCTTGTTTGAGGGTTTCAAATGCCTATTATGCCGTACTGCTCCATTTGTACTCTATATCCTTCTTGGTTAGCTCTGTGAGGGGTGCTGCGGTCTTTGAGTAGTCCTTGATAAATCGCCTATAGAAGTTCGCAAATCCTAAGAATGATTGTATTTCTTTTACGGTAGTGGGTTGCTTCCACTTCAGAACTTTTTTCACCTTATTTGGGCTTATCTTGAGTCCTGTTATACTGACAATATATCCTAGAAACTCGGTTTCGGTAATGTGGAATTCGCATTTCGAAGGCTTCAGTAGAATGCCTATATCTATTAAAATCTGAAGTATTTCCTATACGATCTTGATATATTCTTCGAGGGTTTCGGTGAAGATCAAGATGTTGTCTAGGTATGCTATACAGTAGTTATCGAGATACTTCTTTAACAAGTTATTAACCAGATATATGTACGTTGCTGGTATGTTGGTGAGCCCAAAGGGCATAACTTGGTACTTGTAGTATCTGTATCGTGTGCGAAATGCCGTTTTCTATTCGTCTCCTTCCTTGATTCGGATTAGATTGAATCCTGCGTGTTGATCCAACTTTGTAAAGTATTTAGTCTTCCCGATTCGATCTCGTAGCTTACTGGCCAATGGTAACGGGTATCGATCTTTGATAGTAATAGTGTTGAGCTTGCGGTAGTTAATAACTGGTCTACCCTTCTCATCCCCCTTCTTTGGTATAAAGAAGATGGGCGCTCCTGTAGGTGAAGCGGATTCTCTAATGAATCCCTTTGCTAAATTTTCATCGAGGTATTCGCGAAGCAACTTGAGCTTCTCCTCAGATAGTGGTATAATTGGTAAGAACGGTGGTTCCTTTCCTTCTTCCAATTTTATCTCATAATCCTAAGGCTGATGCTTTGATAAGGTGTTCTCTTGAGGCCTTTCCTTGAAGATCTCGGTGTATTTCGTGTACTATACTGGTATATCCTTTAGTGAGGGATCCTGGGCTAGGGTATCCAACCTCGGTGAGCTTGTTATCTTCAGCTCCTGACCGGGTATCGGTCTCGCAAGACCCTATGTAAACTTCTTCTTGTATTTGTACTTATTGTACTGTACTGTCCTTGCGACCTAGTTGATATACGGATTATGGTTTTCTAACCATGGTATTCCCAGAATCATCTGGTATCCTCCTAGTGGGACTAAATCCATTCTTATCCGCTCAGAATGCTGACCTAACTATATCTCAAATTCTTGTGTTTCGTACTGAACCAATCCGTCCCTTTTGGCTAATTGCCCGTCGGCAAGGTGAAGTCTATACAGAACTGGTTTCTTGAGGGTTCACAATTTCGCTGATGCCGCAGCTTCTGGTACTATAAAATTTTCTATTGCTCCTGAGTCTACCATAGCTCGGAGTGTCTGCCCGTTTATGCATACTTCGCAAAGGATCTGTCCTGACCCTAGGGTGGCTTTCAGCTCTCTGGCTGGTATCCTGTATAACTCGGCGAGTCATTCCTGATTGGTGTGGAGTGTTTCGTAGTATGGCTCTGTGGTGAGTATATTCCACTATAGCCTAACTCCTTCCTTAATCGATTTGACGTAATAGACCTGGCCTTCTGCCAGAAACTGTCTTACTGGTTGTTCTATATGAACATTTTCTTCCTTTCCGATTTGTTTCCATAGTTGTGTTGTCCGTAAATGTCGGAATATTATCCAGAATTGCCTAATTCGTAGTTCGCTTTCCTCGAAGTCGTTTCTCAAGAATTCCTAATAGGTCTTACCTGTTTCAAGCTGCTTCCATCCAAAGTGCTTGTTATCTTTATATATAAGTTTGTAGGTTTCACCTACTCTGGGTTCGGAGGTTTCTGTATAGTTATAATATTGACTTTTGCAGTTCAGGTAGGTCCAGACTCTGACTCCCTAGGTACTATATTCCTTAACAATCCATTCTTCACCTATGTTTGGTAACTCGAATGTTGTATTCTTTCGTAGCGCCTGTGGTTTCTCCGGGAAATGGTTATTTATGAATTTCTCTTCATAGTACTTCTTATATATATTGTCGTGATATATAAACCATCGGATATACTCGTAGTCCGTTTTTTCCTCGGTAACCGGTTTTCTGTAGATGGTAAGATCTCGGCTCATTATATTTATTTGGTGGGATTTCTTTTTCTGCCCTTTATTCCTAGGCTTCTTAGGATACCACCCTACACCGTCCTTATCCGATCTGTAGATTGCGCATTGGTCGTTATAACATACCGTCCATAATAGTATTGCGTATTCCTTGGGAACTTGTTGGCTACTTATCATACTGATCTGATATCCTACTATATTCTTGAGCTGTTTCTTTCCCTTCTAGTTTCCTTTCTTGGGCTTGCCTGCCTGGGACCCTTTACGACAGTCCTTAGCTTGATATCCTGAAAACCCGTATTCGAAGCAAAGCTTCTTTTCGTATCTGCAGTTCTTTTCTTTCTGGGAAAGGTTGTTCTTGGAGCTCATAGCGTCTAACTCCATAGAGTCACTATAGGAACCTTATCGTTTCTTAGATTGGTTTGGCTTGTAACGTCCCTTATTCCCCTGGGATTGTTTAGACTGCTTATCTTGCTGATATTTATACAGTATATCGTCAACTCGGATTGATTCTTCAATAAGAGAGTTTAAATCGTCGTACTTAACCGACCTCTCAAGTTCGAGCTTGATGTTTGGTTTGAGTCCTCTATAGTAGTGACTCATTACCGCTTCATCTCCCTATTCCGTGGTGCCTGCGTAGCGCCTAAACTCGGTGGCATACTTGATAGCTGACCCGGTTTGTATCAACCTATAGAGTTTTTCTTCTGCAACTCTTCTCTCATTGGTAATACCAAATACCCGACGAATCTCTGTCTTGAATCCTTCAAAGGAACCGAAGATGATTTTAGTAGGTTGTATATAGTTTGTTGGATGGTCCTTATTATCGAAGAAATCTCGAAGGTATAATTGAATCCACTTAGCTGCTTCCCCTTTGAGATACAATGTAGCCTAGCTGCTTGCTATAGTTGGTCGATTGAATTTGTCCTGGTTGAAGGTGATATATATTTCGATCTGAAATAGGAACGTCTCGAGTTCATAACGATCGCCTTCATATTTGTCTGGTAGAGCTACTCTGAGGGTTTCTGAGATAGTAATCTTATATGGTTCGTTTATATTGATATCGCCCTCGCCGTCCTGTTCATCTTCCGGGTCGACGGTTGCTGCTTGAGCGCTGGACTGGTTGTTGGGTGGTGGTCTGGATATGGTGGAGGTATCGATTTGGTATATGAAGTAATAAGGGTGCTCAAAATGTTACGAATGCTTGTCTTCTGAGTCATGTGGAAGTGGTCAGGATCTCGAGTACTGCAGGTTGTGGTGACTAGTAGTACTATCGTAGGGTTTATTGTTGATAACAGTTATATAGGGAATTGATCGTAATTATAATAGTAGGTAACAAGTAGTAATTGAAGTTGAGCATGAAGCTCTATATACTAAGGAAAACTATCTAGTTATATAGATCTTCGTTCTCTACTATTCCAGTTATCCCAATTGTCCCAGCTGGCTGGGCCAACTGGGACGGCTGGGACGGCTATATTATATATCCCGATGACTAAGGATTCTATTAAAGGTACTGTTCTTTCCTCAGGTACCCTTCTAGTAATAGGTACTATTTCTCCAAAGTATCTTCTATTCTGGAGGTGTCTATACTATAAGGTACCCTCTGTCTATATATACCTATACCATCGTGGGTACATATACTATATTATCTGGGTACAGCGGATTAGCCCTCTGAATATAGGTGGCTACCTTCTGAGCCTAAGGCCCTTAGTCTATATATGACCGTGGATATAATATTACTTTATTTTGGGGATTCGGAATATACTAATTATATAATTATCCGATATATAGTATATAGATAATCGATTAACTCTAGATCTTATTTATATTATGAACGAGATCAAGCTCCGGATAGATTATATCTTAATTTCACTATATAAAAAAAACTTATTTATATTATGAACAAGATGGAATAAGGTTAGTATTAAAGGTAATAGCGAATTGATATAATATACAAATAATCATACCGAATATAGGATTTAATATAATCAAATAGTTTAATATTTAAAAGATAGATTGGGTTATAGTAATGATAATAAATAGATAATTCAAATATATAATATTCCAATAAGTTAAATAGGTTAAATAGTAATAGGTTCAATAATAATATATATAATAGATAATAATATAGATGGAATGGAAATATAATAGTAATATAGTAGAGGAACTTACTTTTTTATATAGAGGAATCTGGAGTATATATTCTATATTAATAATACTTCATATTTTGGTATATAACCCTATTAAAATATATCGATATTCAATTATAAAGTAAACTATATATAATCTATATTATAATACTTATCTTATTTTGGGGATTCGGAATATACTAATTATATAATTATCCGATATATAGTATATAGATAATCAGTTAATCCTAGATCTTGTTTATACTATAAATAAGATTAAGCTCTGGATAGACTATATTTTAATTTCACTATATAAAAAAAACTTGTTTATATTATAAACAAGATAGAATAAGGTTAGTCTTTTACTTACTTTTATATAGTGGAATCAACTTGATACTAATCTTGGAAATAATATACGATAGTATTGGGAGTAATAGCGAATTGATATAATATATAAATAATTATACTAAATACAGGATTTAATATAATCAAATAGTTTAATATTTAGAGGATAGGTTGGGCTATAATAATGATGGTAAATAGATAATTCAAATATATAATATTCTAATAGGTTAAATAGGTTAAATAGTAATAGGTTTAATAATAATATATATAATAGATAATAATATAGATAGAATGGAAATATAATAATAATATAGTAGAGGAACTTATTTTTTTATATAGAGGAATCTGGAGTATATATCCTATATCAATAATACTTCATATTTTGGTATATAACCCTATCAAAATATATCGATATTCAATTATAGAGTAAACTATATATAATCTATATTATAATACTTACCTTGCTTTGAGGATTCGGAATATATTAATTATATAATTATCCGATATATAGTATATAGATAATCGGTTAACTCTAGATCTTATTTATATTATAAATAAGATCAAGCTCTGGATAAACTACACCTTAATTTCACTATACAAAAAAAACTTATTTATACTATAAATAAGATGGAATAAAGTTAGTCTTTTATTTACTTTTATATAGTAGAATCAACTTAATACTGATCTTGGAAATGATATACAATAGTATTGGGGATAATAGCGAATTGATATAATATATAAATAATTATACCGAATATAGGATTTAATATAATCAAATAGTTCAATATTTAGAGAATAGATTGAGCTATAATGATGATAATGAATAGATAATTTAAATATATAATATTCCAATAGGTTAAATAGATTAAATAATAATAAGTTCAATAGTAATATATATAATAGATAATAATATAGATAGAATGAAAATATAATAGTAATATAGTAGAGGAACTTACTTTTTTATATAGGGGAATCTGGAATATATATCCTATATCAATAATACTTCATATTTTGGTATATAACCCTATCAAAATATATCGATATTCAATTATAGAGTAAATTATATATAATCTATATTATAATACTTACCTTGTTTTGGGGATTCGGAATATACTAATTATATAATTATCCGATATATAATATATAGATAATCAGTTAACTCTAGATCTTGTTTATATTATAAACGAGATCAAGCCCCGGACGGACTATACCTTAATTTCACTATACAAAAAAAACTCGTTTATATTGTGAACAAGATAGAATAAAGTTAGAGATTTAAATCGATTTTTAATAATAATAATAGAAAGAGATTAAAAATATATTAATATAAGAATAATAAAAATAGTTATTAATAAACTATATATATAAAGAAGATATAAAGCACTTCTTAAGATAGATATATATATATATATAGTAGATATAGATAGAAATCAGTTTGCTCAGTAGAAGAGGTTGCTGGTCACTTTCGGGTGATGAAGTGAGGTGTGTTTACTACTATGAACGCAGTTCGGCAACTGGTGCCAAAGCTGGGCTACTCCGGCATAGCAGTCTTACAGACAGCTGGAACCGAGTATGAATCAATCAATCAATCGATCGATCCCCTGTCGTCCCATCACCTACTCCTCCCTGATATATACCCTTTCTCATAATGAGTACCTGTCACACCCCAGCAGAAATCTACAGTCTGAACTATATCGAAACCTGGATGTGTAAGCTATTGTATTGTTGTCCACCCACTTTTGTGCTCTAGCGTCCACTCGTAAATCCGAAGACAAGCAGATAAGTTACTCCCAAACGATTCTACAATGCCACGAGGCGACAATTTATACGAAAATATTTAGATCGGAGTTTGTTAAAATTCACAATTGATCTATTCATAAGTTATGACATGATATTTGATATGCTTCCAATAAATCGTTTTGAAAGATGAAAGGCTGAATACAAATCATCATCATACTGTGTAGGTAAAAGATAAATATTTCCTATCTGAAACTGTAACAAGTTGAACAATATGTTATTGTAAGCTGGAGATGTTCAAGCAGCCGAAAGTGGAAGTGAATGAAAGGAATATCGAGATCGAGACATGTTTGAATCGGACTTGTGGGCAAACTGGAATCCAATAAGATGCTACTCAAAGAGTTCCCTGTTGGAGAAACATTAAAGTAGACGGCCATCACATCTCGACATAAATTTGGACTGAGCATGTTTAGAAAATTGACAGCGAATGAAGAAGTGACGATAAATTACAGATTTTGTTGAACACGTACTGAAACTGAGCTTCTTTTACACCCTCGTCAGTCCAATTCTGGAAACGGGATCTAGATTGGACATGTTGCCCGAAGCCAGATCCAGGGACGCCTGGTTAAGGGTTCTTGACGTGTTCCTTGGAATGTGTTAATAGACTTCCTTACATGGGCCGAGTAGGAATTATCACCGCGAGCTGCGAACAGATCCGCGATGAACTCAGAATCCAAAATATCGAAGTTACAAAGAACGAACACACAACCCAATTCTTCCTTCATATCCTCTAACTTCATCGTTCCTCCGTGAGCTTTATGCTTTCATGAAGAGGGAAGGCTCTATATGTAGCACCATAGACTCGAAGGAGTCGTGAAACTACGTCAGAGGTTTAAAGTTTGATCTACAACTTTCAATGAATAAGCACCGAGAAGGTAGAAGTATGAAATTAAATGTGTCATGAATGGAATGAAGGCGAAAGGCTGCCAGGCAATAAACAAGATCTAAACTCATGACTCTATCCGTAGAATCTCCATTGAGTCGGTACCTCTCCAGTTTTGGGACTTTCTGGACCTGGTAGAATCTCTCTCAGGAGCTCATTCACCCCCATACCCATCTCAGCACATTTCTTCCATTGCCGTGGATAACCAAGACTGACTTCCTCGAATCGACACCCATCCTTCCAATCCGTCCTCCGAATATGAAGATGGCCACTAATTACCACCTTGGCATTGAATCTCCGATGCCAATCGGCTGTCAATTTAGTACCACACCATAAGCTAAACCTTGGGATAAATTTGAGTGTCACCAAGTCTTCCCGTAATGGCCAGTGGTTTGCAATAATAAGAGGCAACAACGGAAATTGTGCTCTCGCAGCCTCCAACTTCGTCTCAAATTTCTGAACGAGCACTTTGCACCAATCTTGCCGACTAGGATGCGGATCCGGATGAAGCAAAAACTCATCTGTAGCTTCCGTATCCTTCTCCCTTGCCCAAGGGACAGCACCCTCCAAGCTCACATCGTCAGGTCTGAACGAATAATCGTACAGGGTAAAAATTGGAGCAATAACAGCTGGACCGCCTTCTCCTTCCCAAACAACAAAATCGTCTTCGGGACTAAGAACCTTGTATTCTCGTGCTATATCAACGCATTCTTGATATTTCTGCTCTCCTCGAACTTCGGTGCCAGATTTATCGGGCAGCGTGTATAGCTCGTGATTGCCAGGACACCACCATACGGTATCGAAGCATTCCGTCGCTCTAGAGAATGCTAATCGTAAATTCTCAGCAGAATCTCCAACGTCTCCGCATAGAATGAGTCCATCTCCTGGATGAGGTGTCAGCTGTGACCAAGCTACTTTGTTGTCCGCGAAGCCGAGATGGATATCGCCGATGGAGTAAAGCTTGCCCGTGGGCATTTTCCTTGGGGGTATTGAGCTGTTGGATGCATCAATTGCCTCTCTCTGTCCAAGTAGTTGGGAAGCTTGAGGATTGGAGGCCATCATTGTGAAGTTGTAAGCTGAAGCCTCGGCCTTGATGACGAGTCGTTGACAATGTCAAGAGTGTGTACCTGAGCAAGCGCGCCGAGAGCCGAAAATGGCAGCGTAACAACAGATCGTGTTGCACCAGACGAAAATACTGAAGCTAGGATTGGCGACGCAATTTTCTGCTCGAATGTTTTGTGTTGTACAAATGGTTTGTGTGCCTTCGGCTTTAATGCACGTTTAAATAGTTTAGCTGAGTCAGCTTAACACAACAAACAAGGTCAAGCAAACAAAGCCGTACAAGTTCAACTATAATCTTCTCTACCTTAGTTATATATAATAACGAAACGAACATTATATGGTTCTGTTATTCTGGATATCTGAGATAGCTATAATATAATCTTATTATTTATTTATTTATTCTATTTAATATCCTTTTTCAATTCTAGACTATATAAAATAATCTAGATTTTAATAATTTAGATATATAAAATATATTAGTTATCTAGTATAAATAGTTAGTATAACTATTTTTAAATATAAATAATATTTAAAAATTCGAAATAATATATAAAAGAACAAAATCTCTTCTTTATATAAATAAAAAACGAATAATTTTAATTAGTTTTCGAATTTAATCTTTTTTTTTTTTCTTTTTTTCTATTTCTTCTTTTTTTTCTATCTTTTCTCTTCTTTATAAATATTATTATTTAATAATAATTCTTATAATTTAAATAAAGTTAAAAATCATTTGGATTTTGAATATAGTATAAAATAATAATATTCTTCAATTTATTAATATTTATATTATTATAAATATATATAATATATTATTATAATATAATAATTATAATTTCTAAATATAATAATTTCAATTTTTTAAATTTATAGTTTTTAATTTTTTTTTAATTAAGTTATAATATATTAATTCTATTAATTATTAATATTCGAAAGCTTAAATCACTTTTATATAATTTAGAAGATAATTATTTATAATAATAAGTTCTTGCTAGCCCGATTCAGACCTCCGATATAAAATATAGCAGCAAGAATAGATGTCAGGGAGTCAGGCGAAGAAGGGGGATTCTAGAGAATAGGTGAAGGATTGTTCGTTGCGGAGGAAAGGCGAAGGCTAATCAGCCGAGAAGTGGAGGCTTAGTATAGGGTTCTCGATTATAAAAAGAAAGGAAAAGTCGAGAGGAGATCGGTAGTAATTAGTTTGTCTACAATTACGACCCCATGTTCTGACCCCGATCACCCTCCGGCTGCTAAGTGGCCCGATTACAATTCCCTACCTACAAACCCTAACAATAGAAACGAAGAATTTCAGTAGATCGCTAGCAGGTTATTGTTCGTGGGCTTTCCTTTTTGTAAAAGCAAATGGTTTAATCACCCCAAGCGCCGGAGATTTCTACAATCTTGAAAAGCGAACAAATGTTCTGGACAATACACTTTGAAGTCCGATATGTTTAATTTGACCTCTGCTAAACTCGGTGTGAGTACTTGAGTATACAAGTCGTGAGAAAAGGGTCCGATGGGGCGGCTGCTAATCTTGTTGTGCAGGAGGAGAAGGAGGAGAAGGAGAAGAGAAACAAGAAAAATTCGGATTACGCACTTGTGCTATTCAGAAAGATGGGGATAAGGGGGGTATAGTAACGTTTATATGGTATCTTTACTTGTTACTACCTTCTTTCAACCGAGTTTGTACCCATTCGAGATCACGAAGGCCAGGCTCCGTACTTCCTTTACACCATTCCGGCCACACAAACATACCGATCTCGGCTTCATAGTCTTCCAGAATTGACCGCACTTCGGTCGTATTCTTACTAACGTACTGTAATATCTCATCCAGTCTCTTCAAGTCATTACAATCCTGCCCACGAAACAATATATTCCTTTCAGGATAGCAAAAGCGCTCCAACGCATGATCGAGCGGCGTTTTCCCTTCTCTGTCGACCAAGTTCGGATCCGCACCCGCCTCCAGCAGCGCTCGCACAATTTGATGTTGTCCTTTGGATGAGGCTATACTGAGAGTCGTTGCCCCATCATACGGCTGGCACATGTCTAGGTGATACGGCGTGTTGTATTTCTGCAACAGCGTATACACCATCAGCACTGCTGTGTCCTCGCTTTCGGAACTCTCGGCCAGCTTATCCATGACACAGTGTAGCGCCGAGTACTCCCTGCCTTCAAAGCGCCAGGCAATGAAGCCGTCGTTGCCCTCCTCCCGATCCGGTAAGCTGAGAAGAAATTGTGCGCGTTGCTCGTTGCCGCGGGTTTTGTGTTTGAGGGCAAGACCTAGTGGTGTCCTGAAGCGTGTTGGCTCTGGGACAGGGTACTTGTGGTCTGGGAAGAATTCGTCTCGATTGAAGCCCTGCTCGTAAAGAAAGCGTGCCGTTTTGAAATTTCCAGTGTAGACTGCAGTGCTGAACGCAGAGGAAGCTCGCTTGGCGGCCTGAGCCTCTTTCAATAGGCCTGCTTTTGCCAATTCCTGTATATAAAACGTGTCATTGGTTTCCTTCGCGGCTCGAACCAACAAATTGTTCCCATACTTATCAACGGCAGACATATCAGCGCCATTCTGGATAAATTGCTTGAACGCTCCGCGATTGTGATGCGTCAAGGTCAGAAAAATCCCAGAACCACCACTCGATGCATCGCCCCAAGTACAATCAATTCCATCTTTGAAGCCATGCTGGAAGCCGGATCTCAAAACGTCCGGATTACAGTCGTGATATGCGGCGGAAAAGGCGGCACTCATTTCGAGCTTACTATTAGCCTCATACATGACTACCCGAGTCGATGCACCATGACTGACAAGGAGCTCAATAGTCCGACGCGTGGCTTTTTCGAAATCAAGCCCATTACGCATCAGCATCCTCCAGCGCGAATCACCCGTAGTCACCCAAAATAGGGGCTGAACAAGGACCTGAGCTCCTCGTGTCAGCTTGGTGAGGCTGGCGAATGAGTTCCTGACCGCTTCATACTCCAGGAACAATTCAAGTCCTGGCGCATAGGACAGGCAACATGCATATGCAAAAGCCGACTTTTCTGACTCGGTATGTATCCTGAATAAAGGATCCGCGCCGTGATTCATGAGGAGTCGTAGAGTGGACAGGCTTTGTGCGTCGATGGCCCAGTGGAGCACAGTCCCCTGAACAGGGACATTCGAGAAAGAACTGAACCATGGCGATTGACCAGTGCCGCAAGAATTTGTGTTCCAAGCATTGATATCGTTTCCTGCTGCTACTAACAGCTTTAGCGCTTCTTCTTGATCCTTTTCTGGGAATCTAAACAGCCAGTGAAGAGGCATGGTGGAAAGAGAATTGCCTGTGCCCAATCTTGCACCTTTCTGAACCAGCCACTTGACTATAGCTAGGTTCCCATGGCGACTGGCTAGAAGCACTGGCGTTTCTCCATCTGTGATGTCGTTGATCAGACCTGGGCGCTCTTTCACTACCATCTCGAGAAGTTCCAGGTGGTCATTGATGATGGAATACTGAAGTGTATCATGACGCCATGCCAGAGAGCTGCATGGGTTCATTCGGATATAGTGGGAGTTGAAGATATCCACATCTTCAGTACCGTTTTCTTCCGTATGTTTAAAGCTCTCTCGAATCTTAGCAGCACTGTTATATCTTGAAATCTCTTCCGCCGACGTGGCCATGCATCTTGTTGGCCAACGAATACCAGATGCAATTATAGATTCTACCCAAATTTCTCTGGTCTGTAGCGAGAGAACCTCGTGGTCATTCTCCGGGTAGAGATGAAGCATGAGCAGACGTGCTTGTACATTTCCAAATGAAGCGCTGTCAAGAAGAGCCTTCAAGCCTCCCTCCAAATCAAACCTCGCACCGACGTCGTCGATGATCACGGTGGCAAGGTTGAGTAGTGCCCAGTGTTGTCGTTCTCGATCAGCTGGTACATCAGCGTACGCAATAGCTTGCAACTCTGAAACAATCTTATCTTTCACTACATCAGGACTTCTTCGTAGTGTGAATGGTACGCGATACAACTATCCGTTGTGTTAGCAATTAACCCACTAAACAATCGACAGCTCACCTGGGGAAGAGTTCCCGTTGAGAAACGGAAAAGAATGCTATTGTCGACAAGCCTGACACATCAGCTTTAGATATTACCAGCGCTCTGTCGCGGAACTCACTGAGTAACATCTCCCTCACTTTCCTCAATTCTGCCCTGTGGTAACAAAGTCGAAATATCGGCTCCATACATAGAAAGAAAACTCGAGATCGTGTTGAAAAATGCACCGTTGCTGGGCATAAGCGCCGCATAAGCCTTCATACTTTTCGCGATTGACATCACGAATGGTCCCATTGTTTTCCAGTCGCTAGGTGTTTTGGCCCAATATTCAATCTCGGCATCCACGCGCTCCTTGTACAACGTCTGGAGGATCTCCATCATCGGGACCTCTTCGGGTATGTTTGTACCGAAACCGGCGCTGAACGTATTTGCAACAGTGTGTACGATATTGCTGTACAAGGTGCGAGCCAATGCATGAATTGTGTTATTTAAGGGAGGCGTTGTTTCTTCTTCTTTGTCAGGTTGGTGTGATATGTCTGCCGCGTGCAATATTGAAAGGATCCTTGACATGTCTGCAAACCTATGATTAGGCAAATGAAGCAGCGAGTGGGCCAAGATTTGGCAGATTAAAAGTGCAGGGCAAACATCGTCTTCTAGTTTCAGCAGAAAATCAACCTGTACAGCGGTGTTGTAGATCCCTATCTCTTTCATTCGAAGAATCTCAGCCTCCCTTCCTTCTTCGGGTATAGATTCGTGATATGGGACCCCATCGCTGAAGATTGTATGCACTAATATTCCGTAGGAATAGACATCAAGTTGGCGGTGATAGCGCGGATCAATCTCTCCATGTATTTCTGGAGCCTCCAGCTTCTTAGTATACCCACGAGGTCGCTTGTCTGTTTCGCTCAAAGCGAAGCCGAAGTCGGTCAGCTTCACTACAAACGAGCGCTTTGGGTGCCTGCACACCAGCAGGTTCGACGGTTTAATGTCGCCGTGAATCAGTCCGCAATCGTGCAAGGCTTGGAGACCGTTCGCAGTGTCCCTGATTATGTCCAGTTTCTCCGCATATGGGATAGAAGGTCTGCTTGTTTGATATTCCTTGACGTTGCCGAAGACTGCCCATTCCATGACGAGTGCTGGCAAGATATTCGGCGTGTGCGCATCTCCCGCATCATGGTATACTACCGCGAGCAGATCGATGATGTTTTCGTGTTTGAGGATTGCTGAGTGACGTAAGACCTGAAGCTCAGTTGCTAGCTCTGAGTAGAGGTCTTCAGCAGACATGCCATCTACTTCCATTCGCGCATGCTTCACAGCGACCCATGCATGACCCTCGAATATCTTGTCTTTGGTCCGAGACGAAATAGTGGACGGGTATACCTGTCGAACTTCGAAAGACGCTCCGCCCTTGCTCACGTCCGCGAACTCAGGTGACGTCGTGGTAAGAAAATGCTGTAGTGGCAGAAGCTGCGGAGCTGAGTCTTCGAGCCATATTGCCAGGAAAGCGAGGAAATCTGGACACCGAGTGTTTGATGGAGCTTCCTCTCGTTGGGTTTGAGCGTGGGGTCCAGTCAGAAGAGTCAGAGGTCGCCCAAAGAAGGACGACATTGTGGCTGACGCGCTAATCACACCTGCAACATAGGTATTTAGACGGTGTCAGTCCTCACCACGATGAGTATATTGTTGCAAAGTCGTTTGCTTTGTTGGAAACCACTTGAAATATAAACGGGTGTTCATATTCTGGAGAGACCCAAGCAGGCTTCGCCTACCCCTGCACCAAAATCCCTCAAATCATTGAGCTCGATGACGCTTGGAAGGAGGGTCCCTGCAGCCACAACTCCCGGACCTCTCCGTTTCTCGCCCTCAATGGAACTCAGCCGCACCATCATGCACTTAAATATACCCCGCCCAAGTCATACGCAATATTGTAATCTCAGACATGGCGGATCCTCTCGCCCAAATCGGATTTCAGCTCAGCGCGGCAGGCATCGGGCTAGGCGCATTCAGCACGACCATCGATCTCCTCCACATGTGTAAGAGCGGTTACGATGCATGGAGAGGATTGCAAGAACTTGACCAAGACCTCAAAGTACTGCGAGCCAAACTGATTTTGCAACAAGACCTTTTGGAACTATGGCAACGAGACTGGTATGGCCCAGAAACCGGCAAAGGGCCGACCGGTATGCGGATGCGTCTGCTGGAGGCACACAAGGATAGTGTTGAGTCCGTCATTGCATCGGTGCGCTCACTACTTGACCGATTGACTTCATTGAGGACGTTTGCAGAGACAGGCAAGACGCCGGAGGGTTTTCAGAGAGCCAAATGGATCGCGAGCGAGCTACAAACCAGTAGTAAGGCTTTGGCCGAAATCGGGTCCTTACTCGAGGGTTTATTTCGACTTCTGCCGCCGAGAAGCCCCAATCTATATGCTGTACAGGTAGCAGTTTCTCTGGAAGATCACAACGATAAACAAGACGGCCCAGAAGCCGTTGAGCAGGCTCTCGAATCAAGTTCCTCCCACAAAATTGTTTCTGGAACTCTTATTCTACGCAACACCCAAAGATCTCTACATGATCAGCTGCAAAAACGTGTGAACGAGATGAAGAACAGTGCAAGGCCATCAGAAGTGGTCATACCTTCTATGAAAGTCACCGAACGCAAAATCGATGACATATCCGCCGGCTTCCGGTCGTTCGCAAAGTTTGACGGCAAATCCGCAGTCATTGAATGGAAAAAATATGATCGGAACTGGGTGGGGGCTAAGCGAACGCAGCTAATGGGACGTTTGGATAACCTTGCACGATTATTGATGAGCGATGCGAAGCCGGAAGAACTGAATATTTTAAGATGCAATGGCTACTTCAACGATCCTTCAGGAAGTCGTTTCGGATTTGTTTTTACTCTACCAGAACCATCGACAATCTATCCATGCTCGCTCAAACAACTCATTAGTAATAAGACAGAAGCCAATCTTCCCACGCTCGAGCAGCGGTACTTTCTGGCCTATTCACTCGGCCTATCAATCGCCATACTCCATGCTGCTGGCTGGCTACATAAGAGTATTCGCAGCCACAACATCCTCTTTCTCAACGCGGAGGACCAGTCCCGTTCTATCCGGCCCATATGGTCGCGCCCTTACCTCGTCGGATTCGACTACTCCCGCCCGGACGGCCAAGACGAATCCTCCGAGAAGCCGGAGCAAAGCAGACGGTTCGACATCTACCGACATCCTATGAGCCAAGGCTCGCCGAATGAACGGTATCAAAAGGTGTTTGACTACTACAGCTTCGGTGCATTGCTGCTAGAGATTGGCCTTTGGCGATCTTTGTGGGACTTGTGGCGGGAGGGCACTCCTTCAGAGGCGTTTCAACGCGAGCTTGAAGCTACGGCACGGGTGAAGGTTGCGCATTGCATGGGCAGAGACTACGCAGAGGCGGCTATTAAATGTCTGAATGGGGATCTGCAAAAGCGTGGAGATTCGGAACAAAAAGCCTTCTTCATCGACGTAGTAGAAGTGTTAGGAAGATATGTTGTATCGTAGTGTTCCATGAATTCGTCGTCCAACTAACCTACGTTATGATACCAAGCTAAAGGCTAAAAGAGTTCCATTTGTATACATTGCACATTGAATGATACCGAATGATGAAGAGAGCGCGCTATGGCAGTCTCATATTGACATGGTGTGTATGTCTTCAACATACGTATCCCAGGGTTTGCTATTTGCAGACGTTCGAGTAACGAGATGAACGAGACAGAGGCATCAGGGGCGACGCGCCATAGGTGGCTGGACAAGAACCTTGTTCAGATAGGCTTGGCGTAGGTGCCTTGTTCCGTTGGTACCACCACTGAATATAAAATCGCACAGAACACCTGCAACCTGCCAACTATCAACTTGCCAAAATCATTGCGCAGCGAATTTTTATTTCCTGCAAGTCAAACCATGACCCTGTTCTTATCGCGAACATCGCCTGTTCAACCCTGATCGGCCGGGCGTACACATACGAGGTTGATTACTTACGATGGGCCGGGAACTTCGACAGCGAACGAAACCCGAGAAGATGCCAAGTTTTGGTTGATTGCAACGTTGATAGCTATGTTCCAAGCCAGAAAGTACCCTTGGCATGTTACCAAGCAACCTCAGACGGAGATCAAATGTAAGGTAAAATCTTCTGTTGTCACTCTATTTGCTATCTTGACCATTCGAAGCTTCTTGACGATTTCCGCCACCACCTTCTGACAAGCACTCGCCCTCCAGCTCTGCACGGTTAGCAGCGCCGACCGGCAGTCTGAGAAAATTCAAATGCTCGACGCTGGCACCGCACGGCTCTCGCTATCAAATGCTACGCATTCCGGAGCCCACAGCCAGTTGGCTGCCTCTCTAATCGCCGGTAGTTTAGTGAGGTGTACGTCCGCCTGTTCGGAGCTTGCCACTGTCTTCGACATACATGCTCGTGATGGCATAGCAAACACCCCAATACCGGCCCTGCCGTTCTCACCGATGCGTCCACGTACAGATCCACTTGTCCTAGCTGATAATGCTCAGCTAGACCTCGCACCTGCTGTTCGTCTTTGCATATGATAACCTCGGGTCTGGCTACCCACGGTGGACACGCGTACGGCTTAGCTACGAGCACTCGATCCACCTCGACTTCTTGATATATCTCCGCTGCTCTTTGCTATCGGCGCAAGGTTAGAGCAAGAAGGGGTCGGCTATACTTTTAACTAGTAATAGTAATTATTAATATTATATTACTTCAATAATATAACTTACTAATATACTATATATTTATTATATTATCTACTAATATCTTTAATATTAGTTTTTATATATATAATATTTTTAAATATATATAATATATTATATTATTATAGTACGACGATCGCGACCCCTGGATATAGTAGTTAACCTTCTGAGCCTAAGGCTCCTAGAATGCTATGTGACCGCAGTTATAACATTCTTATAACTTGTTAATATAGATTTTCAAATTTAAGGTTTTATTCTCGCGATATGAAAACCTTCTATCAATAATTACCCAATTTTAATACCACCACCACTGGCACTCACCACACATCCTGTGATCCATCGTGCATCCGAACTGCAAAGGAGTCCCACCACATCCGCCACGTCGTCAGGCTGTCCAAAGCGCGGTATGCTTTGCGAGGGGAAGAACTCATCCTGGAACTGTCGTACTGCTTGCGGTCCACAGTTGACGACAGCATCCGTCTCGGTTAAGCCGACTGTCACAGCATTGGCCGTAGTCCCCTCCATGAATGAATACCTCTCCTCCTTTCCGCCAAAGGCGTGTGCCCATGTCCGACATAACGACTCACCAGCTGATTTACCTGCAGCGTACATAAGCTGCTTGCTCCACGGCTGGCGCGACCGGATGGATGAAATGTAGATGATGCGGCTGTTTGGCATGAAGTACTGCCAGCGAACAAGTTCTTCGACAATCATAACGGGTGTTTGTACGTTGCCGAGCAAACTCCGCTGAACCTCATTGGCGCCCATCTCGCCAATAATGCCAGGAATCGGGTCGCTAGCGCAGTTGACAAATATATCCACGCGGCCATTGAAGAACTTGCTGATCCCATCGGCAATTATACTGGCACATATATGGGAGAATATGTCTGCGACAAGTCCTATGATTCTGAGGCTCGCAGGCCTCATTCGCGACGTGGTGTCGAAGACACGGCTGGTGATTTCATCATTTAGTGCTGAAGAAATGCTTGTAGCACTTGCGTCACTAGTGCAGGTCCCGAGGATAGAGCAACCCCGAGATGCGAGATTGAAGGCAATTGCACGACCGATACCACGGGAGGCGCCGCTGATGACAGCGACTTTGTCGACGAGATCAAGTTCCCGAACACGAGAAACCTCTGGTAGTGGGGCTGTAAGGGTAGACATATTGTCTCGCGTTTTTGATTAGATGTTTTTGGGGAATTCTTGTTAGGAGATTAATAGAAAAGTATCAAAGGGTTGAAAGAAGAAGTTAGAGTTCAGAGAGGTTAATCATTCAACTAAACGGATAAACAGAGGTTAATCGACCGACGAGCGGGGTCAATATTTTAGATTAATTGATTTATAAAGAGAAAAAAGAAAGAGAAAATAATAATAATTAGTTTATAAATCAATCAAATTCTAATTAGATATTTTATAACGAATAATTATTATTCGTTCTAAATGATAAATAAAAATTAATCTTAAGTTCAACATTGCTAAAATTGGTTCAGCATTATATAGTAGAATGCTACTTTACACTGTAATATTGCTTTAATCAGGCTACTATATCCAGCATATTGTCCTTGTACACGCACTAAAAACAGCCCGCAGCCGATATAGGTAGTAGAGGTGAGATGATAATCCCCAAATAACGAATTCGGTAGGAATACGGTACGACTTCGTACCCGGAGGGACAAAGCTTAGTGTCTATCCCTCCAACTCTTCCTATCATTGTCTCTTTCCCTTTCCCTTTCCCTTTCCCTGTCTCTATCCCTGTCTCTATCCCTATCTCTTCCACTCTCCCTCTCGTATCCCACCTCCTCATAAGCAGGCGGTGGTTCCTCCCCAGGAATCGTCAACTCATCCTCGCCCGGTACTGCAATTCTAACTCTACTTGTATTCGCTATCGGCCGTTCATATATCTCCCCGGGTGCAGAAGAGCTGCGACCACGACCCGACGATGAAGGGGGGGAGAGAAGCGATTCGGGGAGCTTTTCCGGTGGATAACGATAAGGTTCGTTTGCGAAAGTGGGGTGTATGTAAGGCTGAGGATGTTCTGCGGGGTAACTGTTGGGATTTGGAATGACTGTAGCAGAAGGCTGATGGTGTGATGCAGGTGCGTATTGTGGATGGGTAGGAGGAGGGACATGAGATCCAAACGGAGGAGGCGGTGGCGGGACCCAACTTGACTGTGGTGCGCCGGTCGCGGGATATGGTGGTTGAGGCTGTGGTCGCAAAGGCGGAGAGGTACGATGTTGAGAATGCAAGTGTGATTTGGGTGGCGAGGAATATCTTAAATCTTCCTGACTTTTCTTCCTGTCTTCTCTGTCGCGACTACGTTCTCTTCCACCATATATATGTTTCCTATCTCTACTTCTGTCGCGGTCCCAATCGGGCGAGTCCCGCCGTCTCTGTCTGCGTTCTTTTCTATCTCGTTCGCGATCGTGGGAATGTCTTCTGCTTCTGCGCGGTCCTGCATCGTCGGCTGAGTAGATAGGGTAAGACCGTTCTTCGAGATCAAGGGCTTCAATTTCGAGACGTTGCTTTTCTTCTTTGTGCTTTAGATGACGGTTGAGCAGGTAGCCTGCAGCGAGCAGTTCGAGTCCGCCAAGGATCACCATTTTCGGTAAGTGATAGGGGATGTTCGCTCAAGTTCTTGTCGTACTGTTTGTTTCGCGATGTATTTTGATATCTTTGCGACAGCGCAAAAAAGAGGATCGAAAAGGAGATGAAACTTACAGAAGGAGAATGGATAGGAAAGGAAGGGAATTAATCGCCCTCGTTATAGCCCCGTGCATAATACTCAGCCGTTCAGCCGCCCAGACACCGCGGATTGTTCAGCTGACGAATTGTAATGAGAAGATCCATGATCGAATATGATGTATGACTGTGATCCTGACACCATCCTTCATAGACGTCTTAAGTTCGGACGACTGATAGGCAAAGGTCACTGGTGGGTTGGACGGCATTTTAGTCAGCTGGAGTGCTCGGCACATAGTGTTTCTGAGGCGGAGCAATAACTTTACGTCATTGCACGTGATGAGTCCAACGGAGAATTGTTACTGCGATAAGTCAAGTGAGTATGTTGCCCATCTTCAAAAAGTGCGAGAGAAAGCAGGTTAGAAACTCTCTGTATTTGTTTCCATCCATCCATCCGAACTGCAGGTTGTCACTTACTCACTCGACTTGCTTGTACCGTATACAATCCTACCCAACTTAACTCTTCCAAGTCATGGTCAGCCATATATCGTTCCGATGTGCGCATGCGCATGCACATATGCATATGTATGCGACAGGTTCAGATATATTAATGAAACATACTTACACACAGTACCTTGGTAATGGAAGCGGAAGCGATATTCATTGCCTTAGTGCCATCCTTCAGTCGACCTGAAGTCTGACTACTTGTTGTCGTCGTCGACCTTCTTACTATACATCCATACAATCTGGCCGAGGATTATACATTACCGGGCAGTAACAACGGTGGGCGTGGAAAGGAATGATAAGATTTAACCTCTCACTGCCGAGGGCGGATTTATACGTCCCGTTGGGTGAAGTCGCCGTCCTGCTCCCCGAGCAGAGGTACTTTTCCAGGAACCACATTTACCCTATTGGATCACTAGACACTATGACCCCTTTCCCTTCATTCTCGGTCGAAAGTTCTCCGAGTGGTGTCATATATTTACAAAAAAATCCAACACAAGCGCCTTCATTCCAGATCATCATCTGAACTATAATAATTAGCCTCAATCTAATGCATTGCTCTACCGGCCATTATACTCCATTTTCTCTCGAATCCACAATGATTGTTCTTCTGATTGCTGGAATCTCAGAACCGCTCAGGGGTCGAGACAATGCGGGGTGAGTTGATATGGAGACGTGGGGATCACCCTGGAGCTTGAGCTTAAGCTTCATTTCACTCGGCGGGTTCTGTCCTATATATAACGTTGTATTCACTATGATTTTATCACTGCAGCTCAGCTTGTAGCAACGACGTATTTAATTATGAGGTTTCTGTCACTGCTACTCTCGTTTTCATTACTGCTATGGAGTGGCATTGCTACGAATGATGGACTTACAGACGCCGTTGAATGGGACCCTTATAGTTTGACCGTCAACGGTGAAAGGGTCTTTATCTTGTGAGCATCTTCCTACTCGCGCTTGAAGTTATACTAATTCTACAAACAAGCTCTGCAGAGTTCCATTATCAGCGCATGCCTGTGCCTGAACTATGGCTTGTAAGCTCCATGGTTCACCATTTACTTCAACATTTGACCCAATCTAGGATATCTTCCACAAATTCAAAGCCAATGGTTTCAATGCCATCAGGGAGGTTTCTCTAAGCTTGTTTGACGACGTGTCTAATTGATACAGTGTCTATTTCTTTTGGTCCTATCACGAAGCCTCGAAAGGCAACTTCGATTTCGAGACATCAGGAAAAAATGTCCAGAAGGTATTAGATTATGCCAAAGAAGCAGGACTCTGGGTCATCGCTCGAGCAGGACCATACTGCAACGCCGAGACAAACGGTGGTGGGCTAGCTTTGTGGGGTTCTGATGGGAGTATGGGAAGTTTGAGAACAAGTCAAGCTACATATTATGCCTCTTGGCAACCATGGGTTGCAAAGATCGGAGCGATAATAGCAAAGAACGAAATCACGAAAGGAGGAGTATGTTCATTGTATGAGTGGGTTTGGTTCAATACTAACACGAGATAGCCTGTTATTCTGAACCAGGTTGAAAACGAACTCCAGGAAACAACCCACTCTGCTAATAATACACTTGTTCTATATATGCAACAACTGGAGACAGCATATCGGGCTGCTGGTATAACAGTTCCATTGAGCCACAATGAGAAAGGTCAGAGAAGTATATCCTGGAGTACTGACTATCAAAATGTTGGTGGTGCGGTCAACGTATATGGATTGGATTCTTGTGAGTGTACTCCCCGATTGTTACTTCCGCGGCTCCCACGATCCTTTCAATGACGCTTTTCTACTTTAATCCCTATGTACCATGGAGTCGCTAACACAGTGTAGACCCAGGTGGCCTATCATGTACCAACCCTGACACCGGGTTCAATCTTGTTCGCAATTACTACCAATGGTTCTCGAATTATTCATACACACAACCAAATTACTTCCCCGAGTTTGAAGGAGGCTACTTCACTCCCTGGGGCGGTAGCTTCTATGATGATTGTGAATCGGAGCTTGATCCCGCATTCGCAGATGTGTATTACAAGAACAATATTGGCCAGAGGACGACACTTATGAGTTTGTACATGGCATGGGGTGGAACAAACTGGGGTCACTGTAAGTTTAGATGATAGAATCATCGAATTGTATACTGATGCTCAATTAGCTGCGGCACCTGTGGTTTACACTTCCTACGATTATGCTGCCCCACTACGAGAAACACGTCAAATAAGAGACAAGCTATCTCAGACAAAACTTATTGGACTCTTCACCAGGGTATCGAAAGATCTTCTGAAAACCGAAATGATTGGAAATGGTACCGGTTACAGTGTATGTGTTTTCTTGTAGGCTGATGGCAAAACACTAAGTATTCTAGGTCTCTTCCCCAAGTGTATGGTCTTGGGTTCTACGCAACCCAGATACTCAAGCCGGATTTACAACTTTACAGCAAGCTACATCTAGCTCAAGGGCATCAATCACATTTGATGTCTACCTCAACACGACAGAAGGTGCTGTAACTGTGCCCAATGTCAACTTGAATGGTCGTCAGAGCAAGATACTCGTTACAGACTACGGCTTTGGAAAACATACTCTACTATTCTCATCCGCAGACATCCTCACATATAGCAGCTTTGATAAGGATGTGCTTGTCTTGTATCTCCAACAGGGACAAGTCGGCCAGTTTGCTTTCAAATCGCAGTCAAGATTAACTTATCAAGTTTATGGTCAGTCCAACTTCACACATTCGACATTGAATAAGAATGGCACCACATCCAGACAGACTTTCACATATGTTCAAGGACTTGGTCAGACAGTAGTCCACTTTTCGAACGGAGCATTGATCTACCTACTTGATGTGCCAACAGCATGGAAGTTCTGGGCTCCGGCAACCACTTCATCTCCGTCCGTGAATTCCAACGAGCAGATCTTTGTTCTTGGACCTTATCTGGTAAGAAGTGCATCCTTATCTTACGGTACGCTTAAGATCACCGGCGATAACGACAAGGCAACGTCAATTGAAGTCTACGGTGGCAATGCTATACATACCATCACATGGAATGGTAGAAGAATCGATGCCACAAAAACAAGATACGGTTCCTTCACAGCCAAAATCTCCGGTACCGAACATCGCACTATTTCTCTTCCAAAACTAACCAAATGGCGATCGGGCGACTCCCTTCCTGAAAAAAGTCCCTCGTACGACGACACCACTTGGACCGTGTGCAACAAAACCAAAACCCTCAGCCCTATCGCTCCTCTGACTCTTCCCGTCCTCTTCTCCAGCGACTACGGATTCTACACCGGTCCCAAGATCTACCGCGGCTACTTCGATGGTCTTAACTACACCTCTGTCAATCTAACCTGTTCCGGTGGTCTCGCCTTCGGCTGGTCCGCCTGGCTCAACGGCAATCTCCTCGGAAGCCACCCCGGGAACGCCTCCCTCACAACGACCAATCTCAACCTCCCACTAACCAACCTCGCCTCTCCCCTCAAGCTAAAAGATAACCTCTTAACCGTCGTCGTCGACTACCATGGCCACGACGAAACATCCACATCTAAAGGCGTCGAAAACCCTCGCGGAATCCTCGGCGCCTCCCTCCTCTCCTCTTCTGGCTCGTATACCAATTCCTCTTCCTCAACCACCGGTTTCAAGCTCTGGAAAATACGCGGCAATGCCGGTGGTTCAGCCAACATCGACCCTGTGCGCGGTCCGATGAACGAAGGTGGATTCTATCTAGAACGTCTAGGCTATCATCTTCCCTCCTCTCCCACGCTCCCTTCCTTTTCTTCCCCGTTCTCCGGCTCCTCCGAAGCGGGTATTCATTTCTACTCTACAACTTTCAACCTCAATATCGACGCCGATCTCGATGTGCCACTGGGGATTCAGTTCGCGGCTGCCGCCGGCACGGTCGCGAGGATTACACTGTGGGTCAATGGGTACCAGTTTGGAAAATACGTGCCGCATATTGGCCCGCAGACGACGTTTCCGGTGCCGCCTGGCGTGCTGAATAATCGCGGAGTCAATTATTTGGTGCTGGGTGTTTGGGGAATGCAGGATGTCGGCGCGAGGTTGCAGAGCGTGGAGTTGGTGAAGTATGGGGTTTATGAGACGGGATTTAAGGGGGGGTTCGCGGGGGTGGGAAAGGGGTTGCAACCCGGGTGGGAGAGTGGTGTTAGAGAGGCTTGGGGTTAGCTACGAAGTATGATCTCTGGGTTGTGTGTGGATAAGACGGGGAGAAAAGTGGGGGTATAGTATTTGTGGTAAGGTAATACAAAGAAGTGGAAGAGAGAATGAGGCGAAAGGAAAGGAATGCTGCATTGAAGCGTGAATCGGATCTTCAATTCCCGCCAAAAGTTGATAGATAACTGTCTAAACCAGATCATACGATTAATGTTTGCACGGATCCCAAGTGCAGCGCAATGGAACTACAATCTGATGTGGGAGAATGATCATGTCCCTTCGCTAACTACTACAACCTCATCTCAATCTATCGAGTGGATTTATTCGTTCATTTATTCATTCCCCTTACTGATTAACGAACCTCTATTTAACCTACTTTTGCCTATCTCATCATTTTGGGGCGATGAATTTGTAGCATCTGAATTAAGGATGAATTAATCTTCTCGCTGCTCTTTCCCTCGCACCAACAAGCTCAGAGACTAAACTAGAATACTATGAACTGCCTGAATTATCTCTTCTCAATGCTTCTTCATATTCTACTCTTACTCCTTTATCAATTCTTCCCCCTAACCCAATCCTTCCCCCGGCCTGTCCAGCGTCTCCTCCCTCCTCCAGCCCTCTTCCTCCTCCCTTTCTAGACCCCCTCACCCGCGCCCCACCCATCCTCTCAAAAAGCCCATCCACATCCTCCAACTCCAAGCCCTTCGTTTCCGGGAAGTAGCACCAAATCAGCGGCACCCAGCATGCGTTCAGCACGGCGAAAATGATGTATGTGCGGTAACCGATATTGCTGAGCGCGATAGGAGTGATCTGCACGATCATGTAATTGAAGATCCAGTTGCAAGCGGTGGATACGGAAGAGCCGCGCTGGCGGAGGCGGAGGGGGAGGATTTCGGAGGGGTAGACCCATACCTAGTGGGGGATGAGCGTAAGCTGATTAATATTGGGACAGGGGGTGGAATATATTGGTGGGTTGCATGGATATGACGAACAACAAGAATAGGAATCGAACAATAAAAGAGGCTTGGGATGGAGGAACTCACAGTAGCCTGAAAGCCAATCGTAAAAGCACCTTCAAAAACAAACAACATAGCCGCTGCCCCAATCCCACAACCCTTCGCAATCGACGTCTCATGCTGCACATTATAAATCAACCCCGTCTGCACCACCATCACCGCAGCCATAACCGAAATCATGGAGAGCAAAAGCGGTCTCCTTCCCACTCGATCAATCAAAAACCAAGGAATAAAACTCGCCACGAAAAACCAAGTTTGCAAGAACCCCGACATCAACGCACTCAGATGATCATCAAAGCCCAGAGATGTCGAAAATAGTGTATTGGAGTAGTAGATTAGGGCATTGATGCCGCCAAGCTGCTGGAACGATTGAATCCCACACGCGATGAGGAACCGTCGTTGGCTCTGAATCGCGTCATTTTTAAAGAGATCGCTCCAAGAGCCTGCTCCGAGCGCGGCTTCGTATTCGCATGTGCGTAGTATGTCGGCGTGGAGAGCGTGGATCGACTCCTGGGGCATATGGTATACGTGCAGACGGGCGAGAACGTCGAGAGAGGCGGCGGGCTGGGAATGCGCTGCGAGCCAGCGGGGTGATTCGGGAACGAGCGGTAGGAGCATCAGCATCGGAAGCAGGAAAATGCATTGCAGGATTGTTGGGATTCGCCAGGAAAAGGAGGCGCTATAGGATTGGGTGAAGCCATAGTCGATCCAATAGGCGAGGAAGATGCCAAGGTTGAGGGTAGAGAGCTGCATGCAGACATCTGGGTTTCGAAGGATTGAGTCAGCACTTTAATTGCACGCATAGGCTCTTTGTGAAAATGGGGTGGGGTAGCTTTCGCGACATACATAGTCCGCGTGTGGCTTTCGGACTAAATTCGGCTTGGAATACAGGAACTGTGCTATTGATAAACCCCATGCCGACACCAGATATCACTCTTGCGACGACCATGTGTGCGCGGGAGTAGGCGGTGGCTTGGAGCAGAGCGCCAATGATCATGATTATGACGCCCGTGCCGATGGATTTCTTGCGGCCGATTTGCTCGCCGAAGATGGAGGTTGCGACGCTGCCGAGAAAACATCCTACTTCGTAGATGGCGACAATGAGGCCGGTGATTGTAGGGGATGGGTTGTGGAAGGTGTGGTTGAAACCGGTGGAGTTGACGAGTCTAAGGGTGTTAGATTTGCGGTTGGAGAATTGGGGAATTGAGGAGGCGTTGTGGGGGGAGAGAGGGGAAATAGCATAAGAACAGGGGTGGTCGTGTGGATAGAGGCAAGCAGTGTGGAGCGAGGGCAGAGGATATTTCTTACCCTCCCATCAAACCATTGTCGTAACCGATCAGTAGGAAGCCAAGACACGTTAAGGCTGTAACGGCGGCAAACAGAGGTCGACCTTCAAGAAGCGCCATATTGACAGGTGAAGCAAATGCAATTGACCATGAGCTTATGTATGTAGGTGGTCGGTGGATGAAGTGCCGACGGTAGCAGTTGTCCAATGATTGAAGGGGAGTGTTGAGCGAGGAAGTGTGTACTTCGTAGGACGGATAAAAACACAGAATCTTCACACCATCTGCAGAGCCTTAGCCAGCCAGTGACGCGGTGTAGTAAATATAGCCCTCTATACTTCCCCTATTCATGGCTGATATGAATACGAGGAGGCAGGAAGACGGGACGGCAATATATACCAGGAAAGAAATTATGGCAACGAAAGGACGAGTAGAAGAGTATCAAACGCACTCCGGGGTAGTAGGGAGCTAATAAGTGTCCCTTGGCCTGGCCCCAGGACAACCTCAGATGAAAGGGTGTTCGAGGGGTGCTAGCACGGCTAGGGGATGGGAGGGTCGACGTTAGGCTGTGTTAGAGTGGTCTAGTGCTGCGGTTGTGGTGGATCACCCCTGTTGCAGTGCCGAAGGTTTGAGAAGCCAGAGAACCGTGCCGTGCTCGGAATTCGTACGAGTACATATCGTCGCACGCTTTTTCGCTGTTGCTTCAAGTATATGTACATTCCCGCGTCGGCCTTCGATTTCACTTTGATGAGTGCGAGGAGCGCGAACCAAAGATATGTCGCCAAGTTTTGGATATGTACGAAGGAGCAAAGCTCTTCCCTGCGTGCAGTGACGTGCGACGAGTGAGCTGCGTTGACTCGTTGCATTTCAGATTATTGTCTTGCTTTCTTGAACTCTAATCTGCCTCAATCTAACCGCTCTGGTACACCGGCAGAGCATATAGTCGACGACTACTCGGGCGCGTTATTTATCAATACTTGGTGGGAATTTGGGAAACAGCAAGAGCAAGAGCAAAAGCATAACTATTAACCAGCGCACATCATCTTGGGCATTCCCACGCCAAAAACGCCAAAAACGCCAAGACACAATTGCCTCAGTCAGTACAATACTGCAGTACCGCAATTCGCAGTCGCCTACAAAACCCGGCCTGTCCCCATCGCGGCCTCGCCCCATTTTCCCAAACTCCCCGCCTTTCTGTTGCACGACTTAGTCCGTACATTACTTAATCCTCCTATTACGATTAACGTTACCATTGCACCAGCTCCGATATCTGCACCGGCACCATTTCTCCCCGTCTTACCCCGCATTAAGGTTCGGCAAGCGACAAGCAGACGCAAATATGCATGCCTGCATCGTCGGCATTTGAACTCCTCCCATCCATCAACCTCTGGTAATCCTTCAAGTACAAGACTATCGCCGTATCGCCCTATCGCCGTCAGTTGCCGTCCGATCAACCTCTTCTTACCAAGGAGGAAAACTGCAATGTCGGCTTTTCATAATAATATGTTACCTCCGCTGGGTCCACATGTGCAGCTGAACAATGCCAGCGCGGCGAATCTACCCAACAACCTGAATACCTTTGGTCTCATGAGTAGCATGACGAGGCCTGCAAACGCCGTTCGTCATCCTCCGCTTCCACCTGCGCTCCCCCCTCCACCTCCGCCTCCACTTCCACCTCCACTTCCCCAGACTTTGAATCCGAATCCGAATCCGGCCCCGAGTCCGAATCAGGCACCCACACAAACTCAAGCACAAATACACACGCCAGCCCAAACACAAACACATGTCGACGGCGTGGCGAGTGCTCCTCCCCCTTCACGGCCACCGCCTCCTCCCCTGGACTCTATGAGAGCTTACCGCGCGTGTCTGAATTGTCGCAACAGAAAAAGCAAATGCGACTTGGATATCAATGCCGGGAGACCTGTAAGTATTGCCCTACCTCCAACATCCCAATATATTTGACTTCCCCCTTCGCCGAGTGATCACCAAACCCCATGTTCTTACGCGCTGCGATTGCGCATGATGCATGGGCTCTCGTCGGGATTGTTCCCAATTTGGCGGAATCATGACGGACAGATTCATTCCCCTTCAAAACCCGAGGGACGGCAATTGGGATCGTCGACATCATGAATGCTTTCTGCGGGATTTCTCCTTCTTATGCGATGCCATTATTTTGTGGCTTGCATCTTGCTTTCCTCTACACACTTTCATCCTTGCCAACTTACGATGCGTTTGAAAATCTAGCATCGTCGCCTTGTGCTAATCCGAAGTTTAGCCGTGTCGAAGATGTCAGAGAGAAAACCGAGAATGTATTCTTGGCGAATCTCACCGCGGAGGCCGACGAGTGAGAAAGAAGCCGAGAGTTGGAGAAGCAGATGAATCTAAACCAAAAGGCCCATCTAGCTCGCAACCGCAATCTCCACATACTGCATTTTCAACATCAACAGGTCCAAGTCCTCATTACAGCCCTGCTTCTGGTTATCATCCCGCTTCCTCATCATCAGAACCATTTCATAGTCGATATGATAATCGCCAGGAATCAGGTTTTGCGTGGCAGCAACCAACTCCGACACAAACAGCGTCTGACAGTGGGTTTTCCCGACAAGGAGAACGAAATCATGTGAGTATTTCTCCGGGCGTTGGACTACGTGGCTGAAGATTTAAAGACAGGTTCGCCGCATGCTTATCAAGGCCGTACGGAGCCAAGCGCGAGCATAAGCACGAAGCCAGGAGATCGCATGAATGATAATATAGCTTCTGCTGATCTGCAAAATCCCTCGGATGCATTAGAAATCTTAGCTCAAGTAGCAGACCGTGCTGACGACGGAAGCTCACCAGGGAGTGAGAGAGCCCAGGGAAACAATTCGGTAAAGGTTGAGAGGCCGCAAACTCAATTGCAAGAGCCAATTTCCTCAAAAATGGATATCGATATCCAGTATCGACCATTCACAGATGGTTTAATAAAATCTGATATGATTTATCACTTATTCTCCACGTTCGTACCTGTAGTCCTCTTTCCTCCTGTCCAGCTAACCATCTGTAGATACGAAAGGAACTTCCATCCTTACTTCCCAATTATACTCCGACAAACTTTCGATCCTACCAGGATCCCGTGGCTATCACGCACAGAACCACACCTCTTCTCGGCAATACTCACCATCGCTTCCAGAGATCATGAAAGCGTACATCAAGTATGCTATGATCACATGCAACAGCTTGTATCGATGATACTAGCTGGGTCAGATGCAAACGTTGAAGCGGTCGAGGCTCTTTTACTCCTCTCTCAATGGGTTTCACACCGGCCACAGGCTGATGTCGCCATTGGTCGAGGTGAGGAAGACCGTGTTGCATGGATGTATATTGGTACAGCTCTACGACTCGGGTATTACCTTGGACTCGATCGAACCTCGTTCAAATCAGAATCCAACGAAGATCCTGCGATATTTAACCGCAAAAGATTAACATGGACAGCTTGTTATATTTGCGACCGCCAGGTTTCCGTTCGTGTCGGAAAAGGATTCTGGGCTCGTGGTCCGGGTCCATTATCCGGTCTCAGATCTGATGATTTCCCGACTCTACAGCCATCTTCATCGAATTCAGATAACTATGCCTTGATATTCCAGGCCAATCTTGAACTTACCCAGATTTTCTCGAATGTACACGACATACTTTACTCGTCGAAAGGGCATGGCTGGAAAGAAATGCTTGAGGGACGGTATGCGAAATATCTCGATGACTTTCGAATTAGTATTCGAAGTTGGAACGATAATTGGGGGGGATTATCTTGCTCACCTGGGCTTAAAGGGAGTCTCCTTCTAACTTATGACTACCTCCGCTTATACGTTAACGCCTTCGCATACCAAGCCACTATCTCTCGGGCTCTCACCTTGTCCCAGGTCAACACTCCATCCGGCGGACGGCCCACGATCCCACAAATTAATGCATCCGCCCCTGACGCCCGTTTCATCTATGAATCACTCGACGCAGCTAAATCTCTCCTCTCCACGTTCAACAACTACATTGAGCCGGAAACTCTCCGCTATATGCCATCATCCTACTATCTCTTTATAATATACTCTGCTGTCTTTCTCTACAAAGCCCGCAGCACGACTACTATGGCCGATGAAGAACGTCTGGCTGTAAGAAGTATGATCAATCTGACGATTGAGCGTCTGCAAAAGGCATCGACGGGCAAGGCGCATATGGGCTCGAGATATGCACGATTGCTGCAGTTGCTTTGGCGAAAGGCTCCGAAACGAACACATGCAGGTGGTGATAGGACACAGTGGCCTGGTCAAGATCCTACGCCTTATGTTGATTCCAGTAATAATAACACTAATGCTAATAATAATTCCTCACTGCTCCCGGACGACTCATTCCCACCCGACGCAATAAACAACAATAACATCGCTGTACAGCAACAACCCCCACCACCTCCGTCGGGGAATAACACAAACAACGCCTTTTCCTGGTTGGACCTAGACGCAACGTGGAACTTTGCGACGAAGAATAATGGTGCAGGTATGGGCGGGATAGGGGGTGCAGGAGGAGGCGGAGGAGGAAGCGGTGCGTCGAATAGTGGAACGTCGGCAGGGGAATTGGAGGATTTTAATATCGGGAGCGGAGGCATCGGGGGAGAGCACGGTGGGATATATGATTTGGGTGTATTAGAGGAGTATGGGTTATTGGGAGGAGGGGTGGAAGGTGAGGGATTCGTTTTCTAGATGGGCTGTAGTTAGAGGGAGAGGACAACTTGAAGAGGGGCAGGGAAACATATTACGAAAAGTGAACAGTCAGTTTATAGGAAGAAAAGAAGGTACTATATTGTGAATATATATTTTTTCGCATGATGATCGCGGTAACAAATATGCAAATCCAGGACAGTGTTAAGTTGACAAAGAATATATTTTCTCTTTATCCTACGACAAATCTACATCATTGCACCCCTAAGGAATTAACGTCCAAATCGGATCTGGTTTGATGTGATCGTCCTTCAATATACTTGGATACCTACCCCTACCTTTCTCTCACTTCTACCTTCTTTCCACTCCTCCGAGTTCCTCCATTCCACTTTTTGCTCCCTTCTACATCCCGCCCTCCAAACAAACCCTCCATTAAATACAAGATGTGAAGTCAAACCTTAAGTACACCAAAGTCCCAATACACAATCCTATTCCAGAATCATATGCCTACTTGAATTTTGTCTTTGCTTTCTCGATTACTCTAACAAGCAAGTAGATAAACGATCTACTAAGTCACTACTCATCTCTATCCCCTCCAAATAGCTCAAATTAAAAGACAATCTCATCTTTTCCCATCGATACACTAGCTTTTACCCTCACCTAAATCGATGAACTGACTCGTTAAAGAAAACCCGTCTACTCTACTCCGTGTAGGGTAGAATTTCTCGTTCTTTGAAAGCAAAACACTGCAGACCGCAAATCCCTTTCAGTGGATCTGGCCTATAGCACCATTACCGTCCTAATACTAAACGTCCTGGATTACTCTGCTCGCTCCACTTGCTCCCCCGACCTCCCCCCGCACCCCGCACTTCTTATACACTCCCGATATTATATCTCTACACCCTTCCATATTCAATTCGAACCTCTCAATGAGCCGTCTATCCAGTAACCCCCTCCCGCGGACCATGGTTCCTTTTAGCGTATGTAATTTTCTTCTACGTCGTTGTTGTCGTTGTGTTTGTAGCTAGTTCCTACTTTTCATGCTTCTCCCGGCCGTCAAATCGCTTTATGATATATGGATTGGATGTGGAAATGGATGTGGAAATGGACGTGAAGGTAAGCGAAGTCTCTCGGGGAAATAACAAAAACTGGATTCGAATTATGATCTCGGTGGCTTCATTTAGCAGAACAATGCGAAGTCGAGGGTCTTGTCGAAGTAGGTGGAAGTATTGGCGGCGGACTGGGTCTTGAAACTGGAGGGAGTATTGGCGGCGACGAGTACCGGGGGTTTATGAACCGTTGGCGGCCTATGGAAGCTGGCGGCAGTATTGGTGTTAGAAATAGTCTTGGCTCTGAGACTGATGTAGATACAGCCGTGGGTGTGTCATTATTGTTCGAGGCGTCAGATGTATAGTTGTTCGGTCCTGGGGAGCCGGTTGGAGAATCGTGCTCAAACGGTCGATAGATGAGCGTATGTATATCAGGGCTATCTATCCTAGCTCTCTGTCTAGGGCTAGAGTGTATTCTCGCTGATAGCTCTGCTTGTAGGCTTTTCTCAATGGCGTATACCTCATCTAGAAATTGCCTATTCAGGCCAGCGGTCGCTGCTATATATTCATAATCTCGCCGTAGTTCCTGTCCCAATTCAGACCGTCTCAGTGCTGCATATTCTGCTTCATCAGCACTGTATACAGCAAGATCGGGGTAAGTTCTGTTCGAAGGTGTCGGAGAGAGATGATCCTCAAGTGGAGTCATAGGTTGGGATATTGGTGCCATTGATGCCGGTTGAATGTATCCTGATATATCTTCCTCGAACACAGGACTAGTGGAATGGCGAGACTGTACGTTGATTTCAGTGTCTGCAGCACGCCCATCCATTGAGATGTCAGATCTACATTGGTCAGCCCGGATCCATGATTTTGGACGATTCTTGCTACCGAGCGGTCGTCCTATTTTGCCTTTCGATTTTGGAAGTTGCGATGAGGTAGCCTGTTCAGGAAGACACTGGACTTCGACACGAAAGGTTTCTAATGGTCTACCACGTCTGCGCTTGGTTGGCATTGATGAAATATCAATGTCTTCGGAATCTGGTTTACTTTCTATATCAGTGTGCTTTCTTCGTTTCCGCCTATGAGAAATTGGCGGCTCTGAGTGAAAGTACGGTGGAACTTCGACAATGATGGTGTCTTTATCCCTTTCATTGAACTGGCTTTCATCGACAGAGTTCATATCAGTACTGGATTTGTTTACCGTGTCTACACGAAGTCCTTTGGTAAGTTCGTCGCTCGCGAGGTTTGTCTCAAAGGGTAGGTCGCCTTGAAGTAGTCTGGACTTTTCTTGACCAACCGCTTTTGGGGAAGCAGGAACCGATTTAGGGGGTTGCATGGCCCCATCTACGTCTGCCGTCGATGTACTATCCTCAGCGATTGGCGGGGATTGCACAGATGTACCAATTTGACTGGGAGACTCGCCAGACGAAGGCGTAGACGGTAAAGGAGTACTAAACCGACTAAAAGCTGGTGACCCCCCTCTACTTGAACCGCCCATTCTTGATCTCAATGGAGGAAATCCAGTAACCTGTTGATATGCCGCACGAGCCGTACAGTGTAGGCAAGTTATTGCTGGTGGATTTGCTGCATTAATTGCGTATCCCTGAAGAATTTCACATGGCTTTCGGCAACTTTCGCATAGGTAATGACTAATGGTATTCTGCTCAGACTCGGGTTCTTCTTCGTCGGTGCTGGAAATACGGTCAACGATAATATTCTTGTCGAAATTATCCTCATACGCGTGCTCTGTATCTCTATCGATATGACTTTCCAAAGAAGATGCAAGAATTGGGGTGATATGATCGCCGATTGCATGGACAGTCTTTGGATCATCTGGGTTAGATACAGAATTGCTTAGGCGATTTACTGGAGTGTCTTCGAGAAGAACTGACTCATGTTCCTGGACTCCGTCTCCAGCAATTTCATGGTAGGGTAAAGTACGCTGATCGGATATAATATTATCTCTTTCGTCTTCTTTGTTCTTCTGGTTATTGATATCTCGATTGCTGATGATATCGTAGGGAAAGTTTCCCGGTCCAACTAGAGTGAAAGCAAACCGGGCAGTGGCATATACTTTCGCAGGCATAGAGACCTCACATTCATCTTCGAGCTCTCTCGGTACTGCCCGTGATTCTGATGGCTTGGGGGAAGATCTTTGAGATGAAAAGGTTGCTTCATCATCTTTTAAGGACGTTGTAACTGAAGAAGATGGATCGTCGCTTCGACCACAGCTATCAGACGGGGAGTGTTGTGAAACATGCGCGTTTTCCGCAGGATGTTCGGATCTAGCTTCATCGTCGGCAGAACATTCTGGGGTACCAAGATCATTCGTAGTATTAATAGCGGTGGAGTTTTCCACTACAGAAATAGATTCAAGCCCTGCGTCTCCATGATCTTCTGGTCGTTCTTTACTGGTGCTAGAGGTCTGTACAATCTCGGGGTCTTCCGTCGTGATGCCAGAGGTAGATATGCCAACGTCATAAGTATGTCCAAAATAACGTGAGCCATGTAAGGGCTGTGGCGACGGACAGTTGGAATGGCGATCCGGGTCGTCGTGATCTTCGGTTTCCTGCGGTGCTTCCACCACTGCTTCCAACATCGAAAGTGAAGGACCTAGAGAACTAGATCGAATCCGAGATAAATTCGCGTCGTCTACTTTGCGTTGATCATCCTCGCCGTTAATTAGATCTCCTGCCTCTTCATCCTCCTCGCTTTCGTCATCGCCAGTCTCATTCTCATCAAAAAAGCTCACCGCCCATTCTCTGGCTCCAGGACATTGCGAAATCAGTTTCTCGACCAAGCTTCGCAGTTTCTGGTTCCCGGCATTGACAATCTGCTCAGACAGTGATTCTGGGATATCGATACAAGCATTCGGCAGACCCAGAGACTCAGAATGTGAAGCCGTAGTTGAACCATTGCGATTATCAACATTGCTCTCTGAAGCCACCGGAGACGTTGGAGTCCGTAAATATTGAGCGGAAGCGGCTTCTCTGGCGGCTTCTCGTGCTGCAGCCTTTTGAAGTCGCGCTTGAATGATGCGTTCCCGTAAGCTTAGATGCACTGGTACTTCATCGCTAGGATGGATTTCAATTGGAGCCATTTTTGTTTGTCGAGGAGGTTACGAGCTCAGGACACGTTTCATTTCATGAAGAGGAGTTAAATAAGTTGTGTCTGTTTGTAAAACGACTTGTCGCAATGACCGAAAACTCATCTTTGAATTATGGATAGGTTGCGTGAGTGGAGTGATTCAAGCAGTTGTTATATGGGATAGAAGTGTTGATATTGCCTTGATGAACCACGAAGCTCCAACCGATTGAATGAATCAAATGTTATAATAGAGAAATCGAGATTGAGTGGATTTGGTATTGAGTTGCTGTCGCGGTTTGAGCTTCACCGATTAGGTTGATATTTGGAATTGCTGAAAATTAAGGTTACACACAGTCGGCACAAGGGCACGTTGCATATACAGGGGCGAAACTTCCTCTACGCCACTGCGGCACATACAACAGTTGTTTACAATCTGTTCTTTCCAGATGATTTGCTTGTGTTTGTATTTGAAGCTCTATATACACAAAATTAGTACACAAACATATTTACTTGAACGTTTGTTGGTAATTTAGTCTACTATCTATTCTTAGACAATGACACCCTCCACATACCAACTTCTGTAAATCCTTCCATATTAGAGTACAACAGTTGTTTCTTCGTTTTCGTCCTCCTTCTCGCATTCATGACCTCTTTGATTTCTGGTTTCCATTATGCTCCTTGAGTAAACCCTTTAGATGCGGCTCCATACGGCCCTTCCGAAACACCATCGCAAACGCCATATATGAACAGAAGACGGTGGTATATAACGAGACAATCATCGCTCAAATGAAGACCCAATCAATACACACATTATTTTCCTCCCCGTTTTTCATCGCTCTCACCTAAGCAGTGACAGTTGCGGCCCCAACCAACGTATCTAACCCACTAGTTGTGCTCTCCAAACTCTCCGGGTTACTATTTCCCCCGCTCCACACCAACCCCAACATATTATCCTTATCATCATCTGTATTCACAATACTCTTCGCATTCGTCTGTAAGAAAGTTTTATACCTCGTCAGCGTATCCGCATTCACCCCATTCGCCCTCCGTACCAAAAACGCCAAGTTTCTAGTAAACACGCCCTTGAACTGTGCAGCGTTATTATCGCATTTTCCCGGCTCGCAGGCTTTTTCCACAAGAATACCGTTTGTAGTAAGATTCGCGATGACAGAGTCGGCTATTTGGGTGGCGAGGGTAGTGTACGAAGCGTCTTTTGTTGACCAGGTTAGTTCAACAAGGCCGGAGAGGATTATGCCTTGGTTATAAGTGTAGACTGTGTGGTGGTTGTTAGTGCAGGTAGACACGGAGATACCATCATTGAAGAGGTGGGTGTTGCTGTCCAGGGTCGTGGTAGAGTTGGTTATGAGAAAGGCATATGCTTTGAGGGCTTGCGCGAAGTAGTAGCCTGCGCCGGTCGAATCTTTTTTATGAGGGAGACGGTTTGCAAGTTTGGCGGATGCGGTAAGGTACAGGGAGGTCTCAACAGTGTTTACTGCGCTATGTGATTTATCCCACCTGAAAAAGTGTCAGTTTTTGTTACTTCGGATTAATGGGAGAGGGAGCTAAAACACGTCTAAAATGACGATTGTTTAAGAGGGAAAACATACCACAAACCACCACACGGAGTCTGACCATACACTGACTTTGCATCCTCGTAAATTGAAACGGCAGTATCAAGATATTTTTGATCCTGAGTAGCATCGTAAACCTGAATCCAAGCCAAACACCACCACAACTCATCATCATAGTAGTCGTTCAAAAATCCTTTGAACGCGAATGCCGGTGCATTTACCAACACCGTTGAAAACATATCTGACATCCATGGAGCTGTGCTTGGAAATTTGCCATAATAGTTAGCCAGCATGGTAAGTGTGTTGGCGCTATTCCACCAGTCTCCTGAAAATTTCTTCGTTTTACTGTCGGTCGATCCCCAAAGCCCGGCTGTAGCATTGTAGTAAGTCTTTTGCATAGCATTTATGCTAGATGCGGCATAGTTCTGGTAGTCAACAGCCGTGAAAGTTGACGACGAAGAAGCGGCGCGGCTAAATATGGACGCAGTTGCTCTGCGAAGGAATGATGATCTATGCGGCTTTTGACCAATCGTGCTTCGGGATTGCATGCTCGCTGGCATGGCGTCCACAACTGAAGGAACCGAAGCCAAAGCAACGAAAGCGGCCAGAATCTGGCCACAGGAAACATGCATGTTGGATGACGTGTGTTTCCTTACAATAAAGGATATAAAGCGAGGAATAGGCGCCCGTTCAGAGAATCTTTAAAGTAAAAAAACCGACGGTAGAGGCGCGGTGCACCTCAGACTTATATAAGGAAATCATGATGAACAAGCCAAGGGTGTCTCAACCTCGTAAGTGATGAGATGAAAACTTCTCTTCATGGCATTGTTCGTAAAGGGCCGTGAAATTGGAGTTCTCCCGCATTCAATACAGCGGCGGCTGAGGGTCGCGGTATATGGTTCGAGCTTTGGTGGTCCTAATTATGGATACTGGGGTCCCCTTACCAACAAACCAGGATGCTTCCAAAGCTCCCGACATGGAGACTCTGAACGGATAGTGAAGCGATCGTTTTCACGGCGCTTGGAGAACTACACGACGTTTCGGAAGCTCTCATTGGATCTCACGAAAGATGCGTACCTCTTGGGTTGCCTTTAATTTCTATCTGAGACACTTTGACGAACAAAATAGTGAATCTGGATGAACTTTTCGCGGAAGCAGAACTATTGTTTTCTATTCCTTGGTAGTACGTACAGAGGTACAGGCATCTCGCAAAGCTATAGGTCGTGCTCCCTAGAATAGATTTCCAGCATCGACTCTCCTCTTGGGCTTGGGGGCCGGTCGAATGGGGTGCACAGCAGCTCAATCTTTCATCATAATATTGGAAGTTATTTGGTCGGCCGAGAGGGAACCTCACCACCCACCTCACCACCCACCTCACCACCTCAGCTTGGCGGCTTAGATAATCCAAAGCCGAGCCAACTGTAACTTAGCCTAAGCCAACAAATAGCAAAGGGTGAATTTCCCAGCGTTCTGGGAGACTGGGATACAGCACGGTGAAACTCTGGTTCAAAGCTTTGCTCCGCCTTCCAGAACGCCTGACGCATAATGTTCCTCGCGGAAGGAAATTAGTACAGTACGGCGCTGATAGGCACATTCGTCTCGATGTCTGATCGTCGTGTATAAGATGGCTATAACGGCGTTTCGAGGAATCTTTTCGGGATGAACTTCCGTATAAGTTACTCTGTAATCTTATAATCTTAATCTTACAGCTCGTTGCTTCCTTCGAGTCTTCGACATGCGCAGAAGTGGGGTTGGAAGTTGGAACTTGGATGCTGCACAGTGCACGCTGCACGCTGCACTCACACCCCAGTCATCTCGCGATTTGCTTACCGCGCCGCACAACAACTTCATGCACGATGCTTCAGCCACCTTATTTAAGCTTACCTTACCGTTTACCGTTGCGCATTCAATTGTTTAATTTCTCAAACCTTGTGCCGTAAACCCCGTCGTCGCTCCAGAGTCCAGAACCGATACTTCAAAAGCAAGCCACACTGATCCTACCAGTTCAGTCCGCTGGTGCATTCCGTAGGGATAAACAAATCCTACTCCCACTCCCACTTACGGCCACGTATCGACGTATCGACGTATCGACGTATTTCCTCCCCTGTTCACACGGTCAGGAAGCTGCGCCGGCTTCTCCTCGCATATGGCATCTTCTCCTACCGACATCATGTTGTCGCCCAAGACATCCGGTCTTACACTTGCCATCATCGGCTGCGGTACGTCCTCGGGCCGTGTATACCCAACGCGCTCCAAACTCATGTGAAAATAGGAACAATGGGTACCTCCATCTTGCAAGGCATCCTGAACGCCAAAGCCCAAGGAGTTGCCAGCATTTCACCCGACGCGCCCAGCATTACCAAATTTGTTGCATGCGTGAACTCGATGGCATCCGTCCAGCGGCTGCGTGATGAGTTCCAAGACTCCGAAGTACGGGTCAATGTAATCGTTGCGAACTCAGTGCAAGCAATGCAGCAAGCTGATATCGTGCTCTTGGCCTGTAAGCCACATATGGTGGATGCCATATTGGGCCAGCCTGGCGCACGAGATGCTGTGGCTGGTAAACTTATGATCTCGGTACTGGTTGGCACGCCTGTAGATAAGATGGTGAATATTTTGACTCATGGAAGTGATGTTTGGCGAAAGAAGGAGGATATCTCTAACTTGCAAATTGTTCGTGCTATGCCAAATCTTGCTGCATCTTTCAGGGAATCGAACACTGTGGTGGAGATGGGTGGCCAACTGCGAATATCTTCCGCCAATAAATCTATAGTTCGATACATTTTCGCATGTGTGGGACATATTGTGGAAGTCGGACCGGCGCAATATGATGCAGCTAGTGTTCTGGCAGCAGCAAGTCTGGCTTTCTTGACAGTCGCGATAGACGGGATTCTGGATGGTGGTGTCAAGGAAGGTATCAAGAGAAGCGAGGGGAGAGATATACTAGTAACGAGTTTGAAAGGGCTAGTTGGTTTGCTTGAAGGAAAAGGGGGTGATCGTAACGGAATGAAAACTGGGGACGAGATTCGTGAGCAATTTAGTAGTCCAAGAGGAACGACAATAGAAGGGCTGGTTGGTTTGGAAGAGGATCGGGTAAGATATGCATACTGTAGAAGTGTGATGAGAGCAACGAAGCGAAGTTTGGAGATGTAAAAGGTCACACAAGAACATGGAAATCACTACCTCGGGTAGTCGCATTTGGTCTTATTTCCCAATGTGGAAATATAATTCAGACGGTAACAGGTGTATAGAACTAGAGCACCATCATCTATAGATATATATTCGACCTGCACATCATTGCAGGGCTACCTCAAGCTACACTTCTCCTTTGCCGGCATACACGTTTTATTCATTTCTGCACGTTCGGGATAGTTCCCAGTTGTGAAATGTATCCAAATAATCATGCATCGATGATCCATGAACCGTCTTAAAACTCGCAGCAGCCATTGCATATTATTAATCTATTCGACGATATCAATAACTTACCTAAATAAAGAACTTCCGCATTTAGATCGAAATCTCATCATCTGTTATTTGTCCAATGACAGGAACAATTGACCGAGATATTTGAACGTCAACAAAACGACATCAGACTTTACGAAACAAATGCCCCTAAATTATACGGGTCTAATATACTTCTATACATCTGGCTGAACTTCTCGTCTGCTCCTCCATTTTCGCCATTGAAGTCCAAACGATCCTTTCCCGGCGTCTGTATCGTTACGCAATTCTGCCGTCTTTGCTTTTCCATTCCATGTTCCACTAACCATTTCCATCGCACCCACTTTCCCGAGTGGTACTACACTAACTCTCCCATGCGCACACATAAACGGAAATCGCGTCGCAGTCAATCTCATAATCAGTTCCTTGCACTCTTCCAAACTCAGCTCATCATTAAACATTATGGCACTTCTGCATGCCCTACTATTCAATAGCTCCAGTATGCTTCTTGGTATATAGGGGACTCTATCGACCCAGATGGAAGTTGATGAAACTGGTGGATGAGGAGTGGGATGCTCGCGATAGGAGTAGAGCTCTGTGCGAAGGATATATATGAGGAGTTTCGGATTCGCGACCAGGCGAGCGGCAATTAACGGCGGTAAATGGGTCACTGTGAGACGAGTTTGGGTGGGATGAGAGTAGATCATACCCCAGTATTGGAAGTGAGGCTTTTCGCTGTGGAAGAGGCTGTCCTCTTCCGACGAGATATCAAACGATATCGGCTTTTCGAGCAGCGACGTATGTATAGAGGATGATATTGATGTGGATGCGAAGAGTGGAGAGGCCAGAAATTCCGCGAGCAAAGATTCGATGCGTATTCGCTCGTCAGCAGCATGTTGATCAATGATCACTAAAAGCGAATTGCTTTTATCATTGGTGGAGGAAGTAGTTGGTACTTTGGTGAGAATAAATTTCTTGTCAACTTGAGCGATCGTCTCCGCATTGCGAAGAGCTTCTCTTGATATGCTACCATTGAGTCCTGAAGAAGTGTGCTTGAACGCTTTCTCCATGTCGATTTGAGCACAATGATGGTGTCGACCGTGCATGATTTCTTGTGTCTCTAAATCTAGGCCATCGACAGACACTTGTGGTATGGAAGGTTCTACAGGAGAAAAGATTGGGTTCTCCCAGTTTTTCAACATGTCATCAATCCAAGGAATTGGATCTCTGAGGGAAGCTCCAAACCGGCTCCTCGGACTCGGTTGCATTGATGGGCCGATGAGAGTATGAGTTCCTTGCGTGTGTGTCTTCTCAGACACAACTAAGCCCGTTCTTTGGTTTACCATAGACTTGACTTTATTGACAGGGTTCGTCCATACAATTAAGTGGTCTCCACTTCCATCCGCAGTCCTATTTCCATTAACAATCGGTGAAGGATTCTCTGGGACAACAGCTGTAGGAACTACCTCGAAAGGCGGCCTAGTCAACTTTCCGGATTTTGCTATCGAAGGTTCTGAGCAGGGCTGCGTCACTAATGAGGGTGGTTGTGTCTTATCACCATCCATCATATCTGCGGGTGAATCCTCAAGCTTCCAGCGTGCCATAACCTTAGCTCCGTCGGTTTTCCTACCCATTTTGATCCTAGACCAGGAATCAAATGGTGTTCCAATCCTTGAAGAGGATCGATGTATCGACGGAATGTCGGTTCCCGCATCCAAACTGGAAGCCTGAACACTTTTTGTAGAGGATTTCGTTTTACTAGACAATGATACGCCGGGCGTGCTAGAGCGAATTTTCAGTGGTGGTTCGCCTGTTGCAGTAGACACACTGCTTTGTCCCTGGTTTGCTTCACCTGCACCTGTTGGCACATAGTTCCCTATAGATCGTTTCTTACGAGCCCCGCTTACGACCCTTGGACGGAAATTGTTCCTGGTTAAGAACTCGTGGATGACTACCTGCAACAGCTCCAGCACGCCGCCTAGTGTATTCCTTTTATTATCAAAAAAGTCGTCAGCATTTAAGGTTCTGCACCGAGAGATATCTTTTCGATGAATATTGATGCAGAACATTGGCCAGCGTTCCACACCCTTCCTCCCTCCCTTCAACTCTCTGTTAGTGTAGCCGTCACCTTTATATCTTTGATCTTTCGCTCTCCTCTCGCCTTCAAGCACATCAAGCTCTTCCGCTTCTCCCTGGTTTCCAAATGCCGAGTTGGAGAACCAACGATTGATGTCTTCGTACAAAATGCCCCCGTTGTCTTGAGATATGTAAGGCTCAACACCAAAAGCCAGGAATTGGACGTGTTTGGTTGCATTTGGTATCAAGGATATTACCCCATCGATAGCCACTTCAGTCGTAGAGCCAGATATCGGAATCCACAAGGTTTTCTCGTCAGGCATAATGTAGGAAGCTTGGAGAAGTATACTCCGGACATGCTGTACATCAGTCGCTCCTATTCGTAAAGATTCGAATGACGAGGTGGCAGAGGATCTGCGGATAGTGATTTTGGCGTTGTTCCCAGTCCCCCTCACGGTAATTGAGACTTTCTTAGGCCATGCTAGCAAAAGTGATACAAGATCTCTCCGTAGATTGTCCCATAACTTGCTATGCACCTGGGCATTTTCGGATGCGATCGCTCTTTGCTTGAAACGTACGGGCATGTTACCAAATAGGTTGCGGACAGCCACTCGCGTACCATGATCATGAAACATAACATGTTGTTGGACAGGAGCTGGGGTGTGCCGAGCCACAATCCCAGATTTGTGCATAATGACTGAATTATGTGACTTGTGTAAATGATGATGCGAGGTTATGGATAGTAATGATAGTGCGGACAAAGACGCAATGAAAGTTCCATGACCGCCATGTATATGAGCTGTGCCGTACAATTTTGAGGTATCTATGGCCAACAAAATATCAGCTTTGTACAAGATTATGAGTAATGTAACATACGATATGGCTTGCCTAGGCCACCATTCGACGCAAAGTCCAAGGGAGGTATTCCGAGGCCATCATCCTCCACCGTACAATTGCCGCGACCATAATCAACCGTAATGTCTACTTTGGAGCAACTGGCATCCAAGGAGTTCTTCACAAGCTCAAAAACCACACCATTGAGGCTGGTGATGGTGGAAGAAGATTTTACTTGAGCAATGACGTCCGGAGGCAATGGCTGTATAGACATTGTGATGGTAAAAGCGGAGCTATGGGATATAGAAAGAGGAATGGATGCTCAGTAGCAAGACAATGAAGTATTCAGGTTGGAACAAGGAAAGATGCAAAACAAGCAAGAGCTTTCCACAGGTAGCATGGATACGGGTTGAGGCGAATTGCCATCGTGGAGCAGATGGTGGAGCAGATGTCAGATCAGAACAAACTCTGTAGTCTCAACGAGAATTAGGATAGAATATTCCACAAGTCCAAAATTTTGTACATGGCTACGTTCAACCAGGAGCAACGATGGCCTCTGGTGTAGAATTATAGGCTTGATTCGAATTCAATATTGCGCGCGTCAAGAGAAGAAGCTGCAGTCACATGACCGATAACGAGCTGGTAAGCTAGACCATATATAGTAGCATCGGGATTTAACAGGCAGCTAAAATATGCGAAATGCGAAATGCGAATCATCCGAAAGCTACGGTATCAGTGCGCTGCACCAGCCAGCTCTTAGCCAACGGGTACATTTGTTCACCGGCACACGAATCCAGAGTCACAAAATTGGCACGAAAGAGAAGAATAATATATCGTCACCTTCCTCCCCGTCGATTGTCTTGCGCAAGACTCAGACACTTCCGTGTTCCATCCCGAAAGGTCGAGCAAGAAGCACACCGAATTCCAGTACAACATAGACAAACCGCCACTACTTGCGACATCACATACTCATAATCCCTCTCTCGCTGGGTCTCACTGTTCTCGTTTCATGGTCCGTAGTTCTACCAGCCGGACATTCTCCCTTCCAAGCCTCATCGCCTTATCGCCTCGTCGCCCTTTGACTTCGACTCTCTACGTGGGTACGAGTTACTTCAATACATACGGAAACGTCCATCACTCCACAAACGCCGCACATTACGAACACTGAAGAATTTCCGTTCCGTCCCGCACAATGGCAACAACGGAGTTAGCACCTCAACGACCCAACGCATCGCAAATCAATGGTACCGTTCACTCCTACCCATCTGCCTCTCAAACCATCATATCACCATCATTTATTTCTGTTTATGCAACAATCACCATCCATCGTATTTTCATAAACTAATCATCATGCCAGACCGCGCAGATAGAGTAGCAGGACGCCGCAGACCCTTCTCATCATGGATGAAGAAACTTACCAACTTCAAGGCCGGATCCTCAACCGCTGACACGACGTCGCCCACAAACTCGAAGCGCAATGCCTATCAGATGAGAACGAACTCGAAGAAACAATCGCCCTCGAAGAACAACAATCCATATCCTGAATCGGGCCGTATCAATAGTGCTGCGACAGTATCCCATCCTGGAAATGGGCATTTGTCATTTGCAACGGGCCCGACAGGCGAATCAGCCAGCACGTCGTCAGTGGCGCGAAGTCGAAGATCAACTCAATATTCCGAAGACGGGCATCCACCACCAACAGCCGGGACCAAATCTATCGCACCTACAACGGGAGAAGAACAGGATCAAGATAGGGCGCATTCAATTGTAGCAGCTTCTCATGCTCCATCATCTGGTGAAGCAACAAACGCGACAATTGGTGGTGGGGTCAGCTCTGCTAGAGGCGCTGATAGCACATTTTCTTCTCCTGCACCATCGGTCAGATCCTTGACTACGACTCTCACAACCATCCATTCAGCTGCAGCTCCTACTGTACCTGCTTCGCATAATGCTGCAAATATGAACAACACCCAAGGTATTCAATTTACTCATCAATTCCCGACATCCCCACCAGCCACTGCCCTGCCAGCACATTTGGCCCCACAAGGTAGCGGAGGGCACCCTGCAACCTACAATACTGCTACTGCGAACAACCTTCTCACGGACAATGCATCAATTCTGACCCTGGCGTCTTCGTCTAAACGAAGACGCAGGAGATCTATGGATACTGATGCTTCGGTCCGTGCTCTGGCTCCATCCTCCGTTTTTGGCGGAAGTCGTGAAAGTCTACCTCTGAGTGTTCTCAGCGCTACAGTTGAAGGTACCAATATCACATCACCTACAGCTTTACATCAAGGGCGCCCGGTGAACGAGAGGGCTAGCATCTACTCATCAGCTGGTGTAGCTCCAGCTTTACCAAGCGAGCGAAATAGCTACTACGCAGGGAAACAATCTCTAGCTAATGATGGTGGAAGTGTGAAGAGTGGGTTATTGGGTCATGGCAGGACTGATAGCATTTCTGGAAGTATTGGCGGAGTTGCCCCTGGAAGTCCATTGGCCAGCCCTCGTGATCCAAATGCTTCCACAGGAAAGTTGAGTCGAAGTAATTCTGGTTGGGGGGAGAACAGTGAGCTTGTTGCTGTAGAGGCGGCAGAGGGGAAGACGAAGACGGAAATTGAGGAGTAACTCGCTGCATTTTACGGAGGGAATTGCTGGCAGATTAAGAATGATCATCAGACCATAAATCCACAAACCTGCGGACGCGATAGTTGGTCATCTGGGGCGCCATTCGAAGTTACGATCTTATCAAGAGGGGTTCTAAAGCCAAACTGTATGTTGTTTCATCAGGATGAGGAAATGTTTCATGAAGCTGGGTGGATAGGACAGCGAGAAAGACCTGAAGCAAGGGGATATAAATGTTGGCGTTTGGTTGTTAGTAAGATACCCGATAATACTGCAATATGATTTAGACTATTAGGTTTGCTTCCGTGGTGCCGTCTACAACGGTAAGTACACGCTTTGGATTGGACGTTTATCGAGATCAGCATACATTGCTATTATCCGGTCGATGACCTACAATGAGGGGTCATTTTTCTCGAATGGCGGGAGTACCTCAAGGTATTATCAATTCCTCAGAGGTTGTTGGAATGTCCTTGGCCGGCTCAACGCTCATTCCGCCTCTGGAAGCCATTATCAGGTGCAATCAAATTCCACGCGATAGTGATTCCTCTCAATTGTCTTTCCCCTCATCTCATACTACCTTCACTGTTTCCTCACCTATACTAAGCTATATACATCACTATCTCAATCCACGCAATCATGCTCCTAACAATGCACTACAACCGTATCACCCTCCTCACCGTCCTTATCCTTTTCTCTTTGCTGACGCTCCTTCACCATTTACGTCCCCATCCGAACGTTCATCTCTCAGGTAATGTACATAATGTACTATCTTACTTTTCTGGACCAAGAACAGGACGTGGGAGCATGATTTCTGGGTGGAAGATAACGCAGAGTCAGGTGCTTGAGTTGGGGTCCCGGAAGGGGGTTGTTGATATGGAAGGAGAGTGGGATGGCACGAAGGGTGCAAAAATAGGAGAGAAGATACCGAGAATTATTCATCAGATATGGATTAATTACGAAGGGGGTTTCGAACATGTTGTGGGGGTAGGAGAAGGGAAGAAGGAAGAAAAGAAGAAAAATGAAGAAAAAGGTAAAGCAAACAGAAAAGAAAGCGGAGGGAAACCAACAAATGAGGCGATATGGGAGGTCACTGGTATGGAAGGACTTGAATATATACCTCAGGAATGGGAAGAGCGGAGACGAACTTGTAGGGGTGTAAATAGGGGCTGGAAAGTTTACGTACGTTGCTCCTTGCTCTCTTACGCATCTTCGCCTTTTATTGCGCAGTTTTATTTCTACTCAGCCACCGTGATATATGAGATCATGAACGAAATTAACCCTTTTCTTCCGATTTCCTAGATATGGACCGCACCAAAATCTCTCTCTTTCATTCAAAAACACCACCCCTCCTTCGAGAAAACATGTCTCTTACGCCTACCACTGGCAACGCGTGCAGGCTTTGAAGTATCTTCTATTGTTGACATATGGGGGCATAGTTCTAGATTGGGATACGCAGTGCGAGAAGCCCATGGACACATTAGTGGGGGTGGATATTGGGTTGTTCGTGGGGAGTTGGGAATCGGAAGGGAATGGTACGGGTCGCGAAAGCGAAGGTGATATCGTCGATGGAAGTGGGAAGAGGAGGAAGGAGAAAAGTGCGAAAAAATGGGGAGGTTGGGCGGATAGGAGGGTTATAGGAGGAAGAGTTGGGCATGGATTTTTCGAGTGTATGGCACAGGAGTTGGGAGAGGGAAAGGGTGAAGGGAAAGGGAAGAAGTTAGGGCGGAAGCAAGAAGATGGCGATAAAATCTTCGAGACCGCATGGGAGGCCTACCATGCGTGGCTTAGAAGGAGTACGACAAATAGTACTGTTGAAATAAGCCTATCAGAGACAGGAAACGGAAGAATCAACAAGAAGCCTGGAAATAGGGATACCATAGGCTGGCGAGTGCCTCTTCACACCGCAGAGCTGCACAAAAGATTCTGGGCTCCTCATCTCGATCATTCCTCTCCAACATATAACCATAAACACCCATCCACCAATCCGAAAAAGAAAGGCAAGACAAACCCCTCCGCACTAACTAAATGGTTCACCAATAGTGATACTCTATCGCAAGCAACCCCAGATATTGCAGGAGTTAAACACAATAAGGCTATCGTAGCGTTAACGGGTGTTTGTATGGTCCTGTTTTGGGTTTGGATATGTTTGTGGGCGTGCAGAAGCGAGACCGACAGGGCGAGTAGAAGAGGAGGCTACTCAAGGTGGAGGAGGGGAAGAGGGAGGGAGAGGTATAGGAGGGGGACGGGGACGGGGGCGTATTTAGGGGTCGGAGGATATAAATATGGTAGTAGGAGTAGGAGTGGGGGGGCTGTGTATGAGGATGTTGTAGAAGAAGGGGAAGGGAAGAATATTTAGATTTTCCAATGTCATCTTTGATATCAGATAGACGAATCAAGGACAAATGAAAAGGATATGGGTTCATCAAATCGCTAGCTTGTAAACAAGCTGTGTGATTTTGCGCCCAATGCATATCCCGACTAGGAAGCAGTTTGACCGTAAGTCTCCTGAGCTTGACATACCAGCTCACTGTACATGTATGTTCTTCATATATTGGATGTGATGCAAGCCACTTAACATCGCACAATCAACTATACTCAAAAGTATGGACCGTGTTAGCTTCCGTGCTTTCTGATTATCCCACACTTGGGTTCACAGAAGATAGGCATATTTTCGCTCTGGAGTCGGAGGACGAGTCTATCAAGGGGTTTGAGAGAGGGCTGGGCTGCGAGGGGAAATATGAGGGATGTCATCAGGCTCGGTTTGGTAACGAACAGCCGACACAAGCAATCAACTTGAGATGGCATCTGATCTCTCGAGCTGTCAAAACATGCGGGCGTACGAGTTTGTTGCAACCCCATCTGATTTCCGTTAGTATCAACACGAAGACGAAGCGGAAAGGCAGTCCGGACTTACTGCTGCTAGTCACGCGCGATCGACTTCAACATCCAACATATTGCTCGTAGATGTTATTCGGATACCAACACAGATACTTGGTATTTACCAGATTGAACGCTTCTTTACGAGATGAGCTAGTTACCTAGCTACAACAGAACGCATCCCAAGAATAGTGCTGCTGCAATTGAACAAGAAAAATACTGCTGGACTGGATTGATATATAATACTCCTTCCAAGACTTTACGAACTAAAAGGTATACCATTGCTTTCCCCTTCCCCGTGCCTTTCTTCATACTTTGATTCGCACTTCAGATTCCCATTCATACCTACATAATAATCATACCGAATTACCCCCATATCCTTCCATAACTACCCGCCATAAGTGACCCTAAGTAACATATTTTGTGCAAGCAATAAACGAAACGCCCCCCAAAACATTCTTCATACAAAAACAGTTGAGCGTGCTCGTATCATCTCGTCCTAAATCTTTAATCTACCCACTGCACATCATACATTCTTCCTTGTTATCAATGCTGCCTGTAATGGTTATTAGAATCAATATATTAAAACAAAGTTGCAGGAGGGAACTTAAATTGCAATTTAGCTTCAGCATAAATGTCATACTCTCTCTCTTCACTTCCCTGTCCTTCATCTTCAACCTGCTTTGCCTTGACCTCAAGCTCCTCTTCCTTTGGCTCACCAACGGGCTCGGTAGCTAAAGCCTTCGGGCTTCCACCTTCTTCCATGTCTGCCTTGAAGGGAACCTTAGCAATGGGAGTGTGCGCTTCCTTCGCAGCCGCTGTCGTCGAGGGAGGAGGAGTGGTCGAGGGGGTTGGTACGCCATTTGGCGCGCTAATCGAGGATGACTTGTTCTGAGAGCTTTGCTTAGCGTACATGGGACGTGGTCCGGCACCGTTGGTTGCAGAAGAGGAAGAGATGTATCCGGAAGTTGGCATACTTCGTTTCTTGGTTGTACGCTCTCGTGCAATGTTTGTGTCCGCAACGAGAAGAGCTTCTTGATCGACGGTGAATTGAATAGGTGCGGATGCAGCCATGGTACGGAGGTAGTACATTCCGGTCTTGAGACCGAGTTTCCAACCGGCAAAATGCATGGATGTAATCTTGCCCATGGTGGGGTCTTTCATGTGAATGTTCATTGATTGCGACTGGTCGACGAAAGCACCGCGGTCAGCGGCCATTTGAACAATTGTTCGTTGGGAAATTTCCCAAACGGTCTTGTAAAGTGCCTTGATATCAGCTGGAATGTTAGGGATGTTTTGGATTGAACCGCCGTCGGCAATGATGCGGTTCTTCATGTTGTCTGACCACAATCCCATGTCAACAAGGTCCTTGAGAAGCCATGGGTTGACGACTTGGAATTCTCCGGCTAAGACACGACGAGAGTAGATGTTCGAAGTGTATGGTTCGAAACACTCGTTAAACCCGAGAATTTGAGAGGTACTGGCTGTTGGCATTGGGGCAACGAGCAAACTGTTGCGGACACCGTGTTGTTTGATGGACTTCTTCAAGCTATCCCAGTCCCAAAGGTCGGTAGGCGTAACTCCCCACATATCGTATTGAAGTTCGCCCTTTGAGACAGGTGAGCCTTCGTAAGTCTCATAAGGACCCAACTCTTTGGCAATCTCAACAGAAGACGTCAATGCAGCGTGGTAAATAGTCTCAAAGATTTGAACGTTGAGGTGCTTAGCTTCGGGTGACTCGAAGGGTAAACGAAGAGCCAAGAAAGCATCAGCAAGACCCTGAACACCAACAGCGATAGGCCGGTGACGGAAATTACTCTTCTTGGCTTCGGGGACGGGGTAGTAGTTGATGTCGATGATCTTGTTTAAGTTCCTGACAACGACTTGAGTAACCTCGTGGAGCTTTTGGAAATCGTAAGTTCCCTCGTTCATGTCCACAAACGTCGGGAGAGCAATGGAAGCCAAGTTGCAGCAAGCAACTTCATCTGGTGCAGAGTATTCGACAATTTCTGTGCACAGATTGGAGCTGCGAATGGTGCCGAGGTTCTTTTGATTGCTCTTCTTGTTGCATGCATCCTTGTAAAGCATGAATGGATTTCCGGTCTCGGTTTGCGCCTCGAGAATGGAGTACCAAAGCTTTTGGGCTTTGATGGTTTTGCGACCTCTACCCTCCTTCTCATAACTCTCATAGAGAGCTTCGAATTCGTCACCGTATACATCAGCCAACCCAGGACATTCATTAGGACACATCAGTGTCCAATCTCCGTTCTTTTCAACACGCTTCATAAAGAGATCTGGAATCCACAAAGCGTAGAAGAGATCACGGGCGCGGACTTCTTCCTTACCGTGGTTCTTTCGGAGGTCCAGAAACTCGAAAACGTCTGCGTGCCAAGGCTCCAGGTAGACTGCAAATGCACCAGGACGCTTGTTTCCACCTTGGTCGACATATCTCGCAGTGTTATTGAAAACTCGCAGCATAGGCACAATACCATTAGAGTTACCATTGGTACCGGCAATGTAGGCACCAGTAGCACGAATTCTGTGAATGTTGAGACCGATACCACCGGCATTTTTTGAGATCATAGCACAGGTCTTGAGGGTATCGTAAATACCATCAATACTATCCTCCTTCATGTCAATGAGGAAGCATGATGAAAGTTGAGCTTGTGGTGTACCAGCGGAGAAAAGTGTAGGGGAAGCGTGTGTGAAATATTTGTTGGACATCAAGTTGTAGGTCTCAATGGCACTCTCGATGTCGTCGCCGTGAATACCAACGGCAACGCGCATGATCATTTGTTGTGGACGTTCTGCAATCTTTCCATCGAGTCGGAGAAGGTATGATCGCTCGAGGGTCTTGAATCCGAAGTATTGGTAGTTGAAGTCTCGATCGTAGACGATTGCGGAGTTGAGTTCTGCTTCGTGCCTCATAACGCATTCGTATGTCTCTTTACTGATCATAGGAGATGGTTTGTTATTTCTTGGGTTGACGTAGTGGTATAAGTCGCTGATAACGTGCGAGAATTGTTTCTTGGTTTGCTTGTGGAGGTTGGATACGGCTATACGAGCAGCGAGAATGGCATAATCGGGGTGGGTGACCGTCATGTATGCAGCAGTTTCTGCGGCCTTGGAAATACGTTAGCAGGAAGTAATGGAGGCTCTACACGTTGTAGTCAAACTCAAGTTTTGACTTACGAGGTTGTCAAGCTCAATTGTCGAAACTCCGTGGTAGACACCGGAGATAACTTTCTGGGTAATGGCAGCAGCATCTACATGATCCGCGTCAAGACCGTAACACAGTCTTGATACACGGGCTGTGATCTTGTCGAACTGAACGCGTTCTTTACGTCCATCTGCAGGAGAATAGGTGTTAGTGATTGAAACAAGATGCGGCATATGCTGCAGAGTTATACGTACCGCGCTTGTTCACGAACATGATTGTCGTTTGTGTTGTTTGAGTCTGGGTGAGATGGAGGGGTTGATGATGCAAATAGAGAAAAACGGTGAAGCGGTAATGAGATTGCTTTCCACCTTTTGACTTTTCAAGTGAATAATAGATTCGTACAATTATCAAGTCTTATAAGTAAAGGCAGACTTGTCACTTGTGTGCTTAACAAGAAAAGTAGAAGAAGATTTGGTTGTTGGCAAGAATGAGAGGGAATGCACAAAGAGGATGAGGGAATGTTTTTAAAAAGTGCTTTACGCGACTTTGACCTCTCCGCAGAACGCGTCGCATTGGTAATCTAGCGTTTTTTAGCGTGACGAAAAGAACGCGAAACCACTTTAAGAAATTTCCCAAGACAGGCGTAGGTTTTCGAACATGGGTTGATAACGTAGTGGCACGAAAAGGGTCTTGTTGCCTGCATGAAAATTATATCATGTGGATGAGGGTGCTACGGTAAGAAGATTTATGTCATTGTGGAAATAATATATATCACGAATACAAGTGTTTCATATTGTTCTTAACTCACATAGCAATCGTCACTTCACCCACCTGCTTCTTCAGCCCGAAGGATGCTGGGTATCATAGCATAGAAATAAGTATCATGCATCTAAGTGAGACCATCCCTCCCATCCTGAAAGTCCCGACAACCTCCAATTGCTGCACAGAGCTGAGATCAATTGCTCCTGGTATATGGAAAACCCGTGGGAGGCTTGCAAGGCACCACGGGCTTCTTGACCGGCATCATTACATCCAAGAACTTAGCCTGCCCGTAGGCCAACAGAGACGACGATGTCCAATATACCAGCATTGCACTTGGCATCTGCAATGTGAGCGGGACAATTGCCAATGCTAGGACCTTCAAAGAATTCGTCAATCTTCTATTCCATTTGCTCTGTGACCGGCTGGGAACTCCTGAAAGATTCAGTAGTATAGACCCAGAAAGTATAAAAGGGAGAGCGAGCATTGGGTCCGGTACTAATAGATTCGGGAACCACAGCGCACCTTCTGTTGCAAAAGAAGGGTCGAACAACAATGAGCCCATGGTTTGACCGCTCTCAGCAGCAGCCTCCACTTCAACACCTTTCGCGGCGCTTGCTGTGAAGAGCGAAGCAATCCACCGTAGCAAGCCATCACGCGCGCCACACATCGACCTTATTGTCTCGACAACTACCAGCCATACTGGTAACTGCAAGAAACCCAGATAGTGTTTCCATGGCCCACAATGGAACCTAGCATATATTTCATGTTGCTTCTTTCGCAGCTTTGCGGCCGCGAGTCTAGTCGTAGCCACTGGTCCTAGATTCCCAGCTTCTTTCACTGCTTCTTTCATATAAACATGTTGCCATGCTAGCACAAGAGGTCGTAGTTCCATTTGCCTTTGAGTCGCGCGTCGCGCATATATGCCAATGGGGAGAAAGAGAGCGGTACGGATAGCGAGGGCCGCAAGGGGTATAGTGTAGGCCCATGGTAGACCAGTAATCGAATGTAAACTTTCAAGAACCGCGTGTGTGGATGTCAACGTAGATTCGAGAAATTGAGATCGCGGGGTAGCATGAAACGATCGATAGCTAGGCGGAAGTTGTAGAAAAAGTTTCAACGTCTGGGAAGTCCTGGGACGGCGGAGGTACGTGCGATTTGAGCGAAGTAATGTTGACATTGTGGCTCCGACGGGATGATCAGAGACAATGAAGTCTCCTGCGCGAGATTCAATCAATCGTCGTGGAAGTGACTTGGACCATCTGACTTTTTGGCGTTCGTGATTTCGTGGTTCGTTCACATGTCATCCTTTGGAAAATGATGTCGGGAAAGAGCGGCCGACTTCACCGCCTGCCGATCGTGTATGAAAGTGACACAGTTCCTGGATTCTGGATCCGTGAAACTTACAAGCTCCCCTCATTCCACCAGATCCTTCAATATAGTTATGGCGGAAACATGCAAAGCCCCCGATGGTTCTGATATGATGACATTTGGACTGGATTCCAAACGGGCCATTTTACTAATCAGTATCATTGGAATCACCCCCATGCTGGTAATTCTAGGTGGACCTCAACTCGTGGGATACATCGGGCGCACTGTGGGGTTCTATCTGAGGCAGAAGACGGCGGGGAGGAAACAACAGGTTCTGGAAATTGTCGCCAAGGATCAGAAAGAATTCAGGGAAACTGGAGAAAAGAGGAGGGACAGTGATGAATGGGAAAGCGTCGAATCTTACGCCACTGGAACTGCAAAGAATGGAGAGAAGGCAGACAAGGAGTGGGACGGTATAGTTGGGTTTTTTCACCCATTCTGGTATGGAAAACCGCTCAATGGGATTGACAGACGCTGACAGATGTCTAGTAATGCTGGCGGTGGAGGCGAGCGTGTACTCTGGGCTGCGATTCTAGCAACACAAAAGAGATGGCCAAATGCGAAATGCATCGTCTATACTGGAGATCATGATGTGGACAAGTCGCAGATCATCGCAAGGGTCAAGGTAAGATGTGAATGAATCTGCATAGCTGGTGCATTAGCTAACATATTCAGGATCGCTTCAACATCCTCCTCCATCCTCCTACACTTACCTTTCTATATCTTACGAAACGTCACTGGGTGCTAGCTTCGACATGGCCCCATTTCACACTTTTGGGACAATCAATTGGGTCTTTAATACTTGCCTGGGATGCGTTTTCTCTTGTAGTGCCGGACATATTCGTGGATACAATGGGCTACGCATTTGCGCTAGGGTTCAGCAAGCTACTTTTCCCGGATGTACCTACTGGCGCATACGTTCATTATCCAACAATTTCAACCGACATGTTGGGTTCCTTGGATGTATCATCTCCCACAGGAAACCAAGGTGTCAATGCTGGAAAGGGCCAAGGAATGAAAGGCAAGGGCAAGAGATTGTATTGGAATATCTTTGCCAAGTTCTACACATGGGTTGGAGCATCTATTGATGTCGTCCTGACGAACTCTAACTGGACTCTGGATCACATCACATCTCTCTGGGGAGAATGGCGTCGCGAACTCCAAAAACCCGTCGCAACCACCGTATACCCTCCTGTTGCAGTCGAAGAGCTCGAGCAAAAGATTGATGTCTCATCTGCCTCGGAATCCAAACGTCAGCCGGTCCTCCTATACATCGCACAATTCCGTCCTGAAAAAAATCATCAACTCATTCTCACGTCGTTTGCTAAATTCAAAAGAAGCGACTCACCAGCCTCCAAAGATGCTAAACTCGTTCTTATCGGTAGTGTTCGTGATGACTCAGATTCCAAGCGTGTATACCAGTTGCGACTGTTAGCAAACGAGCTTAAAATCAAAGATGATGTCGAGTTTCACCTCGATGCGCCTTGGCCAAATATCCTGGAGTGGCTCGGAAAGGCGAGTGTCGGGGTCAACGGCATGTGGAATGAACACTTCGGAATAGGTGTTGTAGAATATCAAGCCGCGGGACTCATAAGTGTCGTCCATGACAGCGGTGGACCAAGGAGGGATATCGTTACGAAGATTGACGGTTTGCCTACTGGTTAGTATCCTGATCTCAGATAAACTCCCATTCTCGTTTACTGACGCCCACATAGGATTCCACGCAACAACCGCAGATGAATTTGCAGAAGGGTTTGAAAATGCACTAGCGTTATCAACAGAAGATAAAGTAGCGATGAGGTTGAGAGCGAGAACATCAGCGAAGAGATTCACGGAAGAGGTATTTGCTAAGAAGTGGATCGTTGGAATGGAGCAGCTGGTGGCTTTGAGGAGAAAGTATGAAAGTGTGAGGAAGAGCCAGTAAACGGATGGGACATTACGTACATAAATAGCAAGATACCCATAGTGCATATCCTTGTGTAGAAATTCTACAATGATCAGAATATAAATATGAGTGTCCTCCTTGTAGATTATCCATTTAGTCATCTTGGGATTGAATAAAGAGTATCCGTTCTACCGAATCTATATAAGATGCGAAAAACTGGAGAACTGAAAGATGTGGACAAAAAGCCGAGATGCTTCTATGTTCAACGAATCCAACAAGCCACACTCCATATATCCTAGATCTTCCCTCTAGCTCTAAAGTACATCACCCTCTTTCCAATATCAAACACTGACACCACCACTGCCCTTCTGCCTTGGTTCACCCACCGCCTCAAACCAGCTTTCCTCTCCCTCTCCTGAACCACCCCAAACCCTCACCCCCTGTACCGCGCTCTCCCTCCCACTACTCGCCACCACCAAATGCCCTCTCTTCACCAGCCCCCTTACCAAATCCTCGCTGAATCCGGGCTCCACCGTCGTTCGTTCCGGTAGCAACTGATCGTGCATCCTCGGCTGCTTCAACGCTTCTTCCAACGTCATCCCATGATCGATGACATTAATGATCGTCTGAATCGTCGAAGTCGGGATGCGTGACCCGCCTGCTGCGCCGACGCTTAAGTATAAAGAGCCATTTGGGTGCGTGATGATGATGGGGGATATGGAGGACATGGGACGCGCGTGTGGGTTGATGTAGTTCATTGGGGAGGGGACGAAGCCGAAGGAGTTAGGAGTCCCGGGAATAGAGAAATCGTCCATTTCATTGTTCATGATGACACCTTTGGAATCGGAGTTAGTCTGTAATGGGCTTCATAGCATAGGGAAATGAGAAAGACAAAAAGCATACCGGTTTCGGGGACCATGACCATGGAACCGAATAGGAGGTTCACGGTCGATGTGGATGATATAGACAGGCCGGAGGAGTCCGAAGCAACAATATGAGACGTCCCATGGTTATCCTGGGGAGCCCACATCTTCGGCTGATAAGCGGTAACGTTTTGTGTTCTATTATCCAAGATTTTGCCGCGAATAGCTTTGGCGTTCTCTTCGGAGATCATTGACTGTTCAAAAGCTTCTATATCGGGGTAAATGAGCGGATCACCTAGTTCAGCGTGTGCGGCGTATGAAAATCGCATGGCCTCATCCAGACGATGGGTGTCAAGGCCGAGAAGAGACGGCTCAGACATGTTGTAGCCTTCAATTAACTTTAGGATGCTAAGGGCAATGGAGCCACCCGACGGTGTGCCGCAGGAGTGGAGGGTGTAGCCTCGGTAGGTTATGTTAATAGAATTGCGGATTTCTACTTTGTAATCTTTCAGATCTTGTAGTGTCATGGTTCCGTTGGTTGATCGAATAGTGTTGATGGTAGCATTCGCTGCATGTTATCAGAAGATGTGAAAGGCGTATCAGCTGTAATCACTTACCTATTTCGCCATCATAGAACGCATTTACACCTTTATTGGCAATTGTCTCCAGAGTACTGTTTAGTCAGCTCATGCATTTGCTGCCCATAATGACACTTACTTGGCTAATCTCTTTCTCGTCAAGATGTCGCCAACACCGAGAAGTGTACCGTTAGGAGCGAAATCCACAGCCCAATTCGGATCATCAGTGAGGAAGTTCGAGCCACTCCATAGCATAGCATTTTTCATGTAATAAGCAGTGTCCTCGGTAACTGAAGGGTGTAAGTAATGTTCAAACGTATTCACATGGATTACACACCAGGAAATCCGTTCCTAGCCACATGAACCGCAGGATTACAGACAGCTCGCCATGGGAGAGCCTTCAAACGAATCAGCAAAGAACAGAAATCGGCCGGTCACTTTATATCACTTACTCCGTATTTCTTGTGCAGATATTCCAAACCTCGTAGATCACCCGGTACGCCACTAGCAAGTCCAGAAAACACAGCTCCTTTCTCGTTCCCCTTGAACATGTCGCGAAAGGCTGCAGCGGGAGCCGTTTCTCTATAGTCTTTTTTTGTTAGCTGTGGAAGCGGTTATGGCTTGTTGCTGTGAGCTCTACCTATCGTTTCATATTCTCCATTACGACCTCGAACCAGCATGAAACCACCTCCACCAATCCCACTGTGATACATTCCTGAAATCATGAGTCCAGATGAATTGTGATGCCCATGCTTCTTCGATGCTTACCTACAACGCCAACGCAAAGAGTAGTCCCAACCATTGCATCTGCCGCATTTCCCTAATCTCACGTGAGCAGCCTGTCGAAGGCTTAAAAGTTATTCTGGATGGTGCTCACTCCTCGCTCTATGAGTTCTGCTCCAATCTGGCTGCATAGTTTACTTTCGCTGGCTACTCCCCCGCGGCTAGCTGAGCCGTGTGCACCGGCGGCATGATGTCCAATCCAACCAAGAAGGACATACCCAAGAGAATCCAGAAATCGCATTTTCACGTGTGCACCAAACACCTGCCGTCGTCAGAATTCGACAGAAACCGGACATGATAATGCGGGATCATACCTCACAATATCCGCACTTCTTCAATTTACCGCTCTTCCTCACACGCCAGCAATCCGCCGCCACCAAACCCACACAAGAACAAGAGATAGAACTGTCCGTAGACTTTTGCCTCGAATGACTGAATGCGCTTTCTATCGCCGATGAGGATCCAGATTAATTTTGGGGAGCTCATGCAACCGTATTCTGGCTGCAAGCTTATTCTGGCTGGTTGTTGAATTGAGATGAATGCCCATGATGATAAACTTAGACATTTTGGCTAAGAAGAAGCTTATCGTGCTTAGCTCCACACGAATCACTGGCGTGGATTCGTCAGAGGATGATAAAACGCAAGGGCCAGATAGCGGTTATCGCGTAAGATAGCGCTTGTCAGTTTAGCGGACGACGGTGATTGGGCAAAATATGTGGTGTCCCGAAGGATGTGATACAGAATTCTCTTGTGGCTGCAGACACACGACTCAACCTCCTGACCTTCCGCGATCATGGTTCATGGAACTGATATCCTTTGTTTGACTGTAAAATATCTTGTGGTTATAGCAAGGTACCTTTGTTCATATCTCCCCTAGTAATGTGTTATCCTTATCAAAGGTTCAGCAGGTTGGAGATATTCCAATGTTAGTTTCGTCATCCAACATGTGCACAGCATCCTTATCCCATCTCTTCTCATGGCATGGCTGCCAATGTGACAACCCTTGATAGTGAAAGACGGTGTTGCGAGGAGGAAAGTTCCAACAGCTGCAAAAGTCTAGCCAGAGTCTTTCATACTTCCCGCCCCTTCTAACACAGTGAGCCCTTGCACAGCATCAACAAACGCCACTCCGAGAGCTTTCAACCGTAGTCACAATTCCACACTCGATACCGAATATCAATTTCCCAACCCCAGTTGCTGGACCACCTGAGCACTTGCAGTTTGGCACCAATGTAGGGACCGGTTCATCCAAATGCCAGAAACTGATCGTGAGCTATAGGATCCAACTGACAACAGTCTTTCGGCCAATCATAGGAAATTCCAAGAACTAGCGTAGAAAAGGCTGAATAAATTATTCATCCACAGGTTTTGCGCAGTCGATAGAGGTCAACCAGTCTTCATTGGCAACGGTATGTAATGTAACAAGTGTAGCGCAAATCACAGATCTCAGCCCAATATTACACAAGCTTCCAACTCAACGAAAGCAGGCCTCTATCGTTGAGGGTGCCGCTTGTACATGTATCGAGGGTATGGTTCTTTGCCTTCGGATATGGGTGGGGTTTGCTCATCGCCATAGAGGTTCTCTAGCAGATGCTTAGGAAGAAGTGGGCGAGTAGCACGCCGACCTTTGCTGATTTTGTGCACCGGTAGCTTTTGATGATCTGCTAGCGTGCCGGCATGGTGACACAAGATCTTTAAACTGCCTAGTTTATGTTATGCATTAGCGGAAAGCTGGAGCCCTGCTGGTTGTTTTGTTGAGATATTATGAATGGTGGTAGCATAAAGTGTTCCCTCCATCAAGAAGATCCAAGTACCTCGTGTATTGGGACAGAAAATGTTCATTACCAGGGCGGTGATGACAGAAGCTCAAGAAAAGCACGAACCAATATTCGGAGATCATGGTAAAAGCAATTCGTCTTCCAAGTTCCTACTGCTACTCCAGCGGGAACTTTTGTCGTCTCATGAAGTTCAAGCCCTGTTTGACTCCAATAATCCAAGCTCAGATGACCAAGGTAACGGGCAAAGGTCGCGGGGAAAATTAGATTATGGATATGCACTTGCACAAACATGAACATCATGAGACAGGTTCTTCGCCGACAGTCAAGCATCCAGGTCATTTCGACGATGGTAATGCTAGCTTCCAACTGTTCCGCCGTTCTTCTTGCATATAATAAACAGAAGGCTGCCGGTGCTCCCCACGTAAATACCGCCGATATCTCACCCACCTCTGTTATTCAAACCTCGTCGACTGAGGCTTCGATCTGGTCACTAGCTGCTTTCGGCAACAAGTTCATGTGCGAAGATAGCAGCAACAACGACACCATTTTCCGGCGATGGTATCCATCAGAACCTCACAAGCTCCCTCTTCACCACGTCCTGATACTCGCTCACTGAAGCGCGACCATCACCGATACGAAACTTGTTCACTGGCATGCGACTGCAGGTCGGGCTGTTGGCCAAGAGTCTGCAATCGCTTGTAGAAGGTGCTTGTGGAATAGAAGGATGAGATTAGCTGATGGACTGTGTTGTTATTGCGCATGTTGGGACTTTTCGACGCGCCTGCATAAATTGGGTGCGTAGGGACTTGCAGGTTGCTGCAGCCGGTGACCAAGTGACCGAGGCATGGATGGTGAAATAAATTTTTTGCTTGGCTAGTCTAGTCGCCGTAGATACACAAGGGGTGAGAACACCCTGGAGCTGAAAACTGTCGATACTGTCGATCGAGCATGAAAGGAAGGAGGATCACTAGTCGTGGCAGAACTGTCAGCAGCTTGGAGTTGGACAGGTCCTAGGTTGGATCGCGGTCTCGGACGATTGTGAGCGAATACATTGCATCGTGCCAACTCGCAAGATGACTGCTATTGCCCCCAATATCACGCCATTGCCATTTTCTACTCCAGAGCAGGATACCATCGGCTTTCGTCCATGGCACTGCGAGGGTGATCTCCTTTACGAGATGCACCCAGCAATCTCCGGTACACCACCTGTCTATACGATGTGCCCACTGGGGCAACACGACGCTGTTTCTCTGTCGTTCCCATCTGTTTTCCTCTGGGGTGATCTCGCAATGGTTTCTCTCTTCTGTTAACAAACTTCGTCTCTTCCTCCTGAGCACACTGTAACTTCAATGTATAAGGAAAAATGGGAATCACAGCACTCTTGATAATTTGAGGTCTTCTAAATATGAATATTATACATGTTTATCATGTGTTTTTTCTAGAAATATATCCTCTTCAATTTCTCTTACCACACAGCAACCGCACCGGCAATCCTACTAGCCGCTAGCCGGTCCTCCGCAACTCTCCACCAAAAAATAGCCGGTCCTTCATACCCCCACTACGACCGGCTACTACCCCGTAAAAGCACAGTCCCAGCACAACAACCGCCGCACACTGCACCACCGGCAGCCGGCAAAGCAAGAAAGAATTCACCCCCATATCCGCTGTGACGCGTTTTCAAATTTTTCCCCCTCTTCTGAGCGTAGGAAGAAAAGTGAGAGGGAAGGTGTGAGAAGTAGCACGCAATTATCTGGGGAAATGATGCTTTTCTTCGAGACTTCAAGAATTACTAGTTCACTTCACAAGGTCATACAGTACACGGTATATGCAGATGTTTATTTGCTTTGTATATTATTCGAAATCTCTGTCGCATGTACAGCATTTACATACATAAATGCGGTGCAGTGCGTGCAGTAAAGTAGGCCGATGCTATGTCTTGTCTTGTCTTGTCTTAAGTGGTAATACGACAGTAGAATAGATCAAATCGAGCGTGAAAGAGGTTCCGCGCATGCATACCGTCATGCCTAGCGATCCGTCCAGTTCCAACCGTCTAGTCCTTCATTCAAACCAAGTCATCCATCCATTGTCATCGTCATCATCACCTAGACCAACCAACACTCCACTCCCCAGCTATGTACCAAGAAAACAAAACCCAGCCAATAACCCCAAATGAACCTGGCGCGAATTGAATCAAGCGCAAAAGAAAAAAGCCGACCGCAACATGCTATTAGCAGGCAAGAACACAAATCATCAAAACGGACTAGATGATTTAGGCCTTTGTTCCTACTCCGTCTTTGCGTTCGGAGCCTTTTCGGTCGCCAGATTCCTGATTGTATTTCTTCCATAACGCCGCGACATCCTCTTTGCTCTCATTCTTCTCCGTAATCAGGTTCTTCAGCCACTTGTTCTCAGTTTCCAATTGGTTGATTCTTCCTTCCAAAGCCGCGACCTTATCGCTCATCTCCTTAGCAGATCGTTCTAGAGCTTGTTCGCGTTGCTTCTTCTTAACACGGAAGCGGGCACTAGCAGCAGTGTTTCGACGACGTTTGTCTTCTTCGGCTGCCATGCGAGAGGCATCTTCGAAATCGGGAGATCGTCCTTCGGACAAAGATTCGGCTTTGCGCTTCTCTCCGACTTGAGGTGATACAAGAGCGGAGGTTGGTGACCCGGCGGAAGATGAAGGTGGGTAGATCGGATGCGCGGTTTGGATCGGATGGATTACTCGAGAAATGCCGCTATCATTGTCGTAGCTAGGAGCCTGGGAGAAGGCATTGAAGTCGGGGAAGGTAAAATCTCCTGAATGGAGCATCATCTTGTTAGCATTATATATATTGAGCTTGTTTGAAGAAAAGATGAATGATGAAGAGGGTAATAGATGTGAAGGAAATAATAATGTGGAGCTACAAGCTGCAGGATGGTAATTGATAAACGAACGGGTAACGCATCGATCAGGATTTGCCGGTAACTAAGCTAAGACGTTTTGAGAAGGACCTATAAAAGAACCTCGAGTGGGGAAACTTTGCAACTTCCGATGTTCATTGTTGGAAGGACTGCACGTGACATGTCGCAATCGAGCATGGAGTAAGCAGAATTATGACGTGCTTACCAAGCAGTAGGCAGCGACAACAGCAAAACAACAGGAAGGGTAAAGGAAGAAAAGAGGCACGGAAGAAACAAAGAATCGTATGGGTAAGCAGGGCCCGACCAGGATTGATGATGCAGCTTTGCTCTGCATAAGTTCTATGCACGTGGTAATGTGCAGACAAACGAAAGAACCATCAAGGCCGGAAATTGACCAGTAAGATGTCTTTGATAGGGAACTCGATAGGAGCGAAGGGTCATGCAGAACACAGTCGTAAGAACCATGCAGAAAATGATGAATGTTCTGGATTTGCAATGACAGGCAAACGTGCTACACATACAACCACGCAACACTCGTGATGGTCGGGTAAAGCAGAGGAAGTGAAGAAGAAGAGGACAGCAGCTTGCGAACACAACTTCTTCCGAAGACAACAACTAGTATCTTCATCGCGTACCCGAAAACATGTCTTTGCCGAGGACAGGAACAGAACAGGTATCAAGAGGGTTGTCTAACCTGGAATATCAAAATTCATGTCCTTCAGGTCCGCATCAATATTACTCTCTCCAGCCGTAGATTGCGCACCAACTCCATCGAAGTTTGGTGCCTGTAGATCTGTATTCTGCCCGAGATCAAAGTCGAAGAACTGCGTGTTGGTGAACATAGCCAAGTCATCGTCGATATTGAAGTTCTCTTGGCTCGAGTTTTGAATGTCTTGGGGTGTCGGAATTGCATTGAGGTTCGCGATGTATTCCGATACATTCGGCCCTCTCCTCCCATTGTATGTCATCGTGAAGGATGAGTCCGTCTCTCGTATGGCCGTCGTAGCCTAATCAATGCAGCGAAGTCCAGGAAGTGGTGGATGAATTGCTTGACGAAGTTGTCGAGATAGGAGAGTGTTCGTTGAAGACAATCAAAATTTCTCTTTGTCCTCCGATATGCGCCCGATTCGAAAAAGCGTCGAAGGGATTTCGTTGATTAGTAAACTAGTCGGATTCGAAAATTTGTTCCTCGCTTTATGTGCTTTTGCTCATTTCGCTGTGAGAGACAATCGTATCGGTTTGTCCGGTCGTCGATTAGCTCTTGTACGGAGGAGTTCGTTCTGTGTTGTCGTGTTGAGGAAGCAATTCGGAATCTTTCGAGGTACGAAAAGTGACTGTGAATTGGAAGTGGGCTTGGCACGTGCTAGGTTTGCCCCACTAACAAACTAGCTGTATGGTAGATGACAAATGTGTAGTTTGAAGGGCGACTCGGCAAGTTGTTTTTGGGGTTGAGTAAAGTTAACTAATACTGTAATGTAATGCAACACAAACGGTGGGGGGCAGAATTCACAGCCTCGAAGAAACGAGTTATTCACTTTCTATTACAAAAGCGCACGAATGTTATGATATCAAACTTGTTCACATGATGGCATCTTTTCCTATTGAGACACCAAAGCAGTGCCATACTGGCACATCGAGCAAGGCGAGCAAGCCTCGAGCTCCCCCAAACCTGCAATGGCGATAACGTCAAGAATAGGTTTCCAGCACTCTTTGACCTCGGTCATGCTTCTCAAAGAATTGTCGGAATTGTCGGAAGTCTGGAGGCTTTATGATTCATCTCGAGATATCTCCAGCCAATCATGTGTCTACGTGGGCTGTTACGGGTAGAAGTGACAAAGAGCTAATAGCTACAAAAGCCGCAAAGCTCCACGAATCAGATGAGTGCTTCATGCAAGTCGCAAAACCCCGTCTTTGCCGCTTGTAGAGCTTGAGGTCTTTTCGGCGACATCCGATGCCGGATACAGTGATTGAAGGAATGCCGTACGCCTCAAGTTGGTGCTTGCCGTGCGATTAGCATCCGTATGAAGCCACAGCATATTCTACGTTAGTTATAACAGTAACACACTTCCGTACATACCTTTGTATTCACAGCCGGGAGTGCTAGTGAAGATTTAAAGTTATTTTCAGCGGCATCCCCAAGGTCTCGTCTAATTCTAGGGGGAAGCTACTTCTTCGACTGAGAAAATTCAGACCAATTTGGGACAATATATCACAACTGATCATTAGTATCAGGCAAACATCCTGAAGACTTCAAAATTTAAGAAAGAGTTTATTCATTATAATAACTTCATTGTCCAGACGTCTTTCGAGTACTTTGGTCGATCTATCTCACAAATCAGTCTGAATTTTGCCAACAAACAATTTTTCAAAGAATTGTGGACAACGAAGACATCGGGTTGAGGATATTTTCAATGTGCTGGCGTAGATCTGTGGAATGAGCTTCAAATAGTCTTGCGAGATCACTTTCCAGCTTGTCTATCACTGCGACTAGCCCATCGTAGACCACCTTTGTGAGGTCTTCGTATATAGCCCTTCCGACCTGTATGATATGCCGAGAGAACCGATCTCTTCTACAGGCAAGAGCACCACCGTAGGCTGGCTTAATTCGTTCCACAACAAGCGAGTTGACCTTGCTGTACAGCTCCTTCAGCTGTGCTTGCGTATTCCTCCATATTACTTGAATCTGACGTTCGAGTGTGCTCCGCCGGTGAGGATATGATTCGGAAAAGATGTTGGCTGCATTCGGTGAGATGAGCTGCAACAATTCTTCGATCTTAATGCAGCGATCACCGAATTCTTCAATGGCGTTATCGATAAAGGCTCTCTTGAGCTTCTGCATCCGTTTATGGAAGACCAAATCCCAAGATGCGGCAAGCGGGTTCATGAACGGTGTCACAAACATTTCAATCTAATCACATTCGACATTACGAATGCTGCAAGCTGTTTCATTCCTGTAACAGATAGCCTTGAGAGTGTGATATTGGATAGAATGGGCGATTTCATCGTATGACTTTTCGCAGTTTGCAACGTTAAGTCTCATACTTGTATGCAAAGTCGGTAGAATTATGGATTCAATGTTACGTCGCACTCTACCAACCATGCCTCTCTTCGACGTAGCCATAGACTATATTCCATATTAGCAAGTGAGAGCAACAGTTTTGGATATGCTAGTACCTGGTCAGAGCTATCGAACTGCTTTACCAACATTGCGTTCAATTCACGCTTCTGAGATAAAAACAGGTTAGACACCCATATAGATTCGTCCCCGGCTGTGAAGCGGGATTCATGCTGCTTCACACTAACCCATGCTTGTATCAAGAGGTTTAAGGCGTTCAAATAGTCTAGAAACATGTCTGAGATGCGTCTACGAGCGTTAATAGCCAAAGCAGCCGCATGTTCTTTTAATTCTGGAATATTGGTATCTCCAAGTGTAGGAAATGTTTCAGGGCGGGCTTCCTCATAGATCGATCCGATAATCGTCGGTAATCATATGAAGAAACACAGAAAATTCTTGGTCTACTATGGAGCTCTCCTACGACTAGTCAGTAGTGAGTCCAGAATCTATATTTTGCTTTCTAGGACAACATCAGCGCTGATATAATGGTACTAACTTACCTATAATCTCATCATTATTTTGATTATCGTCAGCCGCCCCTTCCCTATCGTGCCAGCGATCATGTTGCAGTTCCCAAAGACCATTCTGAAAGTCAGTCGTGAGTTGATCAAGTGTGTATTCATTACGATATCGAATACAAGTATTTTTGATATCGACCTGAATATCATGTAAAGAATTCTTGATGTTCGCCACAGCCCTTTCCAGCGCTTCGATATGTCGGAGATTTTCGTCGCCGGTGACTTTGACTAGTCGGATTTCTCGCTTTATCGTACCCTGCGTTTCTTGGCTCAGCCGGGAGAAGATTTCAGAATAAACCTGCTTGTTCGTGGAAGGAGCAAGATAGTTTCGCTTGCGCATTGCTGATCTCTTTCCATGACCGAATTTGAGTGCAATTCCTAGTTCTTTCATACGACTCCGTATAGCTCTTTGTTTCGTTTCCGCGACTGACTTTCCTGCTTGTATTCTGTAGAGCTCGTCCTGGAGTTCCCTTTCGCGGGACAGAGCTGGCTGTAAGACATCCTGGGTCAAATCCAAGGAGCGCATGACTTCGTCAGTGTCGATAACGTCGGTTTTGGTGATAACAAACGTCAGAAACGAGCCGTCATATTTTCCATCCATTAACAATTGTCTCTTGTAGGACTGTGCCATCAGACTTTTTGCGACTTGATTGTCAACTGCGCTGATGATGTCAGCTACAATCCATGTATATGTAAGCCGCTTCTTGTAGTTTTCCACCACCTGTACCCTGGCCGCATTAGAATCACCAAGCCCAGGTAACTTGACAAGCACTAGCCCGTGTCGTAAAACCTCGGCTTTTGTGTACATTGGAACGCACCGAACTAGGGGCCAATAGGCCATAGTAGTGACGGCGCCTTCATTTGCAGATACTGTAAGAAGCGGTTCGGATGATATTGTTAATGGTTTGATAGGAACCTCCGCCGCCAGAGCGTTTGAGCTTGAAGGAACACTCAACGGAGGAAGCGAGAACGCATCGATTGCTGCTTGAGCTTGCAGGGAAGGACTATTCTTGGACTTCGACCCCATTTTTACTCTTCCTTTTAGCGAAGTTCTAGTGGCAGAGTTTTGGTTGCTGCTGTCGGTATAGGTGTTCACATGATGGGAAAAGTCGTTGACGTTCTGGTTTTGCAAACAAATCGTACTGCCGAGAATTGAGGAATAATCATGCCGACGTAGAAACTGGTCGAAAGTCATAGTATGCAATGCACTTGGACATACTCCAGGGTAGACTGCTGAGATCTTTGCGAAGGCGACACTAGCGTCGGTACCGGACTCCACGGTGATATCCTCGCCAGGTGACTTATCTGCAATGTCTTGCAGCAATATCTTAACTTCGGCCTCCCACTCTGACTCATTTATGAACTCGATTTCAGCCCTATATGCAGCCTCCGGATCATCGGATTCATTCCAGGATATTTCAGTGACCACGGCGGTACTGGCTTGCGTTGCATGGGCTTGAAAGATTATATCTTCGTCGAGAAGTGAATTAATCAACGATGACTTCCCACTTCCAGTGTATTCGAGTAGCCCAATAAGCACCCGAGGGCGCTCAACAAGAGCTATGATCTTTTCTGTGGAGTTGATCAGACGATTGCCTCAAGCACCTTGTCGCAAAGACCGACACATACCTGATTGCTCACACCAGTCCCGAAATTCTGGAAACGAATTTATGTTGGGGTATAAGATTTCTTTGAGTTGCTTCAGAAAAGATGTACCGTGCTCCACAGCCTTTTGTCTTCTATGTATCTCAACTGCTTCTATCTCTGCGTCTTCCGTGTCGTCAAACATTGAATCCAAGGTTGCCTCAAAAGTAGGAGAATTGACGGCCTCTCTCGTACCTCTCGATCCGTCATTAGAGGCTTCAATCGCCTCGGATGGTATTGGGTCTGGCGGCATGGTTTGCGCAACCCTAACGGAGGGTAATTAGCACATAGCTCTGATATTTGTTAACAAGGAAGGATGAGGGAATGTCCACAGACAATATTCATAGCTGAGCGAGGCAAGAGCAGAAGGAACTTAGGATAAATATGCAGGTTTCCGAGATAAAGAAAAAGCAATACTACTTTGCTGCCAAAAGGTAATTAGACGTTTGAGTGAATTAAAGTGAATTCTGATTAGATGTTTGAGTGAATTCTGATCGGTCACTTGCGCAAATCCCATTTTACCAACCTCTCCGGCGCAGAAATCACAGGCCGACAATAATACCTTAAAGATAGTTGATAAGAAAAACGGAATAATATCTCATAATATCTGAGATATTGATCTGACGATAGTAATCAGCTACAATGGAACATCCCAGAACGGCCTTTATTTCTACCACGGAGAGCTCACGGAGAGCTAACAGAGAAATAACATGCACGTAAGCACACGAGCTTGCGGCGATATGCTCGAGAACTGTGTGATTTTCTTCGAAGAGCTTTGGAAAACACGATAGGGTCACTGTCGCCGCACAATTCCGCGAGGCTTGTGTGGAGTTTCCGTGGAAACAGTCACTCGCCGATCAATCGGAAACTAATTTTGACACGGTCTCCTCATTCGGTCGGTCGCCTTCCTGCCGCGGAGTGCTGAGGTTGTACTACGTGAGTGTAGGTAGTAAACGATTAAATTATCCTGGTGGTTGATGTGGACGGCCATCATGTGCGGATGGGCTGCGGGTGGAAAGTTCGTCAAGATGAGTGATCATGATGATTGGGGCAGACTTTGTACAGTATCGCAGCAGGATTTAATCGATACTTGTCGACTTCTTGAACGCTTGCTTGAATCCCATCACTTCGAAACGGATGAAGGAGGAGAGAACATTCACGTCTTAAAAGGTCGGGCCACCGAAGGGGACCAGACCCAGTGCAATGAAACGTGACCTAGCACGTAGCACCTAGGTTCTCAGTCAGCTGATCGCGACAATTTCGTGATTGCGAAACAAACCGAACGCGCAGATTCGAAATAGATTCTGTGTCGCAATTATTATGCAACAAATCCAGCATCGATTGACCACCACTAGATTGAGAATTATTGCTTCCTTATGTAGCCTCCTTTCTTAACGAACTATGACGTCTCTGTCCGTTCCTACAACCTCTGCGCTCCCTCCTTCTCAACTCGTCCCCTCCACGAACCCCTCAGTAAATAAACTACTCTCCCGATTGTCGCGCCCATCACTGCTTACTTTGGCCCTCGATTGGCTTGACGAACGAAATCAAACCAACACCGCTCCTTACCTTCTGGAAGCCGACGAAGAAGAATCAGATGATGGACAAGATCTATACCCACCTCATTCGAACCTCGAATCTCTCCGCGAGCTTTACGCTTCATTCCCACAGAAAGGTAGCAAACGCGATGTTCTCGACCGGATCCTGGAAGGTGATTGGCGGCATGGCCTTACATTATACCAATTAGCCATGGCAGATATGCAATACTTATATGATCACCCTACTTCGCAGAAGTGGACTGCTCTGAAGATCGTCCGACTGTCTCCGGAATCGCAAGAGGAGGACGAGAAAATACATTCGATACCACGGTTTCATCCCTCTACTTTCCTGCAGAACCTGCAAAGAGAGGTTTTGCCAGATGTTAAGGCGCATTACAATTTGGACCGTCATACTACGCTACCTATGCTTTTACTACGAATTTACATTCTTGATTCCCCATATAATACCTCACTTGCGCTCACATCCACTTCGACGAAAGCTTCTCTCACATTTGATTCTAGCAAGACCTTTTACATTGCCTTTCCTGATGCATCGCCCTACATATATGTTTCTCTGAGCTCGTCGACGGGTACAAGCGGAGGGACAGATACAAAGAGTTTACGAAAGCTGACCTTGGATGGAATTCCGAAGGCATTTAGCAGACCCAGGGAGAGATATAAGTTAGAGGGCACAGGATTTTCAACGAAGAATCTGGGAGCGTTGTGCGAAAGGAGGGGAGGCGGAAAAGAGAATGCAGCTGGAGGAGGATGGGGAGTGTATGCGGAGGAAAACAAGAAAGACACGCCATTGAATCCTTTCATACCTACGCTGGATGAAGAATCGACACAAGAAGATGCAAAGGAGGAAAATTCCAAAGAGATTCCGAAGAATATGAAGAGAGCTCGAGATGATGATAGTGAGGAAATGGTAAAACGACGAAAACGTCTGGCACAAGCTAGATTTGGCAAATCTGCAAAGGTGGATGACGGCAAAGGAATTGAAAGGCTCGACATCCGTCTTGAAGATAAATTCCCGTCAGTTGTTTCTATAGGCGCCGACAATGAACCAGCCATTCCGAGGGGACAGCGCAAACAGAAGGGAAGGAGAAGTACAATTGAGACTGAGCTTGACCGATTGGATGATGGAGATGACGAAAGTACCATAGACATGGAGGAACAGGACGTATGGAAACCAGACGTGAGAGTCACTTTCCATGGAAGTCATGTATTTGCCGGTATTCGGGAATTGGTAGAGGCTGGAATCATAGATGGCCAAAAGATGCCAGGGTGGATGACAGGTGAGGAGGGAGCTAGTTTGGGGGTCGTACGGAATGGACGAGTCAAGGGGTTTAAGGGAGGTGGGCTATGAAAGCATATATAACAGGCTTATGATTTCTGTTGTGTTAGGCCTTAACTATGGGCGTATGGTGTTTGGTGAATGGAAGATACCTGGCGTTTTTAGGACAATATATCACAGACTCGTAGGTATGGAAGGTTGCAATTAGAACTCGAAAGGACTGCAGGTATAAACCTCAGTTTCTGAATCTCCCAGGCATTTATAAAATACCATTCTGAAGATGGGAGCGAAGTTCTAAACCAGGGCCGGAGCTGCTTGTAGAATATCTAGAACTCTACAACTACCTCGCGCTAAATAGGCTATGACGACCTCAACAAAAATGAAAACAACAATCTTACAACCTTCCCCATATCTGTACAATCTCCGGTATCTACAATACTTTATGAACTTCTGTCGGCCAGCTCATAATCTTGCCTTCTTCCGTGCTGTTAGGACACCGCTTTTCTCTCGATCTTCATTTACCCGCAGAGCGATAATGTCTACAACTTCCAGTAGCCCACAGGCTGAAGCTGCAAATTCACACAAACCCCGTTATGTAGATGTACGCTACGCCCCTCCACCAGTCAATGCACATGGCGCAATGGCAACTAATCTCTTGTCTACACAGTAGATAGGTATAAACCTCACCGATCCCGTCTATTCGGGCATCTACTATGAAACGCAACGCCATCCTGCAGATCTTCCCTCTGTCCTATCTCGAGCTCGCGCTGCAGGATGCGAGAAGCTCATTGTTACCGGATCGGATCTAGAAGAGTCCCGCAAAGCAGTGGAACTATCGAAAGAGCATCGTACGTCTTCGCCACAGGCGAATGCACAAGCAATGGCTAATTGAGGAAACAGCCGGCTTTCTGTTCGCAACCGTAGGAGTCCATCCATGTTCCTGTCTACAATTCACGAAAGCCCCCAACGAACCCGGAAAATACCTGGCTGAACTCGAAGAGCTTGCCCATAAAGCAAAGGATACAAATCACTGCGTGGCATTCGGAGAAATCGGGCTGGACTATGATCGTCTCACATTATGCCCTAAAGATGCGCAACTCGAGTATTTCGAAAAACAACTCGATATAGCGACTCGTTTACATCTGCCATTATTCTTACACTCGCGAGCGGCTCATGAAGACTTTGTACGCATATTGAAGGCGAGGCTGGGTGAATTGCCCAGAAAGGGCGTGGTGCATAGTTTTACCGGGACGAAAGAAGAGATGCTGGAGCTGGTGGAATTGGGATTCGATATTGGTGTTAACGGATGCAGCCTGAAGACTGAGGAGAATCTAGAGGTGGTGAAGGCTATTCCTTTGGAGAGGATACAGCTGGAGACTGATGGGCCTTGGTGCGAGATCAGGCCTAGTCATGCTAGTGCTGTGTGGTTGAAAAAGTACGAGGAGGAGGGAATGGCGGAAGAGGAGAAGAAGGTCGAAGGAGGAAAGGGTTGGAAAAGTGTTAAGAAGGAGAAATGGGTTGAGGGCTGTATGGTCAAAGGGAGGAATGAGCCCTGTATGATTGGTAGGGTAGCTTGGATCGTTGCTGGTGTGAGAGGGATGAATGTACAAGAATTGAGGGAGAAGGCATGGGAAAATAGCTGTAGAATGTTTGACTTGGGTGCGTGAGGGACGGTTTGTTCTCAAATAGACTCTAGATCTGCTTTCTAGGTGGACATTGAGATAGAGGCGTAGACAAGAACTTAGAGGGCCTTAGAGAAGTAGGCATAGAAGAACAAACCCTGATGGGCTGCGAGAAGATATGGATCGTTAGAACTGACTATTGGACTGGGCATGATCCGGGCCCTGGGCTGAGGATCGTTTTCTTCATTGCGGGTCTAATCCTCCAATGCAAAGTACTCAAGTCGGCTTCATCTTCACAAGGAAATACTGAGATTTAGCTGTCTCATTTCTTCTTTCTCCAAACAGTCATCCCTTCATCCTTCCCAGCAAAACTTGGCACTGCAATTCTACACGTAAGCTCCCACCCTTTCATTTCCTTCTCAAACCATTCTTCCACAGTGCAATCGCTAAACCCCGTGTATCGATTCGCATTTTGCGTCCCAACAACCACAACCGTATCTCCCCTATAAGCTCCCAGCACTCTTTTTGTGAAGGTCCCCGCTGTAACCATATAAACCATCAATAACACCTTGTCCTGCCCGCCCCTATTCTTCCTCAGATACTCTACCCCGTCCCCCTTCACTGTGTCATCTATCCACATCCGTCGATATTCACTTGCCATGTTATCCACAGCCGTAACATCCACTTTCATCCGTCGCAGCATATACGTCCAATAGCCATTCCCACTCGCCATATCGATGGCCCCATTCACCGCACTAGACTCCTTCACCAGCTGGGATATTATATACAATGCATCGTACGACGGCACCACGCAGCCGAAATGATGGTAAAGAACCGGTAACATAGGATGCGTCACTGATACCGTCGCCGGATTCGAATAATGCGCATCGGGCAAGGGACCCACGAATGCTACCATCTGACATGAATGCGCCCAGACGTCATAGTATGGATTGATGTGATTTTTCGCTTTGGGGATTTTATACGCCGGCGCGATTCGATGCGCCTGTAGATACTCGGCGACTGCTTTGCGGGGAGAACCTTTCTTTGCGTTGGAAGAGAATGCGGTTAAGGCTTTGGAGGTGTCGGTTGTGGGAGAGAAGATCGAGGTGTACGCTTCGACGTCTGTGGGCGGGACCTTGGGGTCAGTCAACATTGAGATGTGTGTTTGATATAGGGGAGCCTACCTCAATTGGCTTGCCATGCTCTTGGTATATGTATTTCTGTTTGCCTTTGGTGATGGCTTCTTCGATTTGAGGTAGGGTCTTTGCGAATGAGCCGGCGCGGTAGATGTAGGTGTCGTCTTCTGGGAGTTTAAAAGTCTCGCGGATGGTTTTGCAGAAGTCCTCGTCGATTATGCCGTGCCATGAGTCGAATATCTCCTCCGGAGATAGTGAAGACATTTTCTGAGATTCGAAATAGTCACTTGCGAGCGTTCAACCTTCATGGACGTGTTGGTCTCGCTATTGATTAACTATGAAATGTCTTTGAACCAAGAATAGATACTCTCATTCATAGCAAATGGCTTTGAAAACGAATTTGCATCCGAGAGGCTCTGGAGTGGGGGACATTGTTTACTAATGACGTCGACATCAACCCCGCATCGCGCGAGAGAGAGAAAGAGAGACAAACCCGCGAATTCCGTACATAATTCCGCTGCGGATTCTGATAAGAGGCTTCCCTTACAAAAGCGTATGGGATTCGAGCTGTTACATTACTCGTACTTTGGGGCGATCTCCCATGCAGACCGGTTCAAACGGACCATCCTTGGCCAAGCAGCCTTACCTCAATGTAAATCCTAATGTAAATCCTATCGACTTGAGACTGTGGGGAGTAGATCATCATGTAGTTGGAAGATACCGAGAGAAATCCAATATATTAACTTGGTGCTGCTGCATATGGATGAGCTGCAAAAGTGGTAGCTTGATTACTAGATATCGCAGGCATTACCCCTCGAGCTCCTCGAGCAAAAAGCTAGGTAGCACAACATCTTCGCTAACAGTAAAGGGGGATGAATTACGGGTGTGTGTTCACCACGAGTAGCGCTCTAGATTCAAAGATAGTGACTTGCCGTTAGAGAGAGATTCTTTCTAGAAGTCCCCCCGAGGAAAATGACTCCGTGATTATTGTCGAAATTTTCACATCCCCGCCGCCACCAACTCCGTTTCCAATATCACAGAATCGCGGGGAAAAGTTTGATTAATGTTGGTTCCACGCGGCACGCCTATTCACGTCTTCTTTGCTCGTATAACTGCACATAGTTAGGCTGAATAAATTTTCCTTCCCCGGTGTCCTTTAAGTAAAACTTGCCATCCCTTGCTGCTCATACTTGTACTTGTACGAAGTACTGCACGATATCACATCGGCCCGAGAACCTTGAATCGGCATGCAGTCTCATAGGCCGCTTCGTCGAAGGCCTAGATCTTCGCAGGAAGAACCTCAAAACACCAACGACATATGCCGTTGGTTCCCGGGTCACAACTTCACAATCCGTACGACGGAGTACATTATAATATTGTACTAACAGGTTGAATCCAGCTTCTCTGTCTTGCCTTGACTTCACCTATTGTTGCGAGTCAAGCTATCTATGATCTTTGTTCAGCCTTTGCTGATCTCATACGCAACTATAGATCATCATCCGACTTCTCGTACCGGTAGATCTTCATTCGTACTGCAAGTTCCACCTCACACCAAGTAGATTTAGTCGCATCCCCCTCCAAAATAACAAAGGTTATTCAATGGAGTGCGTGACTGAGCCCCTATTACGGACATTCCGGCCCCTGAGTACAAGTAGCTCTAGGCCTTGGTACAAGTAAGCTGAGAGCCTTGCTAGACCGAAACGGTCCCTGCTTAGCCGAATCCAGGGCATGTGCAAAAAAATTTTCTTTCTGGCAAATTCTCGAAATTTGGGCCACCTCTCTACCGGTATTCGTACCTGCTGCGTGCGCTAGGACCGAAGCTCCACCGAATAACCTCAGTTCTTTCTGCAAGGGTGGAGTACGTAATCCTGCCACAGGCCACATTGAGGTATGATCGGTCCTGAAATGCGTGGTGAACCAGGGGCGGGGAATAGCCATTTTGCTCGATGCTCCGTAGAGACACAGCATGATCATACTATCAGGCGAGATCACCATTCAGGCCCTAGACACTTTCTTCATAGCAGGTTTAATAGTGCCCAATGATCGACGTTATATCTTAATTGGGGTGGGACCTGAAACAAGCTGACCGGTTGAAAATACTGTAAAGAATACGCCCGATACGAGTCATTGTTCTGTCTTTCGGAATTTTCTTCGGACATGTCTCGGTAATATTTTCAGGCCGGAACCAGAGCGCTGCGTCCCCGAGAGGGGATACTTGTATGATACAGTGGCTGAGGGAGATGTATTGTGGGGTGATTTGTTATGCAGCAAAGACTTGTGTGGGTGAGCATATTCACTGAAAGTGAAATCAGTAGACGTGGTGATATAGACACTGACATTAAGTGCCGCGATTGGCATCGTATTTACACATAAGAAAATAGGTTAACCTATAATTTTCAACGCTTTTCAAGAACGCCAGCCCTTTTGCTGCTCTAGGAAATCCTCCTTTCCTCCCACTAAGCTTTTCAAAGAATCACTCCGGCCACTCCTTGAATCTTCCATCCTCGGCGTCGTGCTCCCGTTTCTTGAATACTGGGACTCCTCACTGTCCAGCACCACCGACTTGCTAACCACAATATCCCCCAAACCTCCCGTAGCACCCGCGCTCTTTGAGAAGTTGTTTCCCATAGAACCTTCATTCACTGGTGGCAACTCGTCCGAATTGATCCTTCCCAACCCCTTCATCCGTATGCTCTGTGCTCGTGCTGAGGACTCGAATCTTCGTAATGCATTTTCACTGTCGGGGAATTTCGAACCGTGTAATCCAACATTCGTTCTCACAAGTGCTTTGCGTGTCGAGATGTAGAGCAAGACGTCGATGATACCACAGCTTGCCATTAAACTTCCCGCGACGGGAAAGAATATCAAAGGTGGAGGTCTGCCTGCCATTGAGGAGACGCGAGCTGCTGCAAGTGGAAGGGTGAGCGCGACATAGGCGAAGGGATAGACGACCATGTAGCGGGCTGTTTTTAGGATTCGATGTCTAGAGACGGCAAAGGCATTGCTGGATGGGGAGATGATGGTTGTGGTTGTTGTAGCCGCATTCTTGTATGTCGAGTTGGTACCTGGGTCATGGTGTGACTCGTTGGTGAGAGAGGGGTGGGAGGGGGAGCTATTCATGAGGCGGCCGCGGAGGGAGAAGAAGATGCTGATGTAGATAACCAGGGAGCCTAGTTGCGAGATGAAGATCCAAAGGTAGTGAAGGTATAGACGTTCACTTTCATGTGTGTCACTAATCCAGCACTGTGGAATATATTAGCCAATTTCACATCTTAGGATATTGAGAGGACTTACCCAAGCTCCGGCTGGGACGAAGAACTCGTCTTTACTAAGTATTGGACCAATTGCTGTCAGGAGCAAGCAGAATACCCATATAGCTATTACTCCTATCACGAAGGTCCTGTGGCGAATTTGTTTCTGTGCCACAAGGTTCACGAATGTGTGAATGGCGATGGCTAGCACCCAGAGTCCAGACGACACATCACCGATCTGAATGAGCCATCCTTGACCGAAGCATTGCGTGTTTCCTCCAACCAGTTTCCGCTGCGCCAACCAGTAGAACGATAACAGGAAGCTCAGAGCTTGCTGGAAGTCGGCGAGTAGGAGATTGTAGATGAGGACGAAGATTTGATTCCGGTGGATAGGTCGGTCGTAGTATCGTTTCCAGTATATCATGCGATATGTGATGAAACTCATCAACGAAAAGGTCGAAATTGTAGACACCAGACCAAATAATCCCATAGCAATCATGCCATTGCGCATATCAATGGGCAAGGGATCTAGATTCGTGTCCGTGGTTTCTGAAATCATTGTCCTTGAATCTGATGAAGCCGGGTTCTCAATGCTTGTGGAGGAAACCCAAGGCTGGGGAAGAAAGTCTATTAAACAGTTACATTGACAGTGGCGGCGGCACACCCAGCCCTGCGGTGGTTTTAGATGGAAGCAAGTTTGGGACAGAACCCCAACTGATTCGAGGTCAAAGAGTATGATGGGTATATGCCTGCAATATGCAATGGAGCAATCAGGTACTATCCGAATTCTCATCTCCGTGTCCCAGTTGTGGAACAAATGAGACACGATCGGCCCGCCCCTTTCCCAAAACAACCCGCATTTTCAATCTCGGCATACGCACTGAACATGGTATATCCTTACCTTGCGTTGTCAAAAGCTTAGCACAGCATGGGAATCTTTGGGTCGGCATAGCGATTGGTGTACGAGGAGACTCCTTGGGGCAGGGTCGTGTGGGGAAGAGGTATTATCACGCGGCGACTTTAGTCATAGGATACCTAAAGCATGCTGACTGGAAACCAATTACTCAACCGTTTTAGCTTGGTCATTTTCTACTCGTATATAATGCTGAGATTCACTGATTCTGCAGTATAACTCTTTGAGATTATCCTGTCTCGAACTTTCCTTGCAGATATTAAATACTTTTCAAAAGTAATAAAAGCGTAAAATCGATCAAAAGGTCAATAGGTCGCTTTACTTTTGTTCTAAACGTCACGTCACCGCGTAGATCCCCTAATTGACTCGGGTCAACCCCCAATACTCCACAATCAAAATTGTCAGAACACAAAAAGCATTGAGTCTTCGATCTCTACAGCTGATTTGCACGAACGACTACATGCTAAACCTGATGAACGAACAATGTGGGTTCTTGACTAGGCCAATGCGTGCAAGCAAGCTTAGACTTGGGTCAGAAAACTGCCGGAGTGCATACTGTAGAACGTGGTTCTGGTCAGAGAATTGCCATAGTTAGAGATTGCCGTCTTGCATGATCTACTCGAAATGCTTATTTTATTCTCCTTATGGAGCGATTTGAAGACAAGGAAACTGTTCCTCTGCCAACTCCTCTTCGAACCCCACGCACTTCCAGCAATTCAATAAATTATCCGGATCATATTTTCTCTTTATGGCCAGCAACTTCTCATAATTCTCAGTTCCCCACCAAGCCTCTTTCCAATCAGTAGCCCAAGGAAAGTCCTCATTGAGATATCCCCCAGTACTGCCGGTAGCATCCTTAATCACTGTTGTTAGATTATTGATCGTAGATATTTGCGACTTTCGTTGCTGAATGGTCGAGTTATACGTCCAAGTTCCACCATATCCAAGCTCCCAAAGGGTATCTCTCCATGCAGGTGTGGCGGATGTTGAACCTTCTTTCCAGGGGTAAAGCCAAGGTGTTGTATTTGGGATATATATGGTGCGACCAAGTGATACAAGTGTTTGTAAGAAGCCCATCAGCTTCGTTCTACCTGTTGTGCTGTTGAATGCAGATGCGGGGACTAGCCGCCCCGCCAGGGGTCGGACGCCGCCAACTGCTGCTTCGTTTGGCGTCACGTATTTAACGTAGAAGTCATACCAGGACGGAAGTAATTCCACGACAGCGGACCCGTTATTTGCTTCTGCGAATTCTGTGGCGGGTTTCATAGTTTTGATCGCCTCCGTAAGATTGAGCAGTGGGGTTACAGCGATGATATTCGTGCTTTGGTAATGCCCACCCCAGCCTTGATTTGCCCATGGAAGCGAGTTATTGACGATGATCGACAGCCATTCCATGATATTAGAAGAAGTCTGAGCATAGCGTATGTATGCAACTGCGAGTGGAAATCTTGGCTCGACGCGTGCTGTGGCTTCCATCACGACACCAAACGTTCCTCCACCACCGCCTCGGAGAGCCCAAAAAAGATCCGGGTTCTGACATGCGTTCGCAACTCGTAAAACGCCATCCGGAGTAACAACTTTGAATTGCACTACACGATCAATTCCGAGCCCATAGACTGGAGAAAGGACCGAATGTCCGCCGCCCTGTACCCAGCCTCCGGCAACTCCAATGGTCGTTGCATAACCTCCAATATATGTAACATTATGCGCTTCCGCGAATTCATAAACCTCGTTGGTGTTAACCCCAGCCGCAGTGGTGATAGCGTTCACAGAACTACTAGCATTGCACCCTTCCGGCACAAATGAAGGATCATGGGACATCTTGGTCAGTTTTCGTACCCAGAGAGCCAAGGAACCTTTGCGGTTGTTGCGAGCGACATAATCATGGCCGCTATTCTTGATGGATAATTTTACTCCAGTCTTTTTGGAGAATTTGAGGGCAGCTACAACGTCTGAGGCGGATTCAACCTCGATGTAGTATTTCGACACACTTCCCTGGTTGCAACTGACATTTGTAAATGCAGTTGGGTCTTTGGGAGATGCGTTGTTGAGGGTACATCTGTCTGTAGCGTTCGTAAAGCAGATTTCATCCTGGTTGTTCATAAAGCCATTGTAAAATTCGGCTCGATAATCAGATGAGGTATAATTGGCTTGAATCTGAGCGCAAGCTTCTGCATTCGGAGTAACAGGTCGCCCCTCATATACTGAGAAGCAGGGTAATGATAGTGGTGCTGCGGAGTGCAGGTGACCAGAGACACTCTTGTTGAGAGCGGCCCAGATGTCTTCGCATATGACACTTTCGAAGAAGGAAGAAACGAAGAAAACAGCCAAAAATACACGGCGCATGATGAAAGGGCAGTTGAAAACGTATCAACATGAAGAAGCAGAATGAAGAAATGGCAGGAGACGCTTTTTGTAGGCTTACCTGACCGACGCTCTACGGAGATAGACATTTCGGGTATGCAAGATACAATCGATATCTTTGTCAGCCTGCAGCATGTAGTATGCAGTATGCAGTATGCAGCATTGCCAGGTGCCTGGATAACATATCAGTACTAACCAGAATCAGCCAATGGTACCACCATTCGGAAGCTCCGCAGAGCCGCAGCTCCTCGAATCCAGCCCTCGTGGCAAAAATGGTTATCGCAGCATGAGCGCACGCTGGACCTCAGTTATTCATAGGCACCTAGAGGCTGGGGGTTGGGCTGGAGGCTGGGCTGGAGGGCCACCGTCGTACTGAAAGAATTACCAAGCGGGGTGAGCCGAGGCCGAGATGTTGAACCAACTGAACCAACAGTTGGCCGCACCCGCACACTGGGGCAAGGAAATAGCCGACGCGACCAGCTTACAGGAACCGACAATCTTTGGGACTGACATACAATCGACAACTCCATCTCCATCTCCATCTCCATCTCCATCTCCATCTCCATCTCCATCGTAGGTGTTGAAGGTTTCTCTGTTCTTTTACCTGTGGTGGTGAATGAAAACCTTATGTCCACCCCATCTTTGCGCCTAGCACCATGGCCATTTCTACAGTCCGTAAGGTTAAACGAATGCGAACGCGACTGCAGATCGCATTCCCCAGGTTAACTCTGAAGTCAAATACAAACATATCGCCATCCCCTCTCTGCAGAGTTACACAAATACTGCACTGACCTCTAGGTACACAAGTATCTGTATGACTTAAACATGTTGTTCGGTTTTTTCAGCAGATCAAGCGTCGCCTTCAATCCCGAGAAGGACATTCCAGATCTCTCTGGTAAAGTTATCCTCGTAACAGGCGGTACGTACCTTTCCCCCATCTCCCCCATCTCCCATCTCCCATCTCCCATCTCTTATCTCATTTGCAACATTGCGCTCTGCTCCTATTGATTTACACGACCTAATCTGTGTGCTTCCAGGAAATGTCGGTCTCGGTCTGGAAACTATTCTACAATTGTCCAAACATAATCCCTCACGAATCTACCTCGTCGCTCGAACGCAGTCAAAAGCCGAGTCGGCCATCAAAGAAATACAATCCAAAGTACCCAATGCACCGATAAGCTTCCTACACTGCGATCTCACTTCGCTCCCGTCCGTTCAGAAATGTGCGCAAGAGTTTAACAGCAGAGAGACTCGTTTGGACCTCCTAATCCTGAATGCGGGCGTTATGGCGCTACCTCCGGGAACGACTGAACAAGGTTACGAGATTCAGTTTGGCACAAACCATGTTGGACATGCATTGTTGACGAAGTTATTGCTGCCGACGCTGCTTAAAACCGCCGAAGAAAAAGATTCAGACGTTCGCGTAGTCGCCCTTTCCAGTGCTGGACATGCACTTGCTCCCTCGCAAGGCATTGTTTTCGAGCAATTGAAATCGGAAATGAAGAGCTATTACACGTTTCGAAGATATGGACAATCCAAGCTTGCGAATATCCTCTTCGCAAAGGCCCTGCGGAAAAGATATGGCAACAAAGGCATCACTGCCGTTGCTGTCCACCCTGGTGTGGTAAACACCAATTTATACACAACGATGCTTGGGGGATTTGGACCGGTTGGAAAAGTAGTGGGTATGACGCAGGGCTTCTTCTACACGAGCCAGCAAGACGGCGCAAAAAACCAGCTCTGGGCAGCTGTAGGTAAGAAGGGCACTGGGAAGGGAGAGGTTAGTGCTGGGGAGTACTACTGCCCGGTGGGCACCCCTGGGCAAGGAACAAAGATCTCTGGGGATGAGAAGTTGGCCGATAAATTGTGGGAATGGACGGAAAAAGAGTTAGAGACTTACAGTGCTTGAGAGAGAGTTGGGGTATCTTGAGTTATTATGAACAACATGTCAGGACGCTGCCTGCACACTCCTTTCACGGGAATACACTACAGTAGGTTATATATTTGCGGCCATGATTTGATGGGCTTCAGGACGTCGAAGGATGTTCAGCAGCACGATCTAATGCAGACTATTTGAATTAATCTCAGATCAAAATTCCTCCGACTTCCCCCTCCCTCCTCCCACCTTCCATCCCTCCGGGATGTCATCCTCCCCGCCGTCGCCGCAGCCCGAGAACTACCGAGTCATACCCCAGCAAATTCACAAGCAAGAACCCAAGACCATCATGACCATCATTCCCTCCATCCAGCCCTATTCCATCCGCTCCACCAGTCATGTACGTGGCTCGCGAGACAAGCTTTTGCTTCTCCATACTTTGTGGCGTGATTTGCGCAATAAGTCACCCGTTATTCCAGCCACTAACTCCCATTCTGGACATCCACGCTTTTGGTTTTTCCACGACGTTTGACTCCTCTGTATACTGTAGGGATAAATAGATGTAAATACACTGTGTTTCTTGAGGAGCGATTTTAATGTCTTTTCTCTAATCCTGTTCCTTAACGTCGAACTGTGATTGTTCTCTCCTCTCTTTCCTGTACTGCACCCCAATCCGGCAATAATGACAGCCCCGCACCCCCTCCCACAAAAAGCCTACACGGTTCAGCCCGTCCCACCTAATTATCTCTCCCTCTCAACCCCTTCTACAACCGACGACGCAACACAAGAGAAAGAGAAAGTGCTCTGGATAGGATGTTCCGATTCCCTAGTCTCCGAGACGGATTCTCTGACCAACGTCAACCGATCTGAGATTTTCGTCCATCGGAACTTGGGGAATCGGGTTAGTGTGGGAGATGTAAGCAGTGGGAGCGCGTTGGAGTGGTGTGTTGAGGGGTTGAAGGTACGTGTGTTGGTTGATGGCTGATTGATTGATGCTGTCGGTGTATCTCAAGATGGATTATGCTATTTAAACAGTTTCTTGTCTAGCAATTGTTACTCTATCGTTCTTCCATCACTCCAGCTCATCTTTTGGCCGGCTAGCAATCCTCAAAATTTGAAAGAAATCAACATACATACTTACCACATACCCAGGTCCAACACATCATAGTCTGCGGTCACTACGACTGCCACCTACTCTCCGAGTCCAAAAGCGACAGCAATAACTGGTACCAGTAAGACAACTCTCCCACCCATCCTTCCTCTCTTCTTCATTCCCCTTCTTCTTCCAATATCCATCCACAACATCTAACTCCCCCCCTCAAAGCGACTTCATCCAACTACACCAACTGTCCGACGCCCAAGAACCCGCGTCCCAAGATCAAAAAGCGCGGAACCGGCATTTCGAAGAACTGTACGTGTTGGCTGAAGTAGAGTGGTTGAAGAAGCAAGACCAGGTGCAGCGAGCTGTCAAGGAATGGGGGTGTCAAGTGCATGCATTTGTTTATGATAGGGAGCGTGGGGAGTGTGTTAGGCTTGTGGAGAAGGAGGGGTAAGGGTATCGGGAAGGAGGGGAATAGAAAGGTAGATAGATGTATGGATGGTTTGAATTAATTAATGTACATTATTCCTCCTGAAAATAACCAAAAATCGCTGCGTGTAACTAGTACAAACTCATGCGGACATCTCCAACTAAAAGTATACAAACAAAGGAAAAGAAACCTCCTCAATAATCAACCCTCTTCTCCCAAATAGGCGCCTCCAAAACTCTCTCCTCATCCCAGACCATCTTCCCCTTCTCATTAAACGTAGCATGCTCATCACTCATCGGCAAAATCTTCGACGTCTCCTTAATCTCCCGCGCACTAATCCCCATCTGATCCCTCGCCACCCACAAAGTCGGCACCTCACTCGTCACAACCGGATCCAAATACGCCGTATCCGCGACCGCGTCCTCATACGAAGGCGGACTATGATGATCACTGATGAAGCCCTTAACCCGTTCATGGGACTTGAATTTCTTAGGATCAAACACGCGTCCGAAGAAGGAGACTTTCTTCGAAGATGATTTCTGCGCGGTAAGGTTTTGCGACTCCGATGGTGGCAGCGACGTCTTAGTCGCGTCGTAGGACTCGTTTTCGCCGGTGGCGAACATGGCGAGCTGGTCGTCGTTGTCGTAGGATTCGGGGAGGTACATGGTGAGGGGGTGGAGGGCGTGGTGCATGATGATGTGGTAGATGACGGTGAAGGCGATGAAGACGGCCATGAGGACGATGGGCCCGGGGGCGGTGTTGATGGCGAAGAGGCCGAGGAGACAGATTTCGGAAATGTAGACACCGACTGTGAGTTGTTGGAGGGCTCTGGCATAGGAGTGACCTTTCGTGTTGACTTGGTTGGTGAGGACGTAGAACATGTTGTAGCGGACGGCGAGGTAGATGAGAAGGAATCCGATGGTTGCGAAGCCTAGAACGAGAGGTGCAATGCATGAGTAGGAAATTGCTGTACTTGGTTAGCAAATGACTGATATCTCCCTTTTTGGCGATATAACATACCGATAACCCCCAGACAACCAAATTTCGGGTACAGCGAACCCCATCCCAGTCCTGCCAATCGAATATATCTGTTATACATCTTCCTTGGAGATTTGTCGAGGAACTTTCCTACGACGGTAAACATGATCAAGCTTCCAATATTAAGGAGGTTGCCAGCGGCAATTCCCAGGCCTTGGACAATGATGTAAGAGATAAAGAAGTTAGAGGCTTTAGGAAGATTCTTCGCGAGTAGAGTAGTAGCAAGAGATGGATTGTCCACGATCTGCGAGGCGACGGACGCAGCGCCGGACGAGAACGTTGTGACCAAGAAAACCTGGATGACTTGGAACGCAAAGTACCAATTCTGGCATTTGAGTTCGACGGCTGGAGTTGTGACTTCGCCGCTGAGTTTTGCCATCACTGGGAATCATTAGCTAGAGTCAAATAGGAATTCTTGAACACTTACAGCGGCAGATGATTGGCACCAAAGCCATGAGGATTGAAAGAAGTAACGATGGGAGGAGACCTGTAACGACGCCTAGGATGACACTAGGGATATCGTTTATGAAACTGAGGAAAGGTACATCTGGAATACACGGTCAGTTTTCGTCTTTGAAGGAGTATGAAAGTAAAGGGAGACATACTAGATATGAGATAGTTGATATTACTGATTGCACCAACAACTGCAACAGGAATTGCCCAGAAGATAATCATGAGAGACAAGAATATCGATGTGCCGAGAATCCTCAACCTCCTTTCCATCTTTTTGATCCGTAAATTCTTCCACACAACCTCATCCGGCGTAACAGCGATTGCTCGCGGATCCATATGAGGTGGTTTCTTTGCGCTCATTTTTCGATAGGCCGCATCCGCAGCAGCTTGGGAATGGAACTCCACGAAGACAGTGTTTAGTTTCTTCCCTTTCAAGCTAATCGCAGCTTGCTGGTCTTTCTGTACTTCTGGAATGAGTCTTTGAAGCTCTGCTCGAGACCAATCGATTGTGTCGACCTTTTTCCCAATCAGAGGAATCTTTCCGAGGCGATGCGTAGGACGGTCTTTCTTCTTCATCCACTCAGATACCATCGCGGCTTCTTCATCGACGTTTTTGCGCTTTGGCTTCGCCTTCCCTTTCTTCTCGGCTTTTGCGTACTTCTTCTCCCATTTTAATCTGCGGTCATTGGCGGTCTTGATTAACTTGAGTTCAGCGTTCTCCAGTTTCATCGCATCTTTATCTCGCTCTTCGACCTTGTCTCCGAGGTCCTTACAGTCTGTCGCAATCCAAGCCCGACTCATGGAAGCTCCAAAAATCTCTGTTAGTTTTTCAATGTTCAGACATTCCTCTGGGACGAATGTGAAAAGCACAGTTCTTGAGGATATCTTGGCGGCATTGAACGGGGCGAGGAGGTAGGCATGACGAAGGTTGATGAAGAATATCGTCTCTCTCGTGATCATGTACATAACGAAGGCTTATACTGTTAGAGGTAGATCAGACTAGCCAGGCAAGGAATGCTTACAGAGATAAACCCATGCGACGAACACATGAGCGTAGTACCGATTCTTGCTTGCAACATTACTGAAGGATAAGATATCCAGTTGCTCTTGGCCTCCACCGCCTGTCGCATTGACTGGAAACAAAACTGGCCATGTAATCAGACATCCCACGTAGGATATGACAGCAAGGAGCCCGAAATATCGTAGATACAGATAGCCATCGAGCGATTGATGATCAAGGACGAATTCGTCGGGTATCTTTCTAAAGGGCGCAAGCCAACCAAACTTGGCGTCTGGTAAATTCGGAGACCGTTCACTGTTTTTATATAAGCGGGAGAAAAGAGAAGAAAGGTTATCTTTGCATACTTCTCGTGTAGTGTTGGAAGATATGTTCGTGGTAGGTAAACCCGTCGCTTCTTAGCTCTCAGAAACAGGAAAACTAATGTAAACGCTGCTGCAGAGGCCGCGACAGGTACCAACGTCGACACGAGACCAGAAGCAGAATTCGAGGCATTATTTGAGGTTCCTGATCCGGCAGTGGACGAAGAAGACTTGGAGTCGACGAGTTAGCGATAGTTCGGGAATTTCAAGTCCTTTCATACAGTACTGTACTGGAAATAGGATGATGGTGGACCAAGGATATCTCTTACCATGTTTTCTTCGTGTCGTGAATGTTGTAGTTGAATTTTACTTCCAGCCCAGTCGCAAAGATTTTAGAGGGCGGGGTTCACTTCAATATGATGTCTGGCTAAAGGGTATCAAGGTATCAATCAAGGAACCAATGATGACAACACTTGCCAAGCCGAGATTCGCAGCCCCGCAGACACTAATTCGCGGAGGCGTAATGCAACCTTCTAGAGGGAGATCATGTCGTACTTTGTGGCTGGAAATCATACAAGTGGGGTGGGGTTCACGAATCTCGCGGTACCAACCACCATTGGAGAATCTGGTTAAACACATGGGAAAAGGTTTTTATTGGCATCTGTAGTAACTCTTCAATTTTGCATATGAGTCGGTGCGACCACCTAGACTGAGAATCGTGAGAGGGAACTACCTGTCTTCTGACGTAGTTTTACGAAAATCGTGTGCCGTCCAAACCAAGATTGAGGCTAGAGCATTGACTACGGGATCGTGAACGGACACTAGGTGACTTAGTGTAGATGCTTTCATCGACACTTGGAACGAAAGTAGATCTTTGGATCGGCCAAAAATATTGTAGAATGGTAGGAATAATGTCCATGTTGATTTGAGCCGCTTACCTCGCGACCAACTTGGAAATGATCTGTGGCTTGAGGAGAGGAGAGACGAAAACAAATCATTTTCCATTATCCATGCCATTTTTAAAAACAACGGCGCGGTTGCACAGTCGATGCAAAACCAAATGGAGAATGTCCATTAGTCGGACTAGGTTGATCCTCATCCTTCATTTCCCAGCCTCACAAGAGTGTTTGATCATGGAGGTGGACTCAAATCTAAACCCTGAACCGTCAACTTGAAAGCATCATTCCTATCACAAGTCAGCGCGTGCTCGTCGGAAAAGGAGTGTTAAACCGACCTAGAATAGCTTCCAGAAACATCCAAGTCCAACCTCCCTCTCAAGCAATCATCAAAGTCGACATCAACAAACAGCAGGCCATCTTCCTCGTCCCAAATAGGACCTGCAAGAACATCGCCCAGCGGGGAAATTATGCAAGAGCCACCCCTTGAGACGAAGTGCGAAGCGTCCTTTTGTGATTTTGTTGTAGAATCCTCCACAGCTTCTTCGTCCACCGCTGATGGAAGGACTATTTCGTTTCCATCGTTGGTAATTGTAGATTTCCTTCTTAGTCTCGTCGGAAATGAAGCGTGTCCATTGGCGTGACCCTCCCCTCTAGTGCTGTCGCTATTATTTTCACCCGTAATCCAAGCTGGAAGATTCGATCTAGCCATGCATTGATTCGCACTCAAAACGACACATCTTCCCTCACACGCTACCGTTCGCATAAGCGGCAACCACGTATCTCTAGCATCTGCAGTAGGAGCTAGGTATAAGTTGACATTCTGACTATAGAGAGACTGTCGAAGAAGTGGCATATAGTTCTCCCAGCATATCGCTGAAGCCAATGTAAGCTTCACTCCACGAATTCTAGACGTTACCGCTCGTAAAGATGCTGGCTGTCCTTGACCCCAGATAAGTCTCTCGCTGCCTGTCTTATCACTTGGTTAGCATACGCTCTGCCATTCGTTGACGGGTCTAATGGTACGCAGAGCCTTTGAGATGGGGACATACTGGCATAACTTTCCTCCTCTTTCCAATCATACCCAATCTTGGGCAAACATAAACCACTCCGCAGTACAGAGTCCCCCCACATCTTTCTACGAGTCCAGTCACCACAAAAACACCCGTATCTCTCGCTATTCGTTCCAGCTCTTCTCTTGTGCCATCTCCCCGCTTTCCATCCTCTCCGACCTCAAGTTCCTTATTCACCCATTTCTGTCCCGCTCCCTCCGGAGTATCGCCCAAATCCACAGCATCTTTAAAGTAATGTAGGAATTGCTCGCGGCCTTTTGGATCTCGTGCTCCGACGGCGGCACCGAATGTCGCTGTTCGAGGATATCCGCCGAGGTAGGCTTCTGGGAAGAGGATAAGATCAATGGATTGAGCCGCGGCTTTTCGTACAGTTTCCGCAAGGGCTGCAAGCGTAGCAGAAGTTGTCGAAAGCGTGTAAGATTGAGCTACAGCGAGACGGAGCTTTGTTGGCTCTGATTGTGCCATTTTGATGGGGCATGGCACAGTGGAATTGTTGCAGGAATTACTGGTACTGTTGAGAGTGGAGAGATTTACTTTACTTGCGGGAAGAGAGCTCGGGGGGCTCGGAGACTCGGTGGGAAGCTTGAGAATGCGGGGCAGTTCTGGGCCGTGCACCATTGATCTTCCACTCGCTCTCTGATCTCTGATACTACTTTCGGCAGGTTGTTGAAGCTGTACCGGTCTCTTCAATCGATCACACTACATATGCGTACGGTGCATGTGTAGAAAACGGATGTATATCGTGAGTCGACGGCGAGAAAAGACTAGTTTGATATTACAGCTCTCGAATAGTATAGTAGGGCGAAAGGATACTGAAAAAGACATGATTCTTGACGGATTCAGTTTAGTTATGACCACTTCTTTCTTGTAGGTATCCTTTGTGAGTAGGAGCATGGAACTTCGAGCTGTCTTTGATAAAATTGCGGATGCTGTGATTTAAGATATTATTACTATACCGACGACTTCAATATCTCTCAGCAATATCATAATCTTGTCGAGGGTCGCAAAACACGAGAATCAAAATGGCAGACCGAAACACGTTGGACACTCGTCGCAAATTTATATCGATAGACGATATCCTTCAAGACCTGGAATGTACACGCAAAAAGTTTCGCGGCTTGAAGGAAGGACGTAGCAGCCTCGGATATTACAGGTTCTCCTCGGTGGTCGAAGATCTGATCAGACAAACAATAGATATAGCGCTTCAAATAGAAAGACATCGAACAGTTCTTGATGATCTATACGAAGAGAGGAAATGGCTAATTGCAGCATACAAGGACGAAGTCGCCTCCAACATTCGGATTCAGAATGCTTGTGCTGAACTTCAACAGCGACTTATTCTGCCTGACAAGACTCATGAGGCTGGCGGAGGATTCCCTACGCAAGTTAAGCAGATCGGACAGGGAATGACAATCGTGATAGCTATGGTGGCATTAGTGACTATGTTAACCTTCACCGTCGTTGGCTGCTTCGCGCTCATGGAAACGGCTCTCGATGTGCTGAGAGCCAGTCCCGAGGAGCTCATCGTGATCACTATCGGCTGTGGTATAGGCATTTTGGTAACATTTTGGCTGTACGCGCGAGAATACGTGGAAGGGGGTTTGGAGGGCTGAGCGCCATTGTATTTGAGTATGAGGCGTACTGTAAATAGGGTCAAAGGAGCGCGAAGACGACATGCGATGTCTCGCATGAATCACATGGTGCAAAGTATCAGCAGAATACTACAGAGTATATCCGATGTACGGAGTATGAGTATCCATAACCTCGAGGTCATCGAGCGTCGAACTTGCATATGGAGAGCGGAGAGAAGAAATTTACAGCATGCGCCGACGCACGACGCAGCAGTTCCTCGATGGATATGGATACCGGCAAATCATAGATTGTGGACAACAGAACTTAAGTCTTAAGAAGTTAAGCACAGATTGAGATTGGAGAAACATGTACTGTACGTCTGCGTCGTCTACCAGAGAACTGCACAGATCTGAATCACCGCGCTTGCGATATCACGAATGCTCGAATGAGCGCTCGACAAGTGGATGATTGGTGTTTGGGGGTTTCATTTGGCAGTTTCAGGCTCTTTTGGGGGTCATCACGGGCACACCAAGGCTACATTTTTGTCGGCCCTCGCGGCCTTACCTGCACAACCAATACCAATCCACCATCGGATCTATACCAGAAATAAAGAACAATGAGTGAGATTTTCACAAAAACCTGCGTGGCAAATGTGATCAAGTGCAGACGAATGAAACAAATGAGGCTGGAGATGGAGGTGAAGAAGATGGGTGGTGTAAGTACAGCGGTGAAGAGATCCCATCCAGGGTTAGTACGAGGTTCTGACTAGAGTCAGCCAGGGTTGAGTGCAAAGATTTCACCGTTACTCCATAGAAGAACATGGACTAAGAATTCCGGCGGCTGAAGAACAAACAAATGAATTAAAAAGATAAGAGGGTATCGGATATTGGATGTTGGATGTTAGATATTGGATATTGACCGCACTGGGCTGGGCGGGACGTTCGACCAATCCTGCCTGATTCTAGACGTGGAGTACGAGTAATGAAGGGGAGCGTTCACGGGTCCGAAGAACGGATGAATCATGCCATGAAGGGGGGAGCGTTCAGATATCTAAGCTTTTATATCTTCATGTCGAAGCGCACAGTAAAGGAGGTGCAGTACCGCGGCGAACCTACATACATTGTGCTTCGTGCTTCATGCTTGGTGCTTCCTGCTTGGTGCTTCCTGCCTGATGCTTGCTTGATGGCTGACGGACGACGACCGGTCTGCATTTTCCCCTCGGTTGAATTGTGGGAGCATCCGTGAAGGGATTGTGTGGTGCGTTAGTATGAGTATCCGCGCGAAACTGTTGGCCGAGAAATGTCTAGACATCTTCAGACAGCTGTAGGCCCTTGACTGCGAGTGGATTAGTGGAGTGACTTGTGAACGACTCGCCCCGGACATCTTTGTCAATCTTTTTCCCAGGTTCATTAATCGAATCCACAAAGCCCATAACACGACTACCACGACTACATGCTACTTATCTAGGTACATAACGACTCCATCCAAAGCACCCACGGCTCCATACGGTTCTGCCTAGTTCTGCGCCATGGCCGTACTTATGCCACCACTTACTGTACTGTACGGAGTACTATGCATACAAGTACAAGCACCAAGGGTACCGAGTGATATACACACCTCGAGCAAGCCCTCGGACGGATCCGTAGACAGAGGACGGCTGCCACTGCCTGCCTAGTAAACCATCCCACGACGAATAAGATGGTGAATGTGTTGTTTAGTTTCGAATTAGGCATGAATGACAACGAACCATCCATCAGAATCATCGCACACCCCTCGTCCCCCCCCGTCCCTCCCAAGATCCGAATCGTCCATACCGGGAAGAAGTACGCCTTAACCACCATTAACCACCACATAATCACCCATAACAACCATTAAGAGAGGAGTTTCAAGGCCTCATCACGAGATGTTCTAACCGAATCAAGACTGACACGTCTCACACTCAATGCTCCACCACCCACCGCCACATGGTCATTGCTTGCATGGCATTGCATAGCAGGACTCGATACTATGAATTAGCCAACACAAGAAAAAGATCAAGAGAGCAATGAAAGAACAATTTTTGGATTGGAATTTGTAAAAAGTCAATCCATTTCACAATTCTTCTTTATCTTTTCATAATCCAACTCCCCACGTCTCATACTTGTACTTGTTTTCCCTCCAAAACTGGGTAGATACCCTCTCGCCCAACCTCTTTTATTTTACCATTTTCATATTCATAACCTACACAACCACCTCCCCTATGGAAAACTTCTCATCATGACTGTTTTCTTGAACGGGCAAGCCTAAACTACGATCGACCGACCCGACTATCGAATCGACCCATTGACGTGGACCTCCGTTTCCTTGCCCTTACTAAATCTTCACCACCCACCTCTCCACAACTCGAATTACAGTTGCGAAAGTAGCGACAATTACAATGAGTGAAAACAGCACGTCGAGAATCCCATCGATGAAGGGGCGTTCGAGCTCAATGCTCACCCTGAATCGGTGGAAGAAGAACCGTACACAATCCGCGCAATCCGGAATAACCACAACTTCATCCACCACGCGACCAACAACCGTTGGCTCTTGGACGGAATTACCTCAAGATGAACCATTCCAAAAGGCTGTGGAGGAAGCTGTTTATGCGGCACTCAACAGTGACGCATTCAGAAATGTCATTGCGTCACAAGTCGATCCCGTGATAATTGCTCTCTCTCGACAACAGGAAAAGCTAAATGCATTGAAAGCCTCCAGTTTGAACCTAGAATCCTCGTTCGAGACAGCGTTGGGTGCAGACGGCACCAAATCTCACCTCGAACCAGTTCTCACCAATCACCTCAAATCCGTTACCAAATTGATTGAAGGTATTCCTAACAATGGCGGTGACATTGAGAAAATCCAGCAAACCCTCAAGGCAATGGATGAGAGGCTGAGCGGCATTGAGGAGAAGATGTCGAGCATGGATGCAGAAATTGTCAATGCGGATTTAAGATCGGCAATTAGGTTCGGAGAATTATCCAATGAGCTTCAGGATCGCAACAAGATGCTCGGAGACCGGCTGTGGTCCGTTGAGGGAGATCTAGGAAAGAAAATGGAAGGCCATCATCGACGATTGGTTGGGATGTTTGAGGAATTAGGCAAGTCTAACAGGAGCGTCATTCACAAGGTTTCCTCGTTGGATATGGATTCTAGTTCCTCGCAATCCAGCAAACTCGATGAGATGCTCAGCGAGAATTCTCAGATGGTCGAAAGAATTGAGAGCCTACGGAAAGGATTGTCTAAGCTGGAGGAATCCCAGAAGAACATCCAGACCAGCGAGAAGGGTCTTGCCCGAAATATTGAAGAAGTCAGAGATATTGTTTCTTCCCTCAACACATCATCTCTCGAAGCTCAATCTAGGAGACTGGACGACATTGAGAGAAGCATCACCAACGTGCGCAAGGCGCTGGAGGCCCATGGCAACTTGGCGTCCGTTGATTCGAAGTTGTTGTCGACAAACACTTCTCGTTTGACCGACATCATCGCTCAAGTTACAAAGATTGAGGAGATTGTTGAAGCAGTCAATGAGCACGTATCTACTCCTGACCAGACCGTGGTTGCACACTCTGAGAAATTGGACACGATGAAAGAGACTCTGGAGAAAGTTGACCAATCCGTAAAAGCGTTCAACAGTACCCAGTTCGATACTCACCGAGACAAATTGAATTTCATAACCTCAATGATGACGAGCATCTCCGAGACCATGACCAACCAAGGTACTTCCCTCGATGATATCAGCAAGAAGATTTCGGGTCCATTGGATACCAGTGGTATCGAGACTATCACCGCCATGTTGCAGGATATCAAATCAACTTCCCAGCATGGAATTGAGTCTCACGCTTCCCTCCTCTCCTCCCAAACCACCAAACTCGACGCAATTTCGCACGACCTATCCCACTTCCACTCGACCGAGGAGGCAACATTGAAGACCATCACCATCAGTTTGGAGAGACTTGACAATGGAGCAGCCACACACCGTGATAGCATCAATTCACACTTCGAGAAGCTCGGTGCCACTGTCGCTCACGATACGAAGAGCGATGAGATCATTCACCACCTTTTGGCAATGAAGGAATTCGTCGACGCCGAGAGGTCCGACAACAGAAAGACTCAAATACTTGAAGACCTTGCTGTTGTTAAAGGACATGTGGACACAATCAAGGAGCACACATCCTCGATTCCTGCGGTTCACGATGGCGTTCTTTCTGTTCACACAAATGTCAAGAGCAGTGAAGAATCCGTCTCCAATGCCATCCAAAATCTCCAGAAGGCACTTGGTGCCGATATGGACGACAACAAATCTTTCATCACTTCATTCCACGACATCGCCGCCGGGCTCGAGGATGAGATGAAGAGTCTTAGCTCAAGATTGGAAAGCACAACGAGCGACATGCAATCCGTCATCAAGGGAATCGACTTTGGTACATCCCTGGACGCACTGAGCAGAGATGTTCAGTCGACCTACAAAACATCCTTGGAGACCGCCGGGAACGTGGCCGCTCTTCCAGAAGCTTTTACTAACATCAAGTCTCACGTTACATCCGAGAGTGTTTCGGTCAATTCATCTCTTGATTCCGTCTCCAGGTTTGTCGCGTCTATTGACGAGGCAATCAAAGAGACTGGAAGAGGAGTCCAAGGTAATACCGAAATGTTGACCAATATCAAGTCAAGCATCTCAACAAGTACCGATGACATCAGGTTCCTTCTAGATAAACAAGTTCCCCTCCTCCGCGATGATATCAAGGCCATCGACCTTACCGAACTCGAATCCGCCGCTCAGAAAAACCAGGCCTCCGTCGAATCCATTGAAAAGGCCGTACCCGAAATCATCAAGATCGCCAACGATCACGCATCGGCTCTAGGAAACCTCGACTACAAGATGAAGCACCTCATCTCCGGGGATATCGCAAAGATTGGAAGGGCAATTGAGGCCGTGGACCAAGCACTTTCAAAGGCCGCGCTGGAGACCATTAGTGCTGTGGAAGGGAATGCTGCCAAGCTTTCAAACATCCGTGAGACGATTTTAGATACTTTTACTACCGTGGATATATTGACTCGTACTAACATTCCTGGTATCAGCTTCCATCTCGAGAGTATCGAGAAATTCCAAAGAGAGTCCGATTCTCAAGCCATGGAAATACTCCAAGCAAACGTCTCTGCCGCTGGATCCATCCGTCACGCCATTGAACATATGTCCAACACGATAAACGATAATTTTGCCGGTATCAAGAACGAAGTCGACTCCTCGACAAAACTGAACCTTTCTTCTATTCAATCGCTAAATTCGAATGTTACCAACCTGGATACAACAATCAACCAAACCACCACAGCCGTACGAGTCAATGCAGCCGCTCTTTCGCGAATCGACAAAGATGTTTTAGAAACCGGAGCCCAAGTTAAAGCAGTCGTCCTCGAGGGAATTAAACGTCTCAGTAAAGAACTCGATAGAGCACTTTCTCAACTGGACGAATCATCCCACGATAACGGCACATGCATTAGAGGGATCTCCGAATACGCTTTTCCAAAGATCGAAAATGAAATGAAGGGTATTCAAACGAATCTCGAAAGATTATTTCACAGTAATGTGGATGGTCTAGGGAAAACGAGAGATGCTCTAGAAGTAATTGGATCTAGGATTGTTGGAACTTCTAGGAAATTTGACGATTTAGTTGATGCTGTACGGACAGGAGGCGATGTGGGGGACCATATGTCCCATAGTAAGGCTTTGGCTGGTGGAAACGGAAAGGTGCCTGGTGAGCATCGGATTCTTGCGTCGAAAAGATCGAGAGCGGGAAGCCATGGTAGCAGTTCAAGAGATGAACCTAGCTTAAGCGCGTTGAGGGATTCGAGTCGTTCTTGATGTATATTTTCCTTGTGTGTTTACATTTTCTTTTGTTCGTTTTTTCCCTTTTGTTAGCATTTACACCGGCATGAGCATGAGGAGTTTTGGGAATAAGATACGCATGATCAGATGATATGTGCTATGAAGATTTTAGCTTGTTACGATGTTATGGAGGATATATTGATGAGGGATGAATTATGGTCAAGAATGCATTAGATAGCTTTACACTTTACATATATATACCAATTTGCACGAGTTTACCTTTGGTACATCTTGGCGGCTAGATCTGAATTTGCATTGAATTAGTTGAGACTCACCTTGTAACCAACTCAACAGCATGGATTCTAGAAAATCGTGGAGAACATGAACTTTTATGTAGGCGGGAGGGGCAGCACTGGGGTAAGTCTTACACAACTACATAAGGACGACGAACGAGTAGTTCTATTCCAGAACGGGCTGTGGGCGAAGGAAATGGTGATAAATAGGGCATCATGGGAGATTATCAAGAACCGACGCTCTAGAAGCTAGCAATTGATTGTATGACAGGACATGCTCGACGACACTTCGCTCTGAAGTGATAAACTTGTATTTTGTGGAGAGAATGATTTGCGCTCCACCACTTTCATTATTGGCGTCAAATGAGACGGGACGACGCGCGGTAGCATCCTTCAGCCGCGGATCTCGTAGGTAAGTTAATGTGAAGAATTCATCGAGACTGCTGGAGTTGGAGTTACTTGGTACTACTTTCTTCGTTGAGTTTAATCCTCAGTATCGAGTAAGACGCTGTAATACATTCATTCTACAAGTGTTCTGGTGTATCTATATCTTTCGACGCAAGCCTATAACTTCTTGCTATCAACAGCTAGCTAGTTACGAAGTATACAGCTATTGCAACTTTCTTCAATGCAGTGGATCATCAGAATGTACGGGACCGATATGAATATTTCTAGAAACAAGGAATAACTCCATATTTGCAACACTGACATTGATTGGTCCAAGGGTCTCCCCTGAACGCACATCTGTTACAGAACAAGCAGTTGTCCATGTGCTAAACCGCACCAACTCATAGAATGATTGGTTCGGAAATCTTGAGCAAATTTAGATGGATCTTATTCGTTTCCCCTTGACGAGTCTTTCGGAAGAATCTTCATACAAGCAAGTACTTAATACCGTACACGCACTTAGCCTACGCATCTCTCCATGATGTCTCCCCTCAGCTACCGTTCTCGTCCACCTTAGGGTCTTGGCAAAATGGAGAACTTCATCTCCCTGAGAGACGGGAGCTCGGGAGCTTCTCCTATATCTTCCATCTCGCCCACTAAGTAAAACAGGGGGTCCAGAACATACGCGTTTTCTATGGAGCCTCTCCTCTACTGCCCCCCAAGGCTATTTCCTCCATAATACCATAACACCAACATAGCGTGCACCTTTCTCAATCACGAAAGTTTATTGTCCGATGTCACCATCGTTTACTTGTCCTGCTCATCCCATACAATGCCTTCATTAGGTTCCCTCCTCCCGCCGCTATCCCTCGTGCTTCTCTCCGCCCAGCACGCCCATGCGGACCTGCCCTGGATTACCGACTACGATGCCTTCAATGCCGGCGTTTACGGGGAGTGGCCGACCCAGCGATACCATTCGTCCGATCTCATATCCCCTCACTTTTTGGTCAATACATGGAACCAGAGCGCGATGAGCAATAGGTCGCATATATTTATGGCGCCGAGTCTAGGGGGGCAAGGAGCTACGCCGTTTATCTTCTCAAGCAAAGATCTGAGTTTGGTGTATGCGGATCCCCGGTGGAATGGAGGCTCTGATACGAAGTTGCAGTTCTTTGAGGGGAAGCCGTATATCAGTTTTTGGTCGGGGATTGACTTTCATGGGCATGGAACGGGGGGCGGGGTAATGCTTAATAGCTCTTATGGCATGGAGTATAATCTTACGGTTAATGGGATTGCTGGCGGAGCGGATAGTCATGAATTCCAACTTACTGATGATGGGGGTGCTCTGGTCAACAACTATCATACGATGGTCGCTGATGTTTCGTCTGTTGGAGGGCCAAATGGTGGGAAAGTTCTGACAGGTTCCTTCCAGGAGATAGATATCAAGACCGGATGGGTACGGTTCCAATGGAACGCTATCGATCACTTCGAAGTAGCTGAATCCAAAAGTGGCTATTCCGACAACGAATGGGGATGGGATTGGTTCCACATGAACAGCATTCAAAAAACTCATGAAGGGAATTACCTAATCTCATCTCGTCATTTGTGTATGATAGCCCTCATCAACGGCACAGACGGGAATAAGATCTGGCAGATTGGGGGAGTGAAGAATGACTTTACGGACCTGAGTGAGGGCAGAGCAACGAATTTTGCTTTCCAGCATAATGCACGATTCGTCGACGCCAACCTCACCGAAATCACTCTGTTCGACAATCAAGCCACGTGGACGACGTCTCCGACTCCAGCTTGCGACAAGGAATGCTCCCGAGGGCTGAGGTTGAAAATCGATACAGCAAACATGACAGTGCGAGTCCTGAACGAATTCTATCACCCGAAAAGTGTTCAGGCATGGGCAGAAGGCGGTATCCAGGCATTAGAAGGTGGAACTTTCATGGTCGGATTCGGTGTCGTGCCTACTTTTATGGAATACACTGAAACCGGCGAAGTGGCAATGGAAGTGCAAACCAGACCTTGGTCTGTCACTTCGGGGAGAGGTACGGACTTGTATCGGGTTTACAAGTTCGATTGGGAGGCGCAACCCCCGTGGAAACCGAGCTTGGTCGAGGTTAAGCAGTCGCTGTATGTGAGCTGGAATGGGGCTACGGAGGTGGAGAAATGGGCGCTGGTTAGTAGTTGAATTGCGGTCGGGGAGAACGAATGCACTTGCTAATGATAAATAAACAGTATGGAGGTACATCAAAAGAAAACCTCAAACGCCTCGGAGTGTACGCAAAGATGGGCTTCGAGACAGCCATCCGACCCTTCAACTCATCCAACTTCTACCAAGTCGCCGCCTTGGACGGTAATGGGAAGACATTGGATACTTCGGAGATCCTCGAGATGTACCAACTTCCCTGTCCGGTGAAGTTTGATATCAAAGATCCGGTGTTGGTCGGTATCAGGGCGTTCCCGTTTGCGTGGGCGGCGGTCATGATTATTTATATGGCGACGACGAACGGCTATATTAGACTGCCGGGGAGGAGACGCTCGAGAGCGACGTCGGTGGGTGAGGATGGGAGTAAATCGAAATTGCTTCCTTGATTTATGGGTGATGGAGTTTGGGGCTTGGGGTTTTGGCTGGGTGCATTGGGGTGTTTGGAGCGTATAGATATCCATTTGGTGGTTGGCGTTAGGATCCGGGTTATTGTCGTATCGTACCGTAGCATTATGAATTGAAGTAACTATTTAGTATTTGTATCATGGTGTTGAGACCTGTGCCAGGTCGTTTATCATGGGTCCGGTGCGCTAGAAAGGGTTGGTGCAGTAAATATCCACGATGCCAAGTCCAAGTAGCCGCGCTCCCCAATATTCCGTCCATTACACCACCATTTCCCAGAATCCATAGAGCGCACATTGTCTTATAGAAATCTAGTATCTAATCTGATCCTCACTTCTACAAGCGCGCAGCGAAGAGATACCCGCTCCCGCTCTTCCTTGACTGGGATCGCTTAAGCGCCTTCTTTGCGCAATCGTGTCGATGAATCACGCAAGAAGCTATCGTTAAAGACGACATTCCTACTCTGAGAACTTCTACCAGATACAATATCGCATCGGAAAGGCAGGTGTCAACAAAGTTTTTATTATCGAGAATCATATCCGGCATGCGATAAGACGATTGGGAATTGATCTTTTCTGCGATTCTGGTTTGCGGTTACTGTACGATTGTAAGGAATGGAGGACGGTTTGCTGGCGGTTGGCTCTAGGGATATGGGAGATATTTATGTGAACGGGGCCTTCGAGATGCAAGCTTAACGACATTACTCAAGAATCTGCGATGGATTACGAACACGGATGCATCGAGCTAGGGCAGGCGATTAACCAACGGAATCACAGCCCGGAGTCTACGGATGCTTTCCCTCTGCCGTGTTTTGGAAGTCTCTCTGGACAGAATAACGAACATAATTTCTTATCGTCGATGATTACGGCCGGTCTTTGGGGGGAATGTAGCTCAGCCAAGTACAGAGGAACGGACTTCTACGGTCGAAGAAACCCAACGAGTACACACAGGAGCGGATTTCCGCAGCCAAGAAACCCGATACTGTAGATGCTCGAACAGCAGATTCAGTGGGGACGAACAGATCTAGTCAGCCAAACCAAGCCACCATTCCCCTCAGGTATACAAAACTCTCGCAGATGCAATGTGGCGCGATATTGTTGTTCTCTTCCCCCGACTCCATCTGGAGATACAAAAGGCATAATGCGGGATTAGGAGATGAAGCCAAAACGGATGATGCAGAATCAACCCAGCAAAATACAGAGCAGCAGTACTATGAATATTCATACGCGCGGTCGAAAGCCTGTTGACTGTAGTGCGCACCTCACTCCCCAAGCCTCGAAAGTTATCAGACACATTAGGGCCAGATAGTGCGATATATGACAAATCAAGGGATACGAGAGGAGATGGGAAGGTTGAAGCATAGCTAGGAACTGCCGCTTTTGGAATTTTTGGAAAAGCCGGAAGCAGATGGGCTACGAGCTGCATCACAGCATGAGGAATCAAAGGTTCCAAGGTCATCGGGAAATATAACCAGCTGTGCCGCTTTGCAACGAAAAGGCTCATCCACACGGGCTGACAGGCACGTCCCGGCTGTGACTTGTGCATTTAACTGTGCCCCCGAATGATTCCAGTCTATGCCAAACAGCTGACCGCAGGATAAAACTCGATATGAGATATTCCTGCCCGCAGTATGTTTGACAAAATCTGCGATAAATTTGGTAGGCAGGCAAACAACAGTACTCAGCTTCTAAGGATTTGTGGCTGTCTATAACAACATCCTGATATTTGCACCACTCATTTGGGGAAGGGTTATTCTAGGGTTATGTTCATCGTTCATTCTTATGCTTGGAATTACTAATGCATATTCAAGCCGATTATACAGTAGGATCCCAAAAGCTCGACTACCTCCTGGTCTAAAAGGAATGTTTCTGCTGGGAAGTTTACTCCGCCTTTAACTTGTCAGCTGATCTGACCAACGTTTCGTCTTACCACCTTCGAGTCTATCTCGACGCCGTCGTGTCATGCATTACGTTCTAGCGGCTCGGCATTAAAATAATGTGGTGCATGGCAGGAACTCGAGAGCACACAGATGTTGGCATAGTAGTTGGGTCAACCTCACCATTGATACCGGCACCACTCTCAATGTGCCAGACTCCGTTGCTCATTATACTACATTTGGAGAGCGACTGGTCAAGCAAAGTGAGGACCTGAAGGACATACACAACATAGCGGCAGAGATCGTTGGAGCTTGTGGATTTCAAAAGAAGCTCTGAGGTAGGGCATGAAACTTGAAAGAAGTATTCTAATTTCTCACCTTTCGTTTATACTTTACCCTCCAATAGTAGAGGTGGCGTGGATTTGCCCTATCCATACAGGAGTCTGTTGGGAAGGGCATGATTCGCTCCGAACACCTGAGATCACTGTGCCTCAGCCAATTCACTGCAAGGCAGGGTAGATTGAGGAGCATCACAACAATTGATTCATGAACATGAGCGGTGAGATTGTTTTAAGCTACGCCCGGGCCCAGGCAGTTTCTTGGTATTTTGATAAAAGAAGGACTAAAAATATAGGTGTACAGAAAGTGTGAAACGAAAGCAGGGAAAACATAGTGCGGTTCCTCCTCTCCAAACATTCTGGGTTATGCTGTGCTCGATCTGGTCTACTCAATAGAACCAGGGAAAGGGCGAAATTGTCGGTTGAAGTATCCGCGAAGCCTCATTTCCCTGGCCCGCGAGTGTGGAGAGCCATGTTCATAACCTAAATCCAAACACATCCTGATCCGTTTTGTCCACAGACCATCTGTACATGAAAGAAGTTCTGTCAGCAGTATTCTTCATAGTTTCTTCAGGAGATATTGAGTGGCATTGTGTTCATGGGAAGGTGGACAGCCTCAGGCAACGACCGAGAGGAGAGCAGACTTACGACATTGGGTGCTCCACCGGGGCAAGTCCAGAGATCACATCTCTCTACCTGACCATGGCAGCGACAGTCGGTTTGTCCAACAACATGACCACCGTTGCAGGCGGGCAAGATTTGGCCGCAGTTGACGCGTGCCACGAGCTGTCCAGCCTCGGCCTCGCGGGCTTCGAAGCTGTTGGGCATAGCGAGGACGCTAGTGGCGAGGAGTGCAAAGACTGGGATAGAGAGGAATTGCATTTTGAAAGAGTTTGTTGTGTGGTTGGTGACGGTTGAGGTCTGGTAGCTGAAGTGTTCTTTGTTTGAGTGAAGATGAGTGAGGAAGTTGATGATGGAGATGAGAGTTGAGAGGTCTGATCTGAGGGTTTATATAGATTTCTTCTCCCCTCACACAGCCCTCACCGACGTGTCACCGTCTCCTTCAGCTGAAAATCTTCCTCACGCCTTGGCAAGCAAAAATACTTCTCACCGTCGATCTTTACGTTTGGAATCATGGATTCATTCACTGGTTTCTGAATCATGATCAGCTTGATATCACGACTCAGCCAGTGAATCTACAGCATTCACATGGTTAACCTTTCTATACTTGAGAATTATATCTCGTATTCCCCTCATGGTCTGCGTTGTTTTCACGTACAGGAGTACATCGCTTCAAACAGTGGTCTTGGCTGCTTATGCCCTACAGAAATGAAGTGAGGAGAACTTATCCGAGTTCGAGCGTGTAAGATTAAGCGCTTCTGCTATCGCCTGGGTATGGCTGCTGTGAAACTCTTCCAGCTAAGGTTGACTTCGCTTTACCTGAAGTGATTAGTGTTCAGCAAAAAAGGCATCTCATGATCTCACATCCGAGGAAAGTGATTCCAAACTTCACGAGTTTCTTGAAGTTTTCATATTCCATATAAATGAATCTAGACTGCATGGGGCAAGCCGAAGTTCCGAACCCCTCTCGAGCTTTCTTGTAACCGGACCTCGATTGGCTGGAAAGGCTAAACCTTAGCGGAAAACCTTCCGCTGCACTCTAATACAACGTACGTTCTTCTAAGAAACCAACAACATCAGCAGAGTTAAAGAATGGCCTGAGACGTGCCTATCGACCTTCTATTTCTAGTAAGCTCATCATCTTCGCATGCGGCTGACGGTAAGAATTGAGAATGATACGTCATTGCACAGGTACCCCCTTATACATTTGTAATTTTAGTAAGCTCAACATGTTGGCGACTAAGGCAGGAAGAACATCCTAGTATATCGAGGACAGCCCTGCAAAGATTCCAAAGAAACATGTGTTCCAGAAATAGTTGCTTGTCTTTGATGCTGTGGTTCGCCAGCTTCTCTACAGTCTGTGGGAAACTATTTCACGTAAATACTGTAGCTTTGGGGTTCGGGAGTCCTCTATGCAGTAGGGGCTCAATCGAATCTTAGCATTAACCCTCCGCTAGGTTCGCTCCTGTCCTCTGTGTAAGGCATCTGTAGGAAGCATGTTACTGTAAAGTTGATCAATATCGGCAGTTGAATTCTGCATCAGATCATCTTTCGAAAATATCTGAACGAAGGGCTAATGTGCTACCAAATATATCTCTATCTACTAAGGTAGGCTGAAGGAGAACCGGGAAGTCTGCTTGTGTCGTGCAAGATTGTAAAGTGAACATTGTAGAATGCGCAGGAGCGAGAGAAGCAAGGTGTTCACATAACAAACTGGACGCGGGGAAGCAAGATCTGACATGAAACAGGATAAAAATATAATTTTTTAAACAAGAAGATTAACTTGATGATCTAAGAATGACTTGAGAGATGATACACTCAATAATGAGAATCAAAATCAACTAATTACAAAAGAAACCGTGCAATGTACATCTCGAAGTCGATCTGTACTGCAAGCTAGTAAACAGAGGAGTGCAGTTCACCACCACTCCCATCACCCCGATTGAAACACCTCTACTCAAAGAATTTGAAACTGTAACCCTCATCGGTGTTGGGGCCAGGCACATTCTTACGGGAGTAAGTAGTCTTGCTCCACCAAACGTAACTGCCAGTGTATAAGGCCCGGGCGCCCCAGCTGTATGCCGTTCCCTTTTGCACACCATGGAAAACAAAAGGAATATGATCCGTTCCACCCGGGCTATTACTGATCTCGCCATTATTCAACGCAAAAGTGTGATGGCCAGGCCCATTAATGTAAAGAGTTGCATCCCAACCTTTCATCATCCTTTCTTGGTGTGAGCCAAACAGACAGCCGTTGGACTTGTACCAGTCCCACACATAGGTTGGGTCTCCATGAGCACGAAGACGAAGGTCTGCAAGACAGTACTTGTCATTCCAGCTGCCGTTGGCGGAATACACGATGTGCAGTTGGCCTTCGGGGTCAATGATGGCCTCGGGCCCCTCGTTGACCGCTGGGCTGTCACCTGTCTCCCAACTTTCACGCGGCTGGGAAATGATGTACCGAGCTCCGGTTGGTGTGACCGGGTCATTCATGCGACAAATGTACAGCGATTGTTCTTTGTTGGAGGCGCCTTCCCAGCCCGACCAGACAAACCATCGCGTGTTGTTGAAAGTAAACATAGTACCATCAATAGCCCAGCGATCATCAGGTAGCTTGAGCTTTTGCTCTGACGAGTAGGGTCCGAGAGGATTCGATGCACTGATCACATACATACGATGGTTCTCGCCGGTGCCGGCCGAAAAGTAAATGTAGGTCTCCGATCCATCCATGGTAAGTTCAGGAGCCCAGACTTCGCCTAGTTTGGCGGTATCAGACCAGATTTTTGTCCCGCTGTCGGCACCGAGACCCTCGAATGTGGACGCTGAGTGAACCCAGATAGACGAGCCGTCCGAACCAGCAGAATAGTACGTGTCACCAACTTTCATGATAGTTGGATCAGAGCCGCCTGTGATTCTGGTTGTAACTGCAGACTGGACGAAAAGAGATAGCATAACTACCATTGCCAAGAGATTGGTAATGGACGCTCGCGGGGGAGGCATGCCGGAAAAGACGTTGTAAGAAACCATTTTGGTGATAGAAATGTTCAATGAAAGACTTGTAGTCGTCATTCCAGAATTCTTGGGACGTCTTCATCTTTCATATGTACTCAAATTACTGATGGAGGGTCGTACTCGGTTCTCTGCAGGTCTCTAGACCTAGCTAGAGGAGGCTTACTCTGATGCAAACTCAGCCCTCCAAATCTTAGGCTTGTAACCTTAGACCCGGAGGTGAATAACTTTATTCGGGAGTTCTTACTAGGTACTTTATCCCTCTGAGTACCTAAATGCTCAGCTAGCTATGTAAACTCTAGCAGATGAAGAGCTAATTGAGTCAAATGATGTCAGCTCACCTCTTGGCAGCTTCTCGGGCGATGTGTAAAAGTAAGGTTAGGGTATGCCAACTATGCACATATACCCAAGTACCTCGACAAATTCAGCGTCGAAAATCGGGGGGAAAAAACGGTTAAAGAGTAAAAGGATATCTCGTCCGAAAGCGAAAGTCTCCAGTTCAATATATACTTGTACATATCCCAACTTTGAAGTTCCAACAGTTGTAAACAGCGCGGCGGCTCTAGCTGTGCTGTGTTCGCGCGCTGTGTGCCACTTTTGGCAACTGTGTGGGAAGTAGAGCTTCTTGGCAACTCTGTAAGGAGTAGAACTTCCTTGTTTGTTCAATTTCTCGTCAGATCCTGATTTATGTCAAATGCACAATTGATGTCAAAATAAAGGTATTAGTGAGTCATGAAATTACCTAACATTTTGGGTTTAGGATGAAGGATCTTCTGCCTTTTACCGGCTTGGCTACAAGTAACCTTACAAGTATTAATAACATTACTGTACTGTAACTACGATATCACTAAGCACCCCCGCGGTGGCGAAAAGGGTCCCTACACTACGAAGTGGTAGGCTTTTCTCATCTACAATAGGTCTGATCACCAACTACCTCATAAACCTACTTCAAGAGGCACTCAGAAGTACTGAGGACTACGAATGCTTCAATTGACTTTTGGGGAACTGAGATGCATCAAATATTGTGGCACCCATCGCCCTTCACCATCAATCCAGCTGCAACTGTGCTTAGATGAGCAAGATGGGCATTCCTCAAATTCGATGTGCAAGCCTTAATCTTACAGTGTGTTCTGTTTCGCGGGGAATTTGGAACGCTCAGGGGTAATTTGCTGTGCACCGCCCCAATGGCCTATTTTTACAGTACCTCTCGACCCCACATCCACTTCTTCTTCGGCATGAGGTTCACCAAAATCTGATCATACATAAGCTTCAGCCACACCAGTATCCAAACCGATTCCAATCTCTCTACTCGCTGTCTCGTGTAGCCTCCGGGTGGAGCTCAGTATATGGTCGCGAAATATCTCATACCGACCATTATATAGCGACCAGCTTTGCACCTTAAGTAGACCCCACGAACCATCCATCTTCTGACCAACATCATCAATTGGACAAGCCACATTGAGTCGTAAGCACCTGCTCTCAAACCCTCTCGCCATGGCCAAAAACAATCTGACCGGCACTGACGAGAATACACCGATATTGCTACCTCTGCGCACCAGATATGCCGAGAATATCACACAGTGTACTAGGCTTAGGGTCGATTCTTCTAATCGCGAGATCAGATGAAGGAAAATCACTACCCGCTGAGCCACTGCCGATTAGGATGTTTCCCGACAGATAATGTTACGTTACTACAGCCGTAAGGATGAACTGCAGTGCCCCGCGGCTTGTTTCGAGTAGGTAGGATGCACATCTCGGGAATTAAGCACTATTTGAGGAGTTCAGCACAGAGCTTTTGGATTTTCGCGCGACTCAGCTTTATGTGGTAAGCACCATTCAAACATGTTTCGTACTCACGGTTCTGTATGAAATCTACCCTGGAAACACAGATCTGGAATATAGGGCTCAGCGAGCGCCGTGGAATTACGGCTAAGTTGTGAGGCCATCACCGCAAACCGTCTCCGCTCTACCGTCAGCAGATGAAAATATTTGGAGAGCGGAAGGGCCCCTCTGTTGCAAGTCGCCTGACTGGCAGGTATACCGTCGAATTGCTCTACCATCGTCCCCATATCCATGTAGCCCCTATCACGATTATAGCACTGTTATGTCACGTCAACCACAGCCCGCAACTATGTCTAACCTCAAATTCAAGAGCTTTCTTCGCAGACCAAAGCCTGAGCCTAAGAACCGCGAGCCACGGGAAGAGCCCCTCTTAGCCTTATTGTCTCTACCAGAATTCCAGTATACCCCATTTCAAAATCAACGTGAATTCCGCTTATTCAGAGTTGATTCTATCTCAAGGGAACATGCTATACAATCAGAAGATCGTATCGCATCAATAGAGATCGACATATTCAGAACCTCCCTAGACAATGCGCCCCGTATCTCGCATTGTCATACATCTGGGGAGATCCGGCTCCCGTCAAACTTATCGTGTGCAATGAAAAGCGGATGTTAATCACCAAAAGCTTATATCGCTCTCTTTGGACACTGAGTCACTGTCTTGGTACGAAGAAGACTACTCTGTGGAAAGAAGGCGATGCTATTTATCTATGGGCAGATGGCATCTGTATAAATCAACTTGATGTAGAAGAAAAGACCAGTCAAGTCCAGCTGATGGGCGAGATTTACCGGAGAGCAAAAGGAGTTGTTGCTCATCTTGGCGCTCCTAGTATTGGAGATCCAAGAGATGCTCTACTTAGCCTTATGGACTGGACGAAGCAGTACAAAGATATGGTTCCACTTCCCGAGCCAAAAGAGGGAGATGACCTCTACTGCCCTAACTGGAAATTATCACAATTCTCTTATGTCGTCGCCAGGGAGTTTTTGACCAGTGTTTGGTTCACCAGGAGTTGGATCACGCAAGAATTTGTGCTAGCTAGGGATCTAGTGTTTTTGTATGGTTTCGGGTTTAATACCGCAGCTTGGCCATGGCGGGTGACAGTTACCATCCATTTGAACCTAGCCGATTCGCCCGCGAAGCCGCCAGGCTTCTCTGCTGGTAGAACAGATAAGGAGATAAAGGCTTTGTTCAAAGCAAACAACCAGTTTTCGCAATGGCGATCACTGAAACTGAGGATGGACAAAAATCCGGACGGCTTCAACGTCAATTATGTTCTTAACCAAGCCAATTTGACCGACGCAACCAATCCGAAAGATAGGATCTATTCTATCCTTAGATTACTTCGGGAAGCTGATCGAAAAGCTATACGTGTCGATTATAGATCTGAATACAGTTATCGTCAACTTCTCATAGATGTCGCTGCGCATTGCGTCCGTATAGGAAACACAATGGAAATGCTCAACTGTACAGAGCATATAACGGAGAACTTGGATTTACCAAGTTGGGTTCCAGAGTGGATCAATGAATATAGTAACGGTCTGGCTCCTATGTTATACAAAGCTTCTGGTGACACAAACGAGGAAGTCATTCTTGAGGAACACGACTCCATATTACGCATTAAAGGATACATCGTAGACTATTTTGATTATTTCAGTCCAGGCGTTACGTATCCCGACGGCCATCCTACTGGGCGTTGGAACTCATTTGCACCGGAGACTGATCATTCTGTTGGAGCTTTTATTGAGAGAGCTGCTACTATCATGTGCCAACAACTGTTCCTCTCACATTCTCGATACTCCACAAAAGAGTGTGCGCGAGAAGTGGTGAGGGGGGTCATTACCTGTGACCAAGGCTGGAGTGGCGAAAGATCGACCGCCGTTGATAGAGAGCAATACAATAGCTATCTTTCGAACTTTAGAATTTGAAAGAAATGGATCTTCCCCAGAGTCCCCAGGAATTGGACGAGTACTTTTTTCAGGAATACCGCAAGTGCATTGGACCCCTTATCGGCGATACAGTGCCATTTTTGGGTACAGTACTTGGTACAATGGGTGGAAATAAACTTGGTGTTACCAAAACGGGATGGCTTGGTGTTTTCCCTCTAAGAACAGGTTCCGAAGACGTCGTTGTGGTGTTTAAAGGCGGAAACACTCCGTTCGTAATGCGTGAAGATGGGAAAGGTCGGTTTCATATTATTGGAGCCTGCTATATCCACGGGATTATGGATGGTGAATTATTCAACAAGGACGCTGGCTTATATCGTTTGGAGGAAGAAAAGGCTATGGAATTCGTAATTTGTTGATTGCAAGTCTGGCTTGCGCTCAGCGGCCAGCTATTTACACTTCCTTGGGGTTAGTGTGAAGCATATTGGACGATGCATCCGATGTCTGAATGGTATCATTTTCTTATCTATTAGTCATTTAATGAGCACTTTTGCGTCCTGAAATTGCCCTTTTTGATGGCCTACATAATGGTCCTTCTCATATTAGCTAGAGTAACGCAAAGCACTTCTCAATTCTCACAGTTAGGGGTTCGTTAAAGGGGCGGGGGAGAGCAGGCAGGGACAGCTGTCGTTAATCCCTTGGATTACGGTCAATATTTTGTTGATTTTTGGCTCTTTCTATGCCCTATCGAGTATATATGTATATGTGTAGAAGTCTTAGGAGTATTTCATGCTCTATGAAGTAGATGTTATATACACCCCAAGAGTTGAGGTGGTCCCAGGACTACGCATGCATGTAGGATATGTTATTCCAGGACCTGGTCTATTGATAATGTTTATCTACGGGCAGATATCCACTGCTAGATCCAACCCAAACCAAATATTATTGGAATACAGGTCAGTTTTTCTCCGTCATTTCCTTGCGGTTATATGCTAAGAAACATCAGAATATCTTCATGTATTCTTGCCCTCACAGGCTTTCTCATGATCTTTTCTTTTGATTAAGTGTTCTCCTTAAGGAAAAGTAGTTAATGAAAGTGATTTATTAATGTGACCATCGTAGATTGATGAAGAACAATTCACGATTCCAAAACTACAGACTCGTCTTGAGATAGCGTGCATCTCAGCCTCTCAGGACGCAGGGGCAGATGCTAAGAAGTGAAAAGTAGTAAATTCTATGAGTCTAAGGGGTCTACTCAAATACTCTAAGTTCAATGAACAAACTCGATCCTAACGTTGTAGAGAATCTAACTAGTATGTGTAATAGGGGTAAATTTCGCTTCCATCTAGTATCCTTTTCCATCGAAATTTGTCCCACTAGTCCTAGAAAAAAACAACTACCCACTACGAACTACAATTCCCCTTACAACCCCCTCTCACTAATTTGCTCCTCCACATTTCCCAGAATAGCAGTCACTATACCCATTAAACCCCCCATTCCACGTATACTGCAACGCCCCGGTCCAGGAATACGTCCCACTCTCCTGATCACACAAACACGTCCTCCACCACTGGCTATTCTGCGTATCACTCGAAAGCTCACTCGCCAGATGCCACGCTCCATTACTATCCGGATACTGCCCTCCGACATCTGCATCATACTCTTCCCACTGGGCCTCTGTCCCATAGAAATCCATCCCGTAGTATACACCTGTAATCCCATCTTCTGTACTGGTCCCATCCCCGCCGCATAGGACCGTGTTATCCGCGTAGATGTTCCCGCTGTCGTTGCCGAAGCCGAAGCAGTTTCCGTCTTCGCGCTTGCGAGACTTCGCCGCGTTGGAGTTGGAGTTGCCAAATGCGTGGTGCGCGCCCAGACCCGCGGAGCTGCCGGTGCTGTTGACGAAGAACATGGATACCGGGGAGCCGAGCAATGTCCCGTTGATGGAGCGCTGCACCATAATGGGGTTTTCGTCGGTACTGTTAAGAACATGCGCCATGGTGATAATCGAATAGTTTCGCCCGACATCATGCATAATACTAGCATTCCCAAACATCGCGTTCTTCACCGTATTATTCGCCAAATGCGGATGCAAAACCGACCAATCGTAATACCCAGGTTCATAACCGCGTTCATATTGGTCGGATCGTTTCCCGCCGTTATTTATCACATTGCCGTAGTGATTGTAGAATGGGAGCAGTTCCAGGACTTCGGCGTTCTGTTTGTAGGTCCCTTCGTTTCGGAAATCGTTCCATGCGGTGGCGAGATCTTTGCGTCCGTCCCAGACGGAGAACATGGTGGAGATGATTCCGAAGGAGTTGCAGGTCCAGGTCACCCATGAGGGAGCACTGGTCCACCAGCCGACGCCTTTGCAGATTAGATCGCCGAGTTGGATGCCTGAGGTCCAGGACATGGGGTTGATGAAGACTTTGGTGGCGGACCAGAGGAATGACCAGAGGCCTCGACGCTCTTTGTTTCGTCTAATTGATGGGGTCTGAGCATCTGAGTCATCAGTGTAGGTTCCCAGAACGATAGATTCGCCGTGCTCTCCATGCACAGGGAGATAGCTGTGTAAATGGACGTGGAATTCATCCGGTAGGCCGAATTCACCACTGGATAGAGCCTTGATTGGATTGTCTAGCGGCTGAATAGACTGTGCGTAGACTCCATTGTAGTTGAAGGCTGATAGCCATAAGATCGAGAATGCCAACAGCATAGCATGCATTTTGGATGTCCCCTTGGGAGACATATGCTCGGTTGAAAAGGAGGCCGACGGTAGTGAAATGTATAACAAAAGCTAGTAGATGAGGCAGTGCTGTACGAACTGTGTGATATGCTGGTACTTCCGTTTTCGATAGCATCCAAGAGCTTTCAGTATGTAAAAGAGATGTATCTAGCGATATGCTGTGAAGACTGAGAGTCAGGCCGGAGGTTGACTTCTGCAAGACAGTGCTGGAGACTCAAATAATCTGGGAGACTTGACATTTTATATCTACTTTTTCTGACGTGCTAATATTCAGATATCAGGTCTACTGTCGTATACTCACCGTTCCCAAGCCGAAAGCTACTCATTCGTAGAAAACATCAAAGGCTATCTGGGCTTAGTAACAATAATCGTCAGCTTACGCCGTCTAGCATAGGCTATCACAACTATTTCACACCACTTTCCATTTGCGGTCATCGACGTTGATGATAAACGATCAGGCTTATAATTAAGCATACAAACCTGGTAGAAGTAGTGGAGAGAATGCTTATATCGAGTAAGAGATTAATATATAAGTATCAGTCATCGTTGGCTATCTGTACAAGCATGGGGCAAATTTCACGCTAGCTCTCCCTTTATCAACGCTCTAGATTATATCCGCGGCTAAATACTTAAATTGTGGGACTATTGGTTCCAGCTGAAAGAATGTTGGAGAGATGATGCGAGACCCTTGGATGCTCTCGAGTAATATCTGGTAGGGACAATTGAGGTCAAAACCCACCTGATCGCCTATCTCGAGCTTGTACTCTAGGCTCCAGCGTCAGCAATTAAAAAGACTAATTCTCCTTGAAAAATTAGCTGGCCTCACTTGTCGCTTCCTACGCCAGTACTCGCTATTCGAACAGAAAGAGGCAGGACCTGGCTCGTAATTCGTATATGTGCCTGCTCTAATCACAACTTGGTCCGCGCGCAAGTCAACGGACCATGCGGTCAAGAACCCGTAGGATGTCGTGATAGAGTCATCAGAAGTTGCTCATGTGTCGTTACATCCATCGCATGAGGATATTTTCATGGGCCGGATTCATTCAATCTTTTCACCGAGGTCTTTTTTCAGTTCCCTGTGAATGAAAGAAGAGGATACTATCGGCTTGTTATTCCGAAGACCGCGAGATGATACTTTTGTGCCTTATGAGGTGAAATATATAATCTCGTTCCCTCTTCATTCTATTGTCCAGACTATTTACTTTTCTTTCCTTCGTTTTCTTACACTTAGTTTATTTCCTTCCCTTGCCCCGCTTCCCCTCCTCCATCCCTCCCCCTCCTAACAAAACCTAACACACAACCCTACAACCACCTCTTCCCATCACTCAACAACTCCACCGGCTTACTATTAACCCTCATCACCCAGCCCCTCTTCCCCCCATCATAAAACATCGGATCATTCTGCACTTCTCCCTTTTCCCCTTCCCTTTCCCTTCCTCTCCAAATCCCTCCCACCCAGTTCAACCACCCTTTCTTATTCTTCTTCTTTCCACCATCATCATAACCCTCTTCCCGCCTACTTGTAAGCGGCGCCGAAGACGATGTTGAGAATCTCCGGTCAGGGTTCAGGGTTTGCCGTCGCCGTCGATACAGAAGAATACTGGTTGTTACCGAGAGCAGGAAGAGCGCGGTGATGGATACGATGATTGCGGCGAGGATGGCGGGGTGCAGGGTAGATGAAGTGGATTTGGATGTGGGGGGGTTGGTTTGGGTGGAGGAGGAGGAGGAAGGGGTGGAGTGGGATGGGGTGGGGGATATGAAGGGGAAGGTTGTGGTTGATTTTGGGGTGCTGGATGCAGAGGTTGAGGGTGAAGGTGAAGTTGTGGGCGAGGTGGTGGGAGTCTGGTGAGTGGGTAAGTAAGGGTTTGTTGGTTTGTGGGTAGGAGAATTTGGAAATAGGATGGAAAAGGAGGATAGTAATAGTAAGAGGTGGTGATATCCACAGTAGACTGAGGAGAATTATATCTACGAAAATAGCAAAGACGATATAAAAAGAAAGAGTATCAACTCACCACAGAAATCGATCCCTCAGCCGACGTCTCCGCCGACGTCGAAGCCGTAGGTATCTCCCCACCACTACTAGTAACCTCCGCCGGCGCCGCTAAATCCGAAAAAGTCATCGACTGCACCACAAACTCGGCCGACTGCGTCGAAACAAGAAGGATAGTAGTAGGAGCAAGAACGGTAGTTTTCTCCGCCTCAGGCGTAGTAGTCACAACTAGCGTCTGCGGTGCGACTGTCGTGCTCGTTTGCGATTGCGGCTGATTCGCACTGGGATTACCGAATGCGAAGGGGTCGCCGTTGAAGGAAAGTCCGTTCACGTTTACTTTGTTGGGGGTTTCCACGAGGTTGACGATGTAGGTTCCGTCCGGGATAGTTGTGGGTGGGATCCATTGGAAGGAGCCGCCGTCTATACCGGCTTTTGGGAAGGGAGGTGCGGTTAGTGTGTGGAATTGGTTATTCTGATAAGAGGGGGAGAATCTTGGAGAAAAGGAGACATCAAATAAAGCGCAAGGAGAAGACATACTAGCAATAGGACCGAAGACTGCAAACTGGTTCCCGCTGCTATCGCAATCGAATAAAGTTATATTTTTCAGTCCCGCGTCGCTGGTCCCAGACCAGGCCATGGTGAACTTGACGCCACGAGTGGGATTCCACTTCGTTGTAGTGAAGCCGGCGTTCGCCTGACTTGCGAGCACGCGCGGGAGTAATGATGGTAGGAACCATAGTGGTAGATTCAGTGAGGAAGAACACACTGAGTGGGAAAGAAGTTTCATCTTTGAGTGAGGGTGGAACTTTCCAAAGACATGACTGAGTAAATGACTGAGTGAGGGGGAAGAAAGAGGGGGAAAGAAGTGAGAGAGAGAAAAAGAGGAGGGATGGGAGAAGAAGGAAGAGGGAGGAGAACGGGAGACGGAGGACAATAAGGGCTGACTAGCCGTTACTTGAGTCGAGTTTTGTTAACTTATCTTGTGATATCTGCAGTGGAAGATGAGGTCATTCCAGATTTCCTATTCAGTTCTGCAGGAGCATTTAACTACAGAGAGTTGTAATGAAAGGGTGTCCTCGTATATCACTGTGACTGGACAAGCTGTCTGTCCGGCAAGATGGGTTCGTAAGATCCTATACGTGTTGACACACGTCGGGTTTCGACGTCCAAGACTGTCTAGACTTCATATCGGAAGTAGTAGCCAAGCTCTGAGGTAATTCCGAATTCATCCCAAGCATACTACTCGTTCGAGATTCGAGGTAAATCAGCCTTGCTGCATTTGCCCGTTGCCTGAACTGCGCCGTGAAGCACGAGCGGAAACTTATGCATAAGCTTGGAGCAATGTAGTTCGTGGATGAACTCCATCCGAACAAACTGACATTGTCTCGAGTCTTACGGATAGATCCGAATGGCAGCAGACAGATAATGCGTAGTCAAACCTGACACCGTCAGAGACCCCAGTAAATCGTATGACCGTTCGTCCCAAATGCCGATTTGGAAGAAGGAGAGAGACCCGTTGGTTCGGGTTGCAAGTTGCGCGTAAGCTGCGCCACTGCCGTTGGACATGGATAAATTTTGTGAACGGCTGCGTATTGATCCTGAATGAATATTTCTGAAACCTGTGCCGTTCTTGTGTAATACTTGGTGATGAAAATTGGGCTCACATCCGAAAAGTATGGCATTTTTCAACGATTGAAAGACGAAAGAAATCAATCAGCCCGAGCTCTTGGCTACTGAGCATCATGAGAAGGGATGTGACGAGATCTATGAGGAAGTGGGGACGTTGAATTGCGCGTGTTCAAAAGCGGGTGATTGGGGGGCCAACATTAGAAGTAGATAAGATACTGCAACACGACTTCCCATGTGATCTTGCAATCCATGATAAGCTGAAAATGAAGGAGCAACCCAACCGTTATGTCTTGCCATCAGTTTTGATGTGCTCAGACAAAATCGTGAAGTTGGGTACAATTCAACTTCATCTCCTCAGCCAAATTGTGGGGTGCATTCATTCGGCGACGTTGCCGAATCTTGCCGAAGGAGTGCTTGTGTTACGATAATACTGTCGATCATACGCATTGCAATTTAACTGAAAAGAACATTGCAAATGCGATAACTTACTGCAACATCACTCAAACATTTGATAGCTTAGATGTCGGACTGTCTTTCATGCGTGTCTTCGGCCAAGTACAAATTGAGATGTGACTCCGAGGAAGGAAAACTCTAGGTACTAATTCGATCTGTAAGACCTTCTTGTTCCTGCTGCGAGTGGAAGAGTATATAACATCGGCGCTCAGAAAGAATAGAAGGAAGTTGCTCATGAAATTCCATTGCTACAGTTTGCGGTATGTCTAATACCTACACTGAGAAAATAAACCCTCCCTTGCGAACACCAACCAGAAAAGAACCACTTTATATTCCTAACCCATTATCTCCCAACGCCCAGCGCTCACCCCGCATTCTACTCATTGAAAGTCAAACATAATCACAGCTCCAATCACCACCAAAACCAGACCACTAAACGTCGGAGCTTTTCTTGACTTCTCTCCTGCACCAATAGCTTTGACCGGAGTTCCTTTCATAATATTGACACCGAAAGTGGAAACATCAAATGTTACGTTCTTATTCGAATGTCTCGCATCGTTCCCCCATTGTACGGCTCCAACATATATGTCACTTGGGATATATACTTTTCTCCATAAATAGTTGAGAAGCGGACTCACATCCAACGCCGTAAGAGATGAAATGTTCTGATTTGGCCACCATGAGTATACCGTTTGATTGATGGTATTTTGTCCTGCATAGAGCGTATATTGGATTCCAGCCATGGTGACTGTTGGCTGTGTAGTTGATGTTGTGTCCCATCCTGGAGGTCGAATATTACCATAGCTTGCTTGCCATACCATGACAGCATGAGTTGCGGTTGTGGCATTTTGAGCTGCGTCGCGATCCGCGTCGAGAAATATGTTAAGGTAAACTGCTGCGACGACATCGGTGTCTTGCAAGTCTTTGGCGCTTGTGCTTCCCACCGTAGATACTTTGTTGCCAGAGTACAATGCATATTGATTTGTCACTGGGAAGAGTGAAATATTATCGACCCGGACTGGCAAGACAGATGGAAGGTTTAGATTGACATTTGGGAAGGAATGAGTGATCGACTTGTTGTCACCCGAACTATTCCATTCCCATGTAGCGGCAAATGAGGTAGTATTTTGCGAAGTATCATCGTCAATGGTAACCTATTTCTCCAGCGTTAGTATACTCGAGACGGGATGGTCTTAACAATGCGACTCACAGATATACACTGAGCTCCACTGTTGTCTGTTGCTACAACTTCAGTAAGGTATGTGTATCTTCCAGATTTGGTTGTGGTCGACGAGACTTCCCCGCAGATTTGCGTCGACCCGGATACTGATGCGGCAAGAAACGCAAGGAGGATGCACGAGAGCGAAAGCATTCTGGAATGTAGAAGCTGACAGCAAGACGCCTGGTGCAAAGCAATATCTACTGAAATGAGAAATGGCTGGGGTACGAAGTTGGAGAACTTACACAATGCTTGTGCGAAATACAGTTATGGACCTGGAAAGTCATGAGGACATGTGCAGCACCGACTGCAAGCTAAGATGAATGGTTGAAGATATTCCGACACAACGACGGCGTGCGAAATTTATTGTTTGGAAGCAATGATAATGAACGTAAGAAATCGAGGCAAAGAGTACAATTGAGAAAACCGGTGACAATTTTGAGCAGATTGAATAATCTTACGCAAAACGAGAATTGAATGGGGATGGAGGTCACAAGTAAGATTGATAGCGCAAGTGGAAGATAAACAACTAGGAGATCAAGAAAACGGACTTTATTAACACCTACGAAGGAGCTTTATGAGTTTTGGAGGAACAGCAATGTTGGTCAAGCGGTTGACCTAATAGAAGCCCGCTGCGCCTTAGGATTTGCCCTCCAACTGGACGGCTCATTGAGGCCATTCCAACATTGATCCGTTGGAGAACGGCTACGATGGCGACCTGATTGATATTAGGTGAGCACTTGTCCCCATTTTTAGGGCTATTTTTGCGCCCGGCGCTTTGGAAAGAGCAGATAAACGATAGCACTGCACCATCTTGGGGACGGGACACAGTTCTTTAAATACGCGAATGAAAGTTTCGTGATGGGAGCGCGGCAATTGATCTTCTAGCCAGGGAAGCAGGGAAGGCTACCAATGCAAGCCCCTTCGTCGTGATTCGTCATGGTGTAAATCTTACGCAAATTTGACGATGCAGAACACGGGCTGAGAGACCGCGCGTAGAATTCTTCGCTAGCGCAGGAACACGATGACATAAGCGCAATTCTTTTCTTGGCTTTTCAGGAACCCCCCCCCCAGGCACGATGCACGATCTCACAGGTACGAAGTACAAGTACAGTAAAAGCAAACAGGACAGGATATCCACCGAGCTTCCCCCGCTCGCCTGTCTGCCGGTGCCGAGAGGTGCCGAGCTGCGGCTGCTAAAATTGGAAGGCCTGTCATGTTGTGTTGCAAAGGTGGAGACTTGCGTAGTTTTACTGTACGAAGTACCGTCGATGCTAGAGCTTTCCAGTCTCCCGGCCTCAACACATCGCATCGTGAGACAGCCTCGACAGCGTGCAACGGATGAGTAAAAGAAATCCATCATGTCATCAAGTGTGTATGTGTACTCGGTGCTGGTCCGAGGAACTGCATTAAGTAATCTTTGGATCTTTTCATAAGCTATATTCTTCCATTCCACGCCATTCCATGGAAGAGCGGATGAGGCGTCAAGGCATTCAAGGATCAAGGGACAGATACAGGTACAGGTGAGAAATAGCAACAACCGCCAGGAACTTCGCAGCTTCTCAGTTTCTCGGCTTCGGAGTTTTGCGACTTCTGAAATCAACGACGATGATGCCTGTACTCTGCAGACTACCTCCCTTGTCATTATCAAGTGCAAAAACTCATGTTGTTGTTGTCTTCAAGGATGCATGAACGTTGGTCGCTCGGAAAGGTCCAGGGCCAGGTCATGTCCGATTGAGGCTGCGTTGCAACAAAACGTCGGATGAACGTTTGGCCGCGAAAAACTCATAAACCTTTCTCACACAACTTATGGGGCATGCAAGCATGCACTTGGAAAAAACCTGAATGAATACGAAAGGAGAGAGGGAAAGGAGAGGGTACGACAAACGCAACGCTTCATTACCCATGAGTCTACGACAAACAAGGCGAGATCTTATACATGCCGCAGCTTTGAGTTGATCTACAAGACACACGCGTGGCCTTCTGGGCTTATGAGATGTTGGGGGTCTCCAGCGGTATGTTCACTCGTCTCTCTTTTCAACATGCCGTTCCTCCTCTCTTCCTTTATCACTCATTATCATTATCATACAGACCACAGACCACAGACCATCGCACATAGGCATATCCGATAATCAGGTACGGAGTGACAAGGTTATACGGCGATTGATTCTTTGCTGTCGAATCCAAAATTGATTACGGGAAACTCCTTTACTTGGGTACAGAGCAGATTCATCTACTTTACTCGAGTACGGACTCATGCACCCAGAAGCTCCACTTCTTCTGTCGACCCACGGTTGTTTACGCGTCGCCACATTTTCTTCGATCAAAAGATACAGACGCACAAGGAACTGCCAGGGGGGTTGGTGGGGCCAACGGCTCTGCTATTCCATTTTCTACCATTTTTCACCTCAGTTCATCCAATCTTATCACCAAACTCCACCAGACTTACGAATGGGCTGAGTTTCACCAAGGAGCGCGCTCCGCGTAGGTACCATCTAAATCCACTTGCTATCCATATCCAAATATTTGTTTCCGTCATCAAAAACTTCCTACGGATAGTATTCCCGGGCTCGAACTATTTGATATCAACGAATGGACCTTGTCTTGGGTCAGTGCCCGAGTAGTAACGGATGAGCTTTACAGGTCTCCGGGAACATCTGCGGCTATTTATCAGTATGTACCGAATTGACACGAGTTTTTCTATTCGGCTCAACGTTGGCATATCGTTGGCCCAGTGCTCCAGGATCGTATCGTATTGGTTCCATAAAGGTCGTCAGAGTGGATTCTCAGGCAAACCTTTTTGAGAATTCTAAACAAAATCCATGTATGGGTACTTCCCGTAACATCCGCTCGAGGTTGTGCTTCTGAGGAGCAAGGTTCTCTTTTACAAGAATTTCTTATCGTTGCATCCCAACGATTGAGTAGCTCCACATGCTGGGTTGGACCAACCACTTCGCGCCTTGCGGCCTTTATTTGGATCTTTCCAATAGGTTCCTGCAGGCAACTGCCATGGGCCTTCAAAGAGGACATGGAGACCTGTCGTCACTGCTTTTAGACACACACAGTCAAGAGCAAGGTTGCAAGGTCATCCTACCCTGCCTGCGTTAACGAGACATCGAGATATCACAGATACGAACTACCAGATGGGTCGTAGAAACATATGCTTTCTTGAGCTTGCCGGGAAAGGCTGCACACAAGTTGGTAAATGTGCGCAAGAGACCCTCTCTCTTACTCAAAGTTACTTCAACCCCGTGCAGCTGTTTCCGAGAATGGAACGATCATCTCATTGCTATTACGACGGACCCGAGCCATCCTCCAATATTCTTCATAACGCCACAATCTAGTCAAAGCCTCAAGGTAAGTTAGCATATACATTTGTGGTTGTCAGGGCCCGCATCCACTTCTTTATACTTTGCTATTTTCGTCTTGCAGCTTTTGTGGATGTGCTGAGTTGCTTCTCTTAAGTAGCTATGGAGAGGCCTACGAATCACTCTCCCCAGGTTCGCTCGTTTTCCTCGTCTTTGTTTTCTTTTACTTGTTCCATCGGTCAAGATCGACCGCCAACTGTCGTTCCAATTTCCTATTTCTTTACACTCCATTACATTCAGCAATTGTCAAAGCATAATCCAAGATGATACAGTTTCCGGAGAGAGCGAGGCAGAATGGGAGCGAAGAGCGCGGCGAATTCGAACCCATCCCTCAACCTCCCTCACCTACTTGGAATCATCCCAACCCGTCCCTCACTTCCTTCGATCTCGGGGTCAACAGTAGACCGTCGACCTTAAGATCATCAACCTATCTACTTAATAACTACAGTTCGACGACCCTTTTAACTGGAGGTCAGACACCGGGTTCGGTCACACCTGGCCCAGGGCCACGGCCATTCTATCACCATAATTCGTTCTCCGAGTCCTCTTCCTATGATGGAGCAACAGCATGTCCGACCCCAGCTTTGCCGGAGGATGATGTTGATAGCGTTGATTTCAAGAAAGAAGACCCATCGTCGATCCGAAAAGTACGACACTTCAATACTTTCGAGAAGAAATATGATCCAAGCACATTCGTTATCGAAACATTGGACAAGCACGACGATGTCGCATTCTTACCTCCTTGGAAAAGGAACATGTATCGATTATCGCCTCTGTTTACGTTCCTAGCATGTGGCTCTTATTTCCTGTACTATTCCTATCGAATTCACTGCACAATCGATGCTCAGAAAGCGTACGGCAAAGTCTACATTATGGCATGGCTGTTCATTGCAGCCGAAGGTTGCGTCGCATGTAAGTTTAAAATTTTCTTCTACTCTACGAAGTATGATATTCTACGATATTCAAGCGAGCGGAGAACAGGATTTTTACCCACTGTTTCGTGGAAAATATCCAGAATTTACGTACATTTCGTACATCGTTGCCAAGAACCCCAACTTACGTACCATGAACTAGGTCCCGCTCTACTCCACCAACTGTACCAGATGTTATCAATCCGCGGCCGCTCGCGTCCCAAGTTGCGCATTCGCGGCAATGAGGTTCCAACTGTTGATGTTTTCATCACTTGCTGCGGAGAAGATGTTGATGTTGTTCTCGATACTACCAGAGCTGCTGCTGCTGTCGACGTAAGTAGTCCTGTACAGAACCGTAAATTGCTACGAACTAACATCCCACCTTTCAACAGTACCCACAAGATCGATTCCGCGTGGTTGTCCTCGACGATGGTAAAGATGCTGAACTCGAAAAGGCGGTTAATGATCTGAGTCTTGATTATCCTAATGTTTACTACTATGCTCGTATTAAGATCAAGGGCGTGCCTCACCATTTCAAGGCGGGAAATCTTACTGGCGGTACCAATTATGTTACGACCTTGGAAGGCGGAGAAGCTGAGTTTATCGCTGCTTTGGATGCTGATATGATTCCTGAGCCGGATTGGTTGAGAGCCATTATTGCCCATATGGTCATTGATGACAAGATGGCGCTTGTTTGTCCTCCACAGGCATGTTTCCCATTTGATTCTTGGACACCAGAAAAAGTTCAGTATACTAACAGTAAATAGTTGTTCTATAATGTCCCTGAAAATGACCCTCTGTGTCAATCTCTCGATGCATTCGTTCATGTCATGGAACCTACAAAAGATGCAAATGGCGTGGCCTGGTGTACCGGTTCCGGTTATGCAATTCGTCGCTCTGCACTTGAAGATATCGGAGGATGGCCAGTTGGATCTCTCGCAGAAGACACATTCACCTCATCTCTTCTTCTTGGTGCTGGCTGGAAAACCGCCTTCTGTCACGAGGGTCTCCAATTCGGTACCGTCCCCGACACCATCACCGGTCATCTCAAGCAACGAACTCGCTGGACTCTCGGTACGCTTCAAACGGCGCTCAAACTCCGTTTCTGTCTCTGGGGTCCACTTGTCAAGGGAATGGGATTCTTCGCCCGCCTATCAGCATTTGTTTTCGCCATCGACGCATTCTTCAAGATTTTCCTCCTCATCGCCCTCCTCACCATCCCCATCGTTCTCATCTCCGGCGGTCAACTAGTCGCCTACTCCACCGACGACCAACTGAAATGGCAAATCCGCTTCTGCTTCGCCTCTCTCGTCCTCACCCGTCTCAACGAATGGATCACCTACATTCCCTCCGGCTACCGTCTCGCACAACGCGACAGCGGCGCACAGATGTGGATGGCTCCCTTCCACGCCAAAACCATCATCCGCTCCTTCATTCTCCCCTCCTGGCTCGGCGGGAAAGCAATGGCCTTCTCTTCCTCCGGCAGCATCAAATCCGAGCTCAACGAGCGCGACCCCAAGACCCGCGCGGGACTCTTCCGCCGCCTTTGGGTCGTTCTCTGGGACTGCGGCTGCTACATGCATCTGCTGTACATCCTCTTCGTGATCGCTGCCGTGACACTCTCCACCGTCGACGGGATGCTCGACTCTGCGAATAACACGCTGAAGAAGAAACTCGTGTATATGCTTACGCATGCCTGTTGGCCGCCGATGCTGTGGATGATGTGTTTGACGGCGTGCTTTGAGCCGATTCGGTATGCGATTTGGCCGCCGAATATGCCTGAGAGAGAGGAGTTGTTGGACAGGGATCCCAAGACGGGGATCGCAAGGCCGAAGGAGGAGTGGAAGAAGCAGAGGTATTCGAGGAAGACTTTCTTTCATGAGTTTCAGTATACGTTGATTACGGCGTTTACGTGTATGGTGTTTGTGGGGGCATTTTTTATTAGTGTTTAGGGGGAGGAGGAAGGAGGGGATGAGAGGATGATTAGACTGTATTGGTATGAGGATGAGAATGGGAATAGAAATGAGAATGAATATGATCGAGGGCTTGGTTTGATGGATTTAGATGGGCGTTTTGCAGGAATCATGAATATGGTTCGGCGTCCTGAATGGTAATGCCTAATTTTATGTCTGGCAGGTATTGCATGTATATATATCAAAGATAGAATTTAAATATTAATAATATTACATCAAAATATACTAAGTTGACAATTCATAAGGTGATCTTATAGACATCAACTAGTTTCATTCCTTCAACTGGTTTCAGCGTCTCAATCTGTCACTGTGATTGCTACTGCTCTATTTGTGATACACTTGCAAGTATAAGGCTACTTGAAGTCTGGATGCCAGGCGTACTGAAGGAATCATAAGCATGAATTGATGTCTTATAGAGTAACATAGAATTGCTTTTCCTAAACTGCACCTTACTTCTCACCCAGTCCCGCCAGTCCCCATCCAAAGAACACAGATGTACCAACTCAACCCGCATAAGGCAACTCCACAATCCTCCCATCAGCAACTACCACCCTCCCATCCTTCACCACATACCTCACCTTCCTAATAACCTCCTCCAACCCCTCCTTCTCCAAATCCCCCTCCAACGCCACCAAATCCGCCACCCACCCCTCCCCCAACCACCCAAAATCATGCCCGCACCACTCCCCCCCACAAGCCTCCCACCCCCCCAACGTCGCCGCCCTCAGCACCTCCCCCACCGGCACCCCCGCCTTCACCATCAGTTCCAGTTCCCTCGCATTCTCCCCATGCGGAAACGCCCCCGTATCCCCTCCACACGCCAACCGCACCCCCTTTTCCCACGCCTTCTTCGTAAACCCCAACGCCCTCCCCATCTCCTCACTCTCCAACCCCAGCTCCGCCTCCCCCACACTCAACGTCGGTACAAATATCACCCCACACTCCTTCATCACTCCAATCGCGCGCTCCGTCCCTCCAAACCCATGTTCGATAGTCGTTACTCCCGCTTTACACGCCATCACAATCGCCTCCTCCGTACTCGCATGGGCGGCCACCGGCGCTTTCGCCCTAACCGCTTCTTCCACTATCACATCCATCTCCCGCTGACTCCACATCACCGAGTTCGGATTCCTCTGCCTATTCCCCGTCAGAATATCCTCCTTCCCCTGCCTCACAGGCGGAAACTCAATTTCCTCCGCGCCCTTCCACGCAGGCTGCGGCCAGCGCAGCGCACGCCGTCGGTACTCTGCATAGACTTTTACCACATCCGCCCCCGCACCAATCCGTCTCCTAACACCCGCTCTACACCCCTCTTCCCCATCACACGGATCGCTTAATCTGGGCACCGTCGTCCCACCCATCGCGTTCTCCTGTCTGATTTCATAACTCCCCGAACTCGCCAGCGGCTCCGTAGCGACGAACAATCGTGGCCCGGGGATCAAACCCCGGTTTATCGAATCCCTAACCCCCAAATCCGCGGAGCCAAGCCCCTCGGTCCCGAGATCTCGGTACGTGGTGTAGCCGGCGAGGAGGGCCCGGCGGCAGTGCACGGAGGCGCGGAGGATCCGCGCGGGGAGCGATTCGTCGCGTTCTTGGGGGAGGGAGGGGGTGTGCGCGTAGGCGTGCAGGAAGATGTGGGTGTGGGCGTCGACGAGGCCGGGGAGGATGGTGTAGGGGGTGAGGTCGAGGTCGGAGGGGGAGAGAGGGGGGAGGGATGCGGAGGGGCGGGTGAGGGTGCGGAGGATGAGGCCTGAGGTGGGGGAGATTTGGAGGGAGATGTTGTGGTTGAAGGTGAGGGTTTTGCTGTTGAAGAGGGAGGTGGTGTGGATCCAGTAAGGGGTGGTGGGACGGTGGGTGGATGGGGAGGATGATGAGGGATGGGGAAGATGCAGAGCTGCTTCGTGGGTGGGAGTTCTCTTTGTCATTTTTACTTCTTCTTTTCTCTTCTTTTTTTACGAAGACAGATTGAACAGAAGAAAAAAGGATGTCATATCCCTCTACTTTCGAAAAACCACGAAAGGTGAAAGAGAAATCTTATATCTCCATCCCATCCATCATCTACCTTCCTCATTTATACATCTTGCAACCCCCGCTCTCAATATCCCGACCAATGACGTACAGCGTATATCCATACAAAATACCTCCCAACCACCTTCTGCAAAACCCCTCAACGGGTAAGCAACGGCGATGCCAAATCAAAGCATCGACTTACCCCTGCCGAGACCCTATCAATATGCCTGTAGATGCAGCTCTTATCGGAGTCGCGAATGCCTATTCCGCAATATAGACGCTTATTCCGTGCTTTGGACGTTTATTCCGGTCGGTTTCGGATATGGGGGAATAAGGAGAGTATAATGCAGTGTCACCAAATTATACCGCGGAAACAATGTGGGAAATTCATCGTAGTAACTTATCATTATCTACTTCTAGTATATCGAATCTAGATACCGTACGTTAATATACAAAACCCGTACGCCGCAATTACCCTCGCGTTGTGTATATACACTGAATTACATTATCACCGTGTATCCATTGACTCTAACAACCTCAATCCCTCTCTACTCTTGCTCTCTACTCTTGCGCGCATCCGTCCCAGGCTTCACCCACGCCAGCCCCTCTCTCCTAGGCTGCTTACTATCGACATCACCTGGCCAAAGTAACCTTCTCAAAACCAGTGCTCTGACCATCAAGAAAAGTACTCCCAGCCATACAACGACTAGTATGACTGCAATCACGGTACCAAAGATTTGAATGGCCTTCGATTGGAATGCGGTGCCGATTTGGGCAGTTGCGGTGATTAGAGCGGTGTTAGGAAAAATGAACGAATTCCTAATTGTTCTTAGTATCAATCGAAAGTCGAAAGTAGAGGACGAAAGGCAATGTGGATATGTGGTAGAAAGCGGGAAGAAGCGAGGTGAGATAACGGAAAGAAACATACCAAGTGATATCAAAATGAATGTGATGTTCTGGATGATGAGGTTGCACAACCTGCCAATGAGCAGCCAAACTGATGAGGGAAAACCAGAGACATAAGCCCCATAGGAATAATCCAGTCATATTGGCGAGGAGTTTCAAGATGAAGGGACCTTGAGTATTACCCATATATCCGTTAGGCATTACTTTGCTAAGGGAGCTGCCCAGTCCAACAATAGCGGTAATGGTGAATCCGGACGGACCAACGGACACGAACTGGAGTGAGAATTAGTTGTTGGTCTTGCGAATCCGTAGAAGAGAACCATACCATTCCAGGTCGTGTGGTCTCACGAGGAAGCTTTTGGGTCATCAATCGATAGATGAAAGCACTGTAGATCATCAGACTCAGGAGAAATCCAAGTCCCTGGAAACAGATAGCTCCAAATGTAATGGCCGACGCATTAATCCGATCAGCAGAGGCAGAATCAGGTAATGCTGACAGAAGTCCTGAAGCAACAGGTCCAACTAAAAGTAGCGGGTACGCGGGGAAAGTCCAAATTGGTGTCATGCTATGTACTGGGAAGGAACTTTGAGGTATCAGTATTTGGCAACAAGCTTGAAGAACATGCTTACACTGTGGACCAGAGCATGAGGTAAATTGCTGCGCTTGACAACACGCTTAGCGATGCATATGCCCAGAAACAAACTTGCATTGTGGTTTGGAGCCATAGACCTGTTTTAGGCACTCCATATTGAGCGATGTTTGACAAGATGGTTCCGATGCTGCCTTCTATTAGTTTTGCTAACGAGTGGTGGCCGACATACATACGATATAATCTTCAGATGGAGCGCGTTAGCAAAGATCATGAGAAAGATAGGTTCAACATACACAAGTGGGTACAAATAAGGCTTCGGATTGACTTAGAACGGATTTGAGGAAGCTTCCCGGACGCCATCTGAAACGTAGGGTTATGAGTGTACATATCGTTATGAAGAATACAATGTTCAATAGCATAACTATCACCCCAAGTATCTCTAACCACCTTGAGCGATACGGTACTGCGAAATCTATTAGACTTTTCGTCTCCTCGAGACTGGCGCAAGCGTAACATACTGGAATATAATACATTCGCAATACCTCCAGTGGCCATTGTCAACGTAAACCATGACCATGTTATACAGCATATTCGGTCGCGAACAGAGACCCTGACCGGCGCATTTCCTTCTTCGTCTGTCTTCCCATCCTGCCTGTCCTGTGTATGCTGGTCATCATCTGAATTGTCAGAATCTGATTTGTTGCTGTTATCTCCTTCCTTTTCTTCTCCATTATGGAGATCTTCTCCTCCATTCGCATGGCCATTGCTCAATCCACGTTTTCCCTTTCCATTCCTTTTAAATGCGGCATTATCGTTCTTCGATGAGGAAGGAGGACGATCTTCAAAATGTTCGGACCTTGGCGATTCATAGCCATTCTCTGCAACCTCTCGATTCATCCGTCGTGGTATAGATGTCGCAGTTGACATTGTTTAAAGATGCCGTCCTCGGGAGGAGTTGCGAAAATCTTAGAGATGGCGTAGAGGACTAGGAGGAAGAAAGGGCCGAGCGTGGTGAGAGTGTAGGTGAAGTTGACGAGAGTGGTAAGGAAGATGAGGATTTGGAGGACGATGGATCCAACATTGCTCAAAGCCATCTTGAAAGGCCTGCGTGGGTGGGTGGGGAGGTCAAAGATGTATATGATTACCTGCTAGTAAAATTAGTACTTTGTAGGTGTGTTTTGCTTTGCTTTGAGCAGTCCAGGTGGGGGGACGTGTGGATGTGTGCGTAGACTCTAGGATTAAAAGGTTCGAACGGCACCGGCAGAGGAAGAGCGGCACGATGATCGATCACAATCGTCGTTTGGTATCGATAGAAAGAGAGGAAATGGGACTAAAACATACTTAGTGAGGAGGGTCGTGTGGGACCAGGCCTGCGACTGGAGAAATGGGTCTTGCTGAGGTCTTCGAATGTGCTTGGTTATGGCGTGGGGAATGGGAAGAAAGCCACAAATTGGTGAAGTCCTTGGTGCTTGTTGTGATGGTCGGATTCAGCTTCCAGAACTTCCACAATTGGGAGCGACGGGGTCGCGTGAGATGTATGTCGCTTTGAAAGCTTTCGTTCTTGCTTATGATTGCAGGATGGGGGAGGATGGACGGTGGATAATAAGAGACTAAGCCAAGATCCTTGCTTTTGTGCTCGGTGGTCCGTGGTCCATAAGCATTTCCCACAATGATGCAACATTCAATTGATTACTGTAGCCCTACGGAAGCATGAGGCGCTAGGACATCGAGGATACCGAGAATACCATACTGTATTGTTTCTTCATCTTTACTTTGCATCTCTCTCTGAATGTGCATGACTGCTACGAAAATTATATAACCCAATGACACTTCAGCCCATTCTGTCTGCCAAATATTCAAACGCCGAATGAAGCACACGGAAGGAGAGAGCAAGGGCATTCAGTGTGTCGTTCTTCTATGGACCTTGATACTCGATAGATGATACAAAAAATTATGCTACTGTATACAGACTAACCATATTCCATTGATTTCTTCAGACTTTTTTTGTTTCTTCACGACGGGAGCGGTTCAGGAATCCAGTTCTTATCGACACCTCTTCCCCTCTATTCTCTACCTCTTTCCCCAATACAGGAACTTTCATCTGCCATTTTTATTTCATCTTACATCTTTCATCCTTCACCTCATCATCTTTCTCTCTACGTGCCGGAGGTTCGCAACCAATGCCAACTTCTATTCGAGCCCAGTCGTTATGGCTACGAGAAAATTAAAGCTCGATCCAATCTGTTTGGCATATTCTCAAGACAGTATCTTGCTTCATGTTGAGTCAGAATTAGAAGTACTGTTGACTTCTGCAAAACTTAGGAGTCTGCCAAATGCCCAATGTCTAGAGGCGCTGTGTTCGGGTGAGGTATGGGTATGCCGTGGGAAGTCCTGTCGGATAGAATGCGTGGTCACAATAGATGGAGCAGATGCACTCCCTTCTAACTTTGATTCTTTGGCCGAATCTATTTTCAAAGAGGTGGGTAACTTGGAGGTTCGTGATTCCCCCATGCGCTGTGATTGATCTGGCTGACCTGGACCAGATGTGGAATCACCTAGGTCTATCCGCAGTGCTTCATTTCGAAGACTCATCTGGGAAGGGGAAGGCGGCATCCGTCGCTCTTCGGCATTCGCAATTGTCACAAACATCATCTCCTAGCCGGCAACCCTGGTCAATCACTTCTGATGACTTCTCAATCCCGAACGCCGTTCCTCGTGTCGAATTTCAACGACTGCAGATACGATTCGACTTTCACACAGATGTAGCAGCCGGAAACATCCCGAAAATATTGACGAACTTGGCCGAAGGACTCCAGCGCAATGAAACTCATAGCAACCTTCAACCTGATCATGGCTTTCATCAAGATTCGGATTTCAGGTCTTTAGAAAGCGCAAATACCAAACTTCATCAGAATTTGACAGGACTTCTAATGCACTGCACACAGAGTCTAACCACGGCTGTGAATTCATTTGTTCCTGTCTTGCTTTCAGTCTCACCCAGAGAAATACCCACTTCTTCTCCGGTCAGGTCTTTCAATTCAGCAACAGCTCCAGGTAAGCTTCTGAGAAGACGACCATTTTCGAAGGAGGCAGTGAATATATTAATGACCTGGGTTGAGCACCATCCACAATCACAAAAGCCGAGCCTACAGGATAGAGGGGAACTAGCACTGCGGACGGGCTTGGAACCAAGTAGCTATTAATGCCTTTTCCATCCTTGATGACTGCTAACAGGATCGTTAAAGAGCAGATCAAGACATGGTTTGACAATTGTGCCAGAAGGCACAAACAAGACAAGCATAAGCTCGCAACTCCCTCCAGCTATATTCACGAGAAAGTGGTCTGCCAGCATTCGATAACTGAAATTAGTGATGAAATGCTCCTTGAATCTGATACCGACCTTCTTGCGGACTCAATTTCGAAGAACATAATAGCATCGACACCTCTTGTACAAACTTGTACTTCCGAATTACCTTTGCAGGAAATTGCCGGGCAGGGTGCATTCCTTGAGCTGAAGCCAACGGTATCTTACAGCCTTGTGCGCATGGCAATGCAGCTCATTATTGGATGCCGCCAAACAAGCCAAAAAATGCCGCAGGATGTGCAAATACATAAGCTTACGACAACACCGTTGACCACGCTATGTCCGGTGATGTTTTCGCCAGGATTCAAGAAGGTTGTTCATGGACATTTTCCAAGTCGTCATCCATGCTGATATCTAATAGTCGATCGCACATAATGCTAGATACTTTCCCAGGATCACTCATTGTTTTACTCATTTCGCCCGACATGCACAAAGCCCAATTCTCCGTGAGAAGCTTGCTCACCTTGCAAATTTGACTCCAGAGTTTCTTGACGACACAGCCACCAAGATCAACTTAAAATCTGGGTCGGAAAAGAGACTAGCAGCTGTCATCCAGTCACGTATATGGAAAATGATGCATAGAAATGTGTACAGCCCATCTGCCGCGTCGCGAGCCATGAAGAACTCTCCGGGTTCCGCGATAGCTATTGAGGGGGAAGACGATTACCATGGTTTATTGGATTCTGTCGATAGCTCAGATGAACCGAAGCATCGCACATTGGAAGATGAATTTGAGTGGATGATTAGTGATGAAGAACGAGATAATGCATCCGAGTTTGACTGCTTACTGTCGAATAGTACTGGAGACTTTTTAAGGGACGAATTTGATGATTTATTAGGCAATGACGACGAGGAAGAAATGCTACTGAGTGATAGCGACAGGGAAAGATTTGATATAGAATCCGAGATGGATGAGATTTGGTTCGGTCAATCATGGCAATTTGAAGGGCGAGAGGAAGACGATAGTTCATCATTGGCCGACCGAGATTGGCATGACGAAGTGATGTTGCTGGGTGATGATTGTGCGACGCGAAACAGTCCATCCTCCATGTGTGATGATATGCTACTCTGAGGTCAAGTCGAGTGAGATGTTCGCATTTCTACCGACTCCGAACCGAGTAAAGGCGTTTAAAAATTGCTGATTGCTTCCTCTACCTTAAGGGTACTTAGCATACGGAAGTAGACTTCGCGCTACCTACTATGAAACATCAAAATAGCTGTCGAACCATCTCCACGATCACGTTGTCTTCGAATTTCTTGAAATTCGTCGATACCCTACCAACAGAAAAAACCAAGCTTTTTCCAAACCAAGACCCTGCAAACCCTCTCACAGACCGCCCATGTACGCTTTTAAATTGTGGCTGGGCAAAGGTTGACAGTTCATTGGCCCCATAATTTCAACACGCGATTATCCATGCCCACCTGCCCACCTGGATGATACGTCATCAAAGATCTGCTTGAAAATATGCAAAAATTGACCTTGTCGTTACCCAGCCGGAAATGTTTCGAGGGTTCAAAGGGTCCAAATTCAAGATTTTGGCCCTCCCAACCCAATCAATCATGTCACTGCCAACCATTCACAGACATTGGCACTCACACGCACGAGACAGAGACAATGGGTAATACGTAGTTGGCGAGACATATGAGTGACCATGTATTTTAGGAATTGTACTTGTAACTAGATATATATACTCGGTCAACGCCCTTTGCATTACCACTATTACTGAAACATACATACATACATCCACACAGGAACAACAAACTGTGCTCTACCCAGCCTTCGAGATAATACCTACCCACTTAACTCCACTTCAGCCTTCTTCTGGTTCTTGGAGGTACTTAAGCTTAGTTATTCTTTATAATTACCCGTCCCTCTATCTACGAAGCGCAAATATCTCGAAGATCAATCCAAGGAACAAAACACTGCTGGGAGACAATAAGAAGGAAAGCGGAAAGGAAGAAAGCACAAGAACGCAAAAATGGCTTTCGCATATACCCTCCCCATTCGGATCGTCCAGGCGGTCTTCGCCGTGATCGTTCTCGGTCTCATGGCATACGGTAAGCCCCCCCCCCCTTCTCCCCTCTTCCTCGTCCCCCGAACCACCTAAACTAACTTCCCTCCCCCCTCCAGCCGCCGACGACTGGGCCTACTGGTGGTCCCCCTCCCAAGTAAACTTCCTCCTCTTCACCTCCATCTGGACGATTCTCGCGCTCCTCTACCTCATCCTCGCACCCACACACTACCCCGTCGCAGCGCACAAATACGGGATCCTCTTCGCCGAAGCCGTGACTATGATATTCTGGTTCGCGGGCTTTGTGGCGCTGGCGGTGCTGTTGAATAATGTGGGGTGTGGACATAGTACTTGGGGAGTGTGCCAGGCGAGTATTGCGGGGGATGTGTTTGGCGCACTGCTTTGGTTGCTGTTTTTGGCGACGACGGTTATGGCGGCCATGCATGTTAGGGGGAGTGGGAGGGCGAAGGCGCATGATCCGGCTATGGAGGTTGCTGTTTAAAGGGAGATGGGAATGGTGGGGTTGGGGGACTGGGTGGTGTTCTAAGGAGATCGATATGATGAGATGAATAATGGGTTTTATAACGGCGTTTCTGGGACGGGGTGTTGGGAAGGGGTGTTAGGCTGGGTTGGCTTAGGAAGACGTTATGTCGGGGGAATGAATATATGAGAGGAGATGAGATGATCGAACGAGCGACTTTCTTATACCCAATTTGTTTCTTGATTGTCTTTTCTCTATGTGTATATTGGCTCTTTCTTCTACGTGTATGTTAGCAGGAAAAGCAGTATTGAACTTGGACTTCATGGATTGCAGCTTAAGTTCATTTCTGTTCGATTCGTCGTCGTGTTTCTCGCATCAGTTTTTTGTGTGTTCTGTCTCTCCCTCCTCTGCTCTTGCTCTATGAGCTTTGTCGTTCGATACAGAGTTCTGGGAAGTCTTTCAGTCATTCGACCAGACAGACAGCCGTGTGCGTCTGGAAGGAAGTAGGTCGATCAGTACCTCCCCGGATGCAAAGTCTCGTCCTAGGTTCCCTCTCCTTGTTCCTAAGATTCTTTTCATCATTACCTCACATTCCATTCATCATTATCCCTATCCCAAGCTCCTCATATACAATACCACTCAACTCCACACTCACATGCAAACCATACGAACACACTTTCACACTTCACAAATCACATCACACCACATATATCAACAGGCCACCCATTTCAAACTATGCATCACTAGTATCTGTGGTGTATTTCATAGCCGCCACTGACCAGACCGGTCATCTATGTTATATAACGTTTCTGGTGGCGCCGTGCATGCAGAATGATTAAGTTCCCCTGTATTTGTGGAAATTAACTCATCATACGCTCAATTGCCTAGAACCTCCTTTTATCTAACGTCTCCTCTTCCTCGACTATAGATGCAGATACAGACATAGATACAGATATAGATATAACTTATAGTTGGGGTTGTATCCTCCCGCTTTCGTCGTATGCGGCGGACGGTGAAACGTAGATGTTGTGTTACGATTTGCCGCAACGGTATGCACATAGGGGAAAGACGGGAAAGACGTTGGGAGAAATTTGTGGATGGGGAGAGATATCTATGTTTGGGGGTGAGAGGAAAGTACTAGCATCCGTGCTTGTCTGCTTTGGATGTGATGTGATATGATGTGAGTATGAGTTTTCACTATCCGAGTCCATTCTATATAATCTATCCGTCTTTTACTTATATAACACTCATATTAATTCTTATCCATAGATATTTAGATAATTTCATAACAACCATCCTCCTCATCTCAATACTACTAAATCCAAGAGTCCCATCGCCCATTGTCCACCACCCGTACCCGCTCCCACCCGCACCTACCCGCACCTTCCTAAAAATACCTCCTTCTCTCTGTCTCTCCCCTCATCCCTCCTCCATCCACCCAGACCCAACCTCACCTCGTACTTCCCTCACATCCACAACTACCGTAACCTTACCTTACCTCAGCAACCAACCCTTTCCCTCCTTGTACTCCCACCACCCCACCCCCTCGTACCCTGCACCACACATCCACGCCCAGAAAAGCGGCGGGGTTGCACGACATCTGGCTGTACTACCGAGGTAAGCAAGCAAGCAAGAAAACCACGTAGGGTAGGCAGGGTGGGATTGTTGTGGTATGGTAGGGTAGGATAGGATGGGATACGGTGGGGTGTAGGGTGAGGTGGGATTTGTATGCGGAGTTAGAAAGGAAGAAATAAAATGAAGAAAATGAATCTCGGTGCCTAGATAGATACTTTCAAAGGGGAGGGGCAGAGGGTTTGTTTGGGTTGGAGACATGGGTGGAAACGGTAAGTTATTTTGTACAGGAGAGAAGTACAGTACAGTAAGTGGCTTGAAGAGGAGATGCGGTGATTGGTTGGAAAGAGAAAGAGGGCTTGAAGGATCTGGAAGAGCTTTTTGTAAGTGCCTTTCTTGATACGTTGGGAAGGGTGAAGAGGAATATATCATAACAGAGAGAAGAGTAGATCTAGTATAATAGATAAGAAGAGAGATGGAAACAGAATATACTCGTATAAGAAGCAGAAACACATTCATCTAATCGAGCGCTATGGAGACGGGATATATCTCTTCTTACATTCTCTTCCCAGCAGTCTGCTTGCTTCACATAAAACCTCTCCTATATCTCGTACATACCCATCCTGCAAACAATCCAACAAGCAACCCATGAAGCTACATACATCTCCACCGCATCTCCATCCGATCTCACCTCCCAGAAGTGAAAAAAGCTGCAAGCCCGTTATTCTTGCTTTTCTTCTCCCGTCGTGCAGATCAGATGAACGGCATTTCGTTCGCGGCAGGGGATATGCATTTTTATTCTGTTGCCTGCTTGGTGCTGCACATGGAGGATGAATGATAGACACGATACGAAGGTATGTAGGGCTGCGGGTATGACCTCATTTTGTCTGATCTTCTTTCGTCTCATCTCATCTCATCTCATCTCCTGTCATTAGAGTTTTGGAGAAAGTAAGTGAATGAAAAGAATGAACAAATTTACTAGATGAATATGCTAGATATCCGACGAAAATACACAAAAATCATATAACATTCAATTGAGATATGTATACACCCAAGCAAGCAGAGTAATAAAACTTATCATTAGATGGATTGATTATATGAGCTTTTCTATAAACAAATAAATAGACAGAGACAAATGCAAATGCTCAAGGTATCGTAACTGAGTGAATGCCTCTGAAACCCGACTCTGTTGATCGTTGTCGAAATCGATGTCCTAGCCTGAACGCCGTGCCATTCCCATCCTAATATCCTGACTGGATCCTTTACCCATTCCGTCCCACACCTGTACCTGTACCTATTCCCATACCCATCCTATACCCATTCCCATCCTATACCGAACCCAAAACCAATATCCGTACAAAACCCCACCCCTCACTTCAACCAAACCCAAAACCATTCTCCCCAAGTCTTGAAATTCCTCCAACTCAGTCCCTCATCCGGAAACTCCAGACGACCCTTCCTGGTCTCCGAAGCCGCCTGAATCGTATTTCGCAAATCGTTTGAGCGTTCGGGTCCCCAGTTGCGGATGCGCAGGCCGTGTTTGTGGATTTTGTAGCCGATGATTAGGAGGATAAATACGGGGATCTGTGTGATGATTAGACACGGAGATGGATGAAGAACGTAGAACGTGGAGAGATTATTGCAGGGAAGAAAACTTACGGATATATAACTAGCGACAAATCTCCTAACATCAAACGGACGTTCGAGGAAAGCAGATACACCATTAAATGTAACGAGAATGATGCAAGCAGTCATGCCATAGAATCCCTTCAGCCATTGGCCATGTGATTTGTAAGGATAACGAGGATGATTGCGATCATAATGAGCGGCTTGTCTCTCAGAAGCATTTCCATAAAGTTTTGTATCTTCAAGCCTATTCCGAGTCGAATCAGTACATATGTCTTTCGGGGAGGTGAGCAAGCTGGATAAAAAATAACATACGTCCGATAGAAACCCAGGTAAGTAGCGCAAATCGTCGCATACACAATCAACAGTGACGATGTGCAATTGGAAGCCAGTTCAGATAATCGCTATGTCCGTCAGCCCTGAAGAAATCAGTTGTACACCAAGTTGGACAAACTCACCAGTGCAGTGGTACCAGTCCTACCCATAAACGCCACGAGAGCCATTGCAGCCGTTGCCAACACAGCCCTGATAGGAACACCCGATCTCGTTTGTCTCAGTCTCCTCGTTATAAATTCCGGTCCCGTCTGGTCTTGCAAAGCTAATGTGTGCAGCACCCTCGACGCCACATACATAGAGTTGATAGCGCATGTGAAAGATGCGAATACGAAAATAGCGTTGAAGAAATGCGCAGCCGCTGGTAATCCAGCTTCGACAACAGCAATGACGAAGATTGAGTGTGCGCCGACAGATTGGCCTTTTCCGTTGATGAAGGGGTGGGTGTATGGTACGATGAATGACGCAGTAATCATGGCCATAGTATAGAGAGTGACGATTCGAATACAGATCTTTCGTGCTGCCATCTTCATACTTTCGGCATTGGCGAGGGCTTTACTTTCAGCTGCAGTGGCGGCCACGATATCCATTCCAGTATAGGAGAAGATGACGTTAATGATCGTAGTCCTGTGTTTCCTTAGTAACGGAAGGGAAAGAGAGTAGACCTTCGACCTACCACATTCCAAGAAAACTACCAGTACCGCCAGTGATCTCTCGTTGAACCTCTCCTGATTCACCTCTGACATGGTAGACATGGTTGAAGAAGCCCCAGGGCGAGCTCCAGTCTCCCAGAAATTAGAGAGCGGACAACGATTTGGGGCAGGAGAACTTACACTTCGATTGGGGCGCGGATGAATAATATGCGTTTTTGCCCGCTAGCGAAATGTTAGATTATGTCTTATTCCGAGGGAGTTTGAGACCTACGCTGCTTCGTATCAAGAATGAGCATCAAGGCGATAAGCATGGTAATGAAAATGATTTTGATACAACCAAAGGCGTATTCAAGCTCGCCGAAGTACTGAAAGTATAGTTAGCACTTATCGTAGACAAATGGTCCTAGATACTCACCCTAACAGGAAACATGTTTATAATCGTTGCAATAATCAAGAACAATCCAATCCAAACGGCCGGGTCAACACTTTCGCCAGTTTTCCATGCAAGAAAAGTCCTCCCATCATCATAATGAAAGCCCAGTGTTCCAGACACAGCAACCAATTCCTCCGCGGCAGTGACTGCCCATGCGAACCTGGGAAAAAGCAAGTATTAGAATTGTGAGACAACTTGAGACCGCCATAAAAATTCATACCAATACATCCACCCGACAGCAAATCCGACACCGCGATCCAGGAACCGTCGAGGGAATTCGACTACAGGAGCATTGACTGGCATGAGAGCAGTCATTTCGCCCAAGCAGGATATGACAGAAGAAACCACAGTCCCCATAATGATATATGCCATGACGGCACCGCCAGGTCCTCCGCTGGCGAGCGATCTGCCACTTCCAAGAAATAACCCATTTCCAATTGTTCTGTGATGATCGTTGGTTATTTTATTGTCCACGCGCGTTCGTGTTCTGGGATACATACCCAGAGAAGGCTATCATCTAAGTTGCGCACGCGACGTTAGCTAGAGCGCTGTATGGTTTGCAAATACGCCCATCCATTTGCCATTGTGTGTACTCACATTAATATGTCTTTCAGTGAGAGTTCTCCTGATAAACAATTAATGGTGGTCCCAATTGAAGGTACAAGCCCACGAACCATAAGCTCTCTCCTCGGCGCTCCCGCCGCTCTTCAGTGTAATCGGGCTCCAAATCCTCTGGCGACGTTCGACTGTGATCGATGTCGAACTCGAATACTTGCGGCGGGCTCACCGCCTGAGGCTTTTCGTGATCCATCATTGCGGACTTCGAACTGCGACGTGCGACTTGGTCATGAAAATGCAGATGCAAATGTAAAGACGGGTTCGGGCGAGAAAGCACTAATCAGGGTATCCATGGAGCATATATACCCGGGAGGATTCCAAGCACTGCCTCGATGCCAAAGGTTCCCTCCAGTGCCTCCACACTATGCAGCCCCTGTGCGGGAGGGAGGGCCAATGTAACTTTAACTTGAGTGAACTGTAGCAGACGAATGAAATGGCTAATAATAATCGCACAAGAGCTGATGCCTACGTGCAGGGGGCCCCCGCATACCGCACATCTTTGGTAGCACCATATTTTGGGCCTGGTGACAAGACTGCAGCACAACACACAACCTTCGAAGTCTTTGCTCAATATTGGCAGCCGATCCGGAGGGCGATTTTGGAGGAAGTCGGGAGGTGATAGGTGGAAAAGACCCGAAGGAGCGGAGGGGAAAGCGGAAACAGGAAACGATACCGTACTTGTACAGTACCAAGGACTCCGGTGCAGATCGGCTGAACACTTACTCGAATTAACCAAGTGCCCTCACTTACTTAACCTTAACCTACACAGTGGAACTGTCAGCTTCGCTTCGTTGGTTAATCTTGTCTGTGCTATCCATGTGGCCTTGTCCCTGTCCTGCCCTTTTGCGCTTTAAACCAGCATTGTTCTGTGCACCACCCGATCCTCAATGGAGTTCCATCGCATGCACCAAACCCTGCTACCGGTTGAACTCTTCAGCCCTCCGAGAGGCCAGATAGCACACCGGCCAATCGAATCACAGTACACGAATAGACGAAACGGTCTTTAACCATAGCTGAGATTGGACGACCTTCTCGATTTGGTGTAAAGTGTCGAGCAAATGAGAGGAGCGAGAGAGCGAGAGGAGTAATCGGCCAAGCAGCCAGCCAACCATATGAACAGACTAGAACAGACCCAGGGAAACCACCAAAAAGGAAGAAAGAAGACGAGAAGCATGAAACTCCCTCCCCCGTCCGCGGCCTTGCCCTTACGAGACAAGTAGGTGATAAGTTACCGAGACCTGGCCCCTTAACAATTATCTCATGCCACCCATGCTTCTGCCTCTGCCTCTGCCTCTGCCGTAAACGGTTGTGGTCGCGGCTCGTCATTACACAGCCCAATACGAATGCGATCGACTTCATGATCGTCGCCCTCCATGTTCATCATTCTTAACTCATATCACCCTTATGCTATACATCTGCCATACTGCCATACTGCGGCAACACATCTACGGAGTCGGCCCGCGCGGCGACTGCATCGCACCGAAGCGTCCAAGCTAAATTGAAGCTCATGTCCTCAACACAATATGCCGACTCCAGCTCCGGCCTTGTCACCACAATTTACTCGTCTGGCGAACGTTTGGAAATTACTAGCGCTGCGCAGCGACGTCGATAATATTATACTAGAGCTCATAGGCCAGTTTTCTCTGGAGAAGGTCTACTCGGATGGCGACAAAGAAACCTATCAGCACCTGGTCATCACCTTGCTGGCCCAACTCAACGCCGTATTCTACGTTCAGCGATTGTCCCTGCCATCCGAAACGCTACAAAATGAAGGCTATTATCTTGGCTTCCTCGTCAGCTGGGAAGTGACTCTTCGATCAATCGAATTCGTTCTGCAGATCGTGATCGAAGGAAGAGAGAGCTTGTGGGAAACGCGACCGCTGAGGGATAAATATTTGGCAGAATTCCTGTTATCCGCGCTCCGTGTTCTCCAGCTCCTCCCGCGCTCCGAGGCCGACGCCAAAATCAGAACGCCAGCCGAAGTCGAAAAAAGGTGCAAGGCTCGTCGAGACAGATTTGCGCGTATCCACCGTTCGCTCGAGCGCATGTACGATAGCTACCCAGGGCCGAAATCATTTTTGTTGTTGGTTTGCAAAGAAGTGACAGAGTCATTGCGGGGTCCCGAGCCTAATGCGCTAGCTCTGCCCCTAAAATTAAGGGAAGAACTGCCAAATTTAGCTGCGGAATTGGTAAGAGCCACTCTAATTTATGGGACAACTGTGCCCCTCATTGTCAGCACCTTACCTATCTCCCGATACTCTGGCTGACACTACTCTTTGAACTACTTGTAGTACCCTTTGAACGACTGCTTCACGCCCAAGTACATCTCCACGCTCATCCCGCAAGATGGTTCCGGGGATTGGCTCGGGCAGTTCCTCACGCTTCGCGATATCACCCAATTTGCCGTGGCAGCTTCGATACAATACGCAATAAACGGAGAGACAAGAGATGCATATCTGCTGGCTGCGACTGAACGAAATCGAGATGCGGTGCTACGGGCCATCAGAAGCATGCGCATCCCTCCAAGGCTTTCCAGAGATGATTTGATTGGCACTTTCACTGATCACTATCGAATCGTCCTACTCGATACCCCTGATTTGAGGAGGCAATCTATGCAGGTACAGATTGATGATCGCGAATTGGGTGCGCTGGATGCGCTGTGCTTACGCCTGAGTGATCGACAAATCGTGCATAGAGTCAGCGATAGAGAGATGATGCATACCATTTCTGAGATCACGAAAAAGATTTCAACGCTCGATGACCCAAGTCGCAATGCGAAGGCAACACGACCGAGGATATACACTCTCAATTGCTCTAAATGCCATATAGCCGGAGCATCTCAGATGAGATATTTGGAGAATCTCAAATTTCCGGTACGCTAAAATTTCGTGGGAGAAGCTCTCATTGTTATCACACTACTCTATTAAGTTATTTACCATAAGCGTTTAGTTCTGATGCTGACGTAGAGAGGATAGCATGCTGATGATGATCTATATGTTCAGTTGGATAGTCCAGAAAACTGTGAGATCAAACTCCCGGCGAAGACGAAATGCATTCAATGCGGGGAGCCGGTCACTCTGATGCGCGAGATGACACTCGCAAGCCAAGTCTGGGATCTTCTCGAGCCTTATGAATCGCACCTCGATGCTATCAATCTAGAACGCCATGCACCAACATACTTTCAATTACCGCCACCTCGAACAGAAGGAGGAGCATCTTACAATTCCTCATACACGACTTCCATCACAAGCAAAAGCAAGCTCTCGTTTGATACTGAGCCACCATCTCCCTTCCACGGCCGAACCACTTTCGCAAGTGCAGCAGCACAGGATCGCTCCCGATCACTCCCTTATAATATTATTCCTTCCCAGATATCTCCATCAGTGGGTAGCTTCAGTCAAAGACTGGACACGCCTAGTACTCAGTACTCTTCGACTGAGATTATGCCAGTAGAAAGTTCGAGGCAAAATGAAAGTCAAAAGCTAGCAGAGTTACGGAAAGTTTCAACCAGTAATACGGATGAAATAACGTTCGCCCCAGACCATGCGTACCCACCCACGTCTTCGCCTCAAGAGCAACCTGGTGGAAACGACCCAGGGACTTATTTTGTGTCTCGCTCCGCCACTCTATCTAACCACCATGAAAGGAAAAAAGCAAAGGGTGGATCTAAATGGATGTCGGCATTTACCACTTCAAGGAAAGAATCGATGACGGGCCAGTCACTTGACACTAGTTCTCTATCTTCTTCAACGATTGAATCTCAAAGGCTCAATGAAATTTCTCTGGATAATTTGGTCCGCATGCCGAAGAAGTCATCATCATCAAAGAGTAAAGCAGCCAAGGCCATCAATGTTTTCCTGTCCCAAAATTCGACAAATGCCCTGTTCTGGACCCAATCGTTAATTCAGATTTGGGACGTAGGGGCGTCACCCCCTGCCATGACTCGCGTATTTCCAACCGAAAGTAGTTGCTATAAAGCTGCCGTGACGAAGACATATCTGGCTTATATTATCGGGACTCGGGATCCAAGACTAACTGTAAGTAATTACAACGCTGAAATGAGTATCGCATTGCTAACACTGGATAGCTGCGAATAGTAAATCTACAAACTTCGTCCGTTGTCGAATATCCTTTGCCTACCGCGCTCTGGGCTAGCAGCATAGCTATATCACCAAATGAGACTACGGTTGCTGTGGGCTTCAATAACGCCACCGTTTATTTTTACAAGACAACTGGGTCTGCAGAACCAAGAGAAGATCGCCTTCACTCCCGCGTTCATCAAGAGTGTGATGATTGTCCAGATGTCGAGACCCTCTCATACTCAGACGACGGAATGCATTTATTAGCGAGCACTAGAAGTGCCAAAACTGGTTTAGTTCAAATTTATTTCTGGATGACACCCAATCAAGCTTCACAAGAACTTCCCTCCTGTCGCTATCTTGTCCCACTACACGAATCGGAAGACCGAGGTATCTCATCTGCAATCTTTCGTTCCAAAACTGGCATTGAAGAGGTTCTTATTTGCATAAGCACATGGACGCAATCCGGAGTACCTGTTCTCGTGCATCCAAAAACTGGACAGAAAACTGATATACGCACCGAATCGAGTCGTCATGGAAAACTTGGAAGTCGCATCCAGTGTGCTAGCTTTTCGCCTTCTGGAAAAGAGCTTGCTATGGTTAATGAAAAAGGCCATCTATACCTCATTGCGGCGCTGAACTCTACGCCATTGGATATACGCAAGGTTGCAGTCTCCAGAGAACTCACCATCAAATCCGATTCCTTCGCTATGGCGTTCATGTCGTTGCCGGATGAGGAATCGGCGATTGTAATGGCGTGGATTGATCCTTCGAAGACGAGCACGGGGATGATTAGGAAGATCCCGTTGACAAGTGTATGTTTTTTTCTTTCCCATCCTAGACTCTTGATCCCTTGTGCATGTGCTATGCTAAATCTACAATATAACAGGCCGACGCAAGTTTAACCACCACGCCGGTACTGCATAAATCAGAGCCAAGCAGCTCACAGCTGCCTCCAGAGTTGCCGGGGGACGTGAGACCCATTGAAATGATTGCGGATGAAGAGCCCGTTACCAAGTATAGGATGATGGGGTTTGTGAAGCATAAGAAGTAGAAGAGACTTCATACTTCATGCAGTGGATGATTACAGCAGGCAGATAATTGAGTCCGAAGGACAGCGGGGGGAAGGTACGGGAAGAGCTACTCGGTACATCATATCACCGAAGAAAACAGCTATTCACTTCGCTTAGCAGTGGTAGAAAAGAGAGGGTATCTTTTAAATGTGGAGGTCGAGGTGGAGTTGGAGTTGGAAGTAGAGGGTCCACACAGTCGGGGGATTGATACCCTGGGACTAATGCTTGCTAATACGCTATGCTATGCGTACTTAGCCATTTTAACGAATGTATGACGTGGTGCTGGAAAGCTGCAGATAGACAGACCATCAATAATAGTATTGAGCTTAATCATGTGATCGCAATCAGCGGTACAGTAGACCCCTGAGCTCTAGCGAGTATCAGACATGGAATGTTACAAGCGACGAATACTTATACAGGCTGGTGAATACCTGCGGGAGGAAAGTGAAAGCGGGCACAGTTGAGTGAAGAAGTTGTTGTTAAGAAATGTATCTACATAATCGAAGTATATCGTGTGCCCTCCGAGGTCCCTTCCCATGCTCAACCCAACTCCATTCCAGCATAGTGCTCTTACCCAACCCAAGCTATAAACGAGTGTATTGCGCCAAACATGTTTCCTTTTACGATTCCAATCAAACGCCAAATAATACATATATACCGTGCACACCATTCTCCTCAACCCCCTCCCACTCCACCTCCCCTCCTCTGTATCTACAGCGCTACACCAAAAACACTCCCTCCCCACATCCTCAACACACCAATCAACCCCCCCAACCCCAAACACCCCATCAGAAACCGCACCGCCACGTCCCGCCACCCATGATCCACATACGGCGAAAACGACTGATACCTCGCCGTCTGCGGCGTGGGCGGCGCCGTCGGATACGGTGTCGCGAGAGGTTCCGGCACAGTCAGCATCGTCCCATAGCCCTGTGCATTTGCATTTGTATTTGCAATTGTATGTGTATGTGTATGCGCATGACCCTGACCATAATTCAACAACCTCAAACTCAGCGACGAGCGGGAGCGCGCGCTCTTCGACCGCGGGAGTCCCTCAAGCGTGAAGCGAACATTGCGGCGTTCTTTCAGCGGCAGCTGCTGGGTCGGGGACGCGGGTGCTGTGTTGGGGTGTTTGGGTTCCGTTTCTGTTTCTGTTTCTGGATCGATTTCGATTTCGCGCAATGGGAGCGGCACGGAGAAAGCGAAGGGGAAGGGCGTGATGGGGTATTTCTTGCCGTGGACGTCGAGATCGTCGTCAGTGCAGAAGCGGACGCGGGCGACTTTTTTCTGGGGGTTCTCGCTTGGGGGTTCGCGGTTGGTGCGGGCGAGGGCTTCGAGTCTGGTGCGGGCCGTTTTGTACAGCGAGGCGGTGTCTTCGTAGGGTTCATTGCGGAGACCGATCTCAGCCATGAGGACGGAGTAGCTAGTGGCGGAGAGGCGGAGCTTGTATGCCCGAGGGCTGCGGAAGGCGTAGGTGTGCAGATGGGAAGCCGGGATTTTGAAGATGTGGGAGAGGTCGACGTAGGACTGCTTTTTGAGAGAGCCTTTTTGGATGCGAAGAAGCCAAGAGGGTGTTGCTTCGATGCAAGAATCTTGGTCGACGGGGGAGATGGGGAGGGAGTGTCTGATAGAAGGGTTGTGGGGACATTCGGAGAGGTAGGTTTGCAACGGCATGTCGTTGAAGGTTGTGATCTAGAAACGGGTAAGCGTCAGGCAATATTTGGACTGCAGTTCGGTTGGGGAGGGAGAGGAAGAGGTGGGAGAGGCTGCAGGTAGTAGCGGACTTACGTTTGCGACGTAGCACATGATATCCCCTCGTACACTTGATCCTTTTCTTTGCCGGATCTTCAGAACGACTACCGGGCTATTGTAGGCATCTTCACCAAGCACCTTGCCACAGCAATTCTTTTTGCAGCATTTAACACTCTTATCGCAACTATCACTCGGCAGCCAAACTATACACCCAACACACAGATCGCACGACCGTACTTTTGGACGAGGAGAACATTCGTCATTTGGTGGTGGAGGAAGAGAAGACAACTTCGACTTTTCGAAAGCCATTTTGTGTTGTATAAAGAAAACAGAAAGAAATGAAATAAAAGGACAGGGCGAAGCGTCAACACTTCGACTCACTAGCTAGCGTATCAAATACCTTATTAACTCGAAATGGAAATGGACGGCACTGCTATATATCCGACGACGACCTGGGATTAGTAGGCGCAAAGTAGAATGGAACACGAAACGTGAGAGCGACGAGAGGCTTTTATTCCTTCGCTGAGAAGAGGGTGAGACGAGAAAACAAACAGATCCTTCCACTCAGCCTCTTGTCCACAAATATGACTGCATAAAGATTTCCCCGGGTCTTGTGAGCGACCCAAACCAAGATCGTATGTTCCTCATTAAGACCTTGCCAGCCACACTTAGGTTGTTGTGATTGGTTGTACAGAGTTATGCAGCAGTGGAACCGTTGGCGCTTAAGGCCATTTGAGGTCGTCCTTATGGCGAGGCTGAGAGACCACCACCAGGTAACGTTAAAAGTACAAGGCTCGAAACGAGGCCCATCGGCCTTAAATATGGACATTGTGGCGCGAAAAAATGTTCTCGCACTTTGATCGCGGGGTATATTTTCCACTCCGAAAATTCTTGAAGTGAAGCCTGTGTATAATTGGGTCATGACACAAGGTCAGAAACTCTCCGAGACCTGTTTCACGGCCCGAATGAATGCTTCGGAGGAATGCTCTGTTGTATCAGGATGATTCTGAAACACCGATGAACTTGTGTATGTGGGCTCAGGTGATCATCTGATCATGAGGTCGTTGGTGAGGTCTTCCACTAGGTATATACAGATAAGCCTGGCCATCTTTTTGCCACGCTGACGCCACGGCCGTAAAATCCGTTGAGCGACGGTGACCGGAGAATGTTCTGCTCTGAACCGCAGCGAGGTGTTTGATTAGGAGATTGTTACGCACGCACAAAATAACTCCCGTCTGTAGATGGTCCGTCTCTTTCTGTTCTCAGGACCTTCATGGCAGACATTGTCCCCCCGTAACGTCGACGTTCACGTCACCTTCTGGTAAGAGATCTTGTTGAAGCAGACGTCATTAGATGGTAATGTTCTTGAGATGTCAATTTACAGAGTGTAACGCCGAAGAAACTCAAAAACATGACTGCGTGTAAGTGGCGCAGCAGTGTGGTTGGTCAACTTTTGGGCCAGTCCAGATATCATGTTTCTAGTCCGAGGGCTGGAATGCGAAAGAACACCTAAATGTCTAATCCAAGGGGTACTCTCTTTTCGATCTTCGGCACAGCATCTCTTCATATGGAGCTCATTCTCCGACTCAAAAATGTTGCAACCTTAAGTGATACCACGGTCGCAGAAATTATGACCCAACTTTGGATAGTGAAAATGATGTCCAACTGGCATCCATCTGTGACATGACGCGATACAATCAAAATGAGAACGGATGTACCGCAAGGTACACTCTGAAAAGACGGATACTGCTCCAAACTTATTCTTGAAGATTCTACATATACCGTTATCCCAAGTAGACTAGTACCAAGAGAAAATATCCCAGTACCGATAAATGCCAACTGTGCTCAATTGCAACGATATTCGCACTGACAACATCCACTGTATCACACCTTCTAGATAACCAAAGCCATATTTCTTGCACCAAAGACAAGAACACAAAAGGCCCCTCGCGGATTGACTTCTCTACACGGTTAGAGTGCTGCATTTTGGTCCCGTAACCTGGACATGCAACTGCAGCCGGATCTCAAAGAGAAACTTCCCTAAGACGGTCATTTCCCCTCTCAGTACGTCAATAACGGTAGCCAAGTGACTCATGATCCTGCAAATATATCTGAAGCATGGTCGCGGTCGACGAACCCAGTAGGGACCCAGCCCATAGTGACCGGAGGGGTCTTGTGCGCTCGAGCTACATTGTAGGAAGGTTGGTGGCCTAACCGGACCGTGCGATGATTGCGTGTGTCTTTTTTGAGGATATACAGATTGACTTGGAGGACATGGTGCGAGTTAAACACCGAGGTCTCTGCGTTTTGATAATGTTGCTATCGATCTTGTGATGGAAATGGGAGAGTGAGGTTGGGAAAAAAAGTTGGTTGGTGAATTGGGGTCACAACCTTAAAGTTTAGTGCTCAGCCACATGTGGCACAGCATGGAGGAAGCAACCTTAACTCCGAAACTGCTCGCAAAGGGGGTATTTGGTTCGTACAGATACAGAGTGTATTTATTACATGTCTTTCTACGTGACGAGGAAATGAGACCGAAGAGATAGAAATTACAAGTTTTCCATTACCCCCGGACTAATCCTCTCCAGCTTTGTAGCAAGCTCCTTCCACAGTTTCTCACCAACTGCTGCTCCTGCTTTACTAGTCACAAAACTCGATTCGCTGCGCGGTTTGATTAGAATTTCCATCCAATATTAGTTGTTGTAAAGAACGTACCATTTGACAACTCCATCACTGATATACTTCCCATGAGACTCTCTCCCAGCTTCGGTCGCCACGACCAGATTCCTTGCCCCTTCTTCACCACTCCGAGCCATCACCGACTCGAATACTTTAAATGCAGGATCTGAACGCTCTCTTGCTAGGTCTGACTTACAGAAACCTGGGTTGACGGTATTGAGCACGACCGGGAAATCAGCTCCTTTGAGTAAGACGAACTGCCGAACGATTAAAATCAACATGAGTTTTGATGTATTATATCTGGTTTAGGTCAGTGACAGAGACGAAGACTCGATGATGTTTTCTTACCTGTCAGCCATACGCGCCTTCTCTTTTCTGTTCATGGCCCCGAAAATATCATCACTCTTGCGCTCGGTGAAACTAGAAATGAGATGTAAGTCCGAGCTCACAGCTGTCATATGTGGTGTTGTCCCAAATCTCTCAGCTGTCTCTTTCAATTTCGGCATCAGCAAGAAGCCCATTAAAAATGTCGACACAACATTGACAGTAAGAGTTGACTCGTTGTCCTCAGCCATACGGAATTCTGTTGTCATAATCCCAGCATTCAGTAATAATACGTCAATGCGCGATAATTGCTGTGCCTTCTCGCAGAACCGTATGACTGATTGGTATGAGGAGAGGTCAACCTCCCATATTTCGATGGCATCTGGAGCACAGTGGCTTGACTCCTCAAGGGAAAGTTTCGCAGCGGTTGCCTTTTCGAGTGATCGGCATGCTAGGATAACCTTCGAAGCGTTGAGGGAGAGATACTGCTTGGCAGCTTCGAACCCAAGTCCTGCATTACCCCCAGTGATAATGACGGTTTTCCCTTTGAAAGAAGTGCTTGGCTTGGGGACTGTAACCAGGAATCGACTGTTTAAGAGTCGGACAGGTAAGGACATATCTGAACAATGAATGAAGCACGAACGATGTTTATGTAATATGATATACGCGTCTTAAAGACATGCTGGAGGGCCATAATTTCTGCGCCACCAGGAAACCATTTTCAATGCGACGACGGGCTTGCACAGAGCCGTAAAGCCGGTAGGAACAGGATGCATCATTCCACTCCCCAAGTCATTGCGAGAAATTTTGTACGTGAAAACACGGAAATACGTTTCACCTTCAAGATAACTCCAACTTGCTGGATATAACGAACTACACGATTCGTTATTGCATCGGCTTTATCTGTGAGGAGGAACGAAGCTTGGGTGAGGGTGAAAGAACAACGGAGATGCGATTGGATTTCACCTTACGTCCGAGAAGCGACAGACACGGCCGACATCACCGCACGACGCGGGGTTACGGTTTTATGCTGTTTTGACCCCACATGCCCCGCCATATTCTTTTTTAGTTTCACATTCGCTGCCGCTTATTCGTGGGTTCAGAACGATGCCGGCGCATTACTAAAGTCAAGGATTTTATGCAAATGCCGGATTTAAAGATGGGGATAAGTTGTATTACAAATGATGGTGATAAAACCGTGTTACCAATGCTTGGACTGTGGCTTGCTTATGGGTGGAGGTGAGGTGAAGTGTATAAAATAGGTAGGTTGGTAGCTTTGAGGAGTACATCATCAGTCAAGAGAAAGCTTCTTCATACGATTAAGTCCAGTCCCTCAATTCATTACAATCGAATCACTCTTCCTATCTCCAAGCCAAAGCTCAGATCAATCCACCAAAATGACGAGCAATCCTCAGTTCAACTCCAGAACAAGCGGCGCCGAAGTCGTTGCTGCCTTCCCCCAATCCGTCTCAGGGAAAACATGTAAGCTCCCTTCACACCCACCTCCAAAACCAACCCTCTAACCACCCTTCCAGTCGTCATCACCGGTCCTACACCCGGTGGACTTGGAGCTCAAACCGCACTCTTCCTCGCAAGCGCCAAACCCGCTAGCATCCTACTCCTCGGACGCTCCGAATCCAAAGCCCTACCGACAGTACAAGAAGTACAAGCCGCCTCTCCCAGCACCAAAGTACAATTTGTGCAATGCGATCTCGGTTCCTACAGCTCGATCCGGGCTGCTGCACAAACTGTGCTCTCCATCGCCCCAAAGATACACGTGCTAATCAACAACGCCGGCGTCATGGCGCCGGCAGAATACCGCACCACAGCCGAAGGCGTAGAAGTGCAATTCGGATCCAATCATATTGGACATTTCCTGCTAACAAACCTACTCCTACCGGGGCTGGAAGCGGCGGCGGCGGAAGGTGGTACGCGTGTGGTGAATCTCTCGAGTATGGGGTGGGGATTAGGCGAAGTGCGATTTGACGATTATAACTTCAATGATGGAAAGGACTGGGAGAAGTGGGCTGCTTACGGACAGAGCAAAGCGGCTAATATACTCTTCGCTCGAGGATTGGCGAAGAAGTTGAAGGCGAAGGGTATCCAGGCTTTCAGTTTGCACCCAGGTGGCATCAACACAAATTTGGCACGGGACGTGGACTTTGCAGCCGAGATGGGGGATTTAATTAAGAAGTTCAATGATAGAGGTATATCTGGTTCAAAGTCAGGAATGTACATTTTGCTGACCCAGAGTAGGATATGTCAAGGTAGACACTTTCGACTTCAAAGATCACGCCCAAGGAACTTCCACCACGCTCGTCGCAGCGCTCGACCCCGCATTAAAAGGTAGAAAGCATTTCCGTCAACACTTTCCATTTTAGAAACACCTCAACTAACAAGCACATAGATCACTCGGGGGTATTCCTCGCCGACTGCCAGATCCAAGAGACTGCAGAATACACCACCAAGCCCGAGTATGTCGAGAAACTGTGGGAATTGAGTGAGAATATTGTGGGCGAGAAGTTTTCCATCTGAAGATGTTTGCGAGGCTGGAAGAGGAGTTGTATAGATGTTCTATTTGAGACCCAAATTTACTCTTCACATGTCTTTTGGCGAGCGCCTGTGAGGATATGAGAATGGTTACTTATCTCGAAGTAATGGATATGATGCCTAGTAGCTTAAGAGAATTGCACGACGAGTAATTCTGGCACACATAGAGTTCAATGCTTGGTCTCACCACAGAAAACATGCATCTCATCTCATAAACAGGCAAACATAGATTTTAGATGATTGGATTTAGATACTTTAGCACATGTAGACCGATCCACAGAAAATCCTCCCGCAACCCTTAACTCCCCTTGCCACTTCCTCTAATAATATCCACCGCCCGCTCCGCCACCGCATAAACAGCCGTAATCGGATTCCCCCTCACATTCAACGGAAACACACTAGCATCGACAACCCTCAGGCCCTCCGTACCATAAACCCTCAACTGCGTATCCACTACCCCACCCTTCTCCCTCGGCAACATCGCACAGCTGCCGACCGGATGGAAATGGCTCAACAGATGGTCTTTCACAATCTGTTTCGCTTCGTCCACTGTAGGTTCCCTGTTGTCCGCGAACGCATACTCTGGGATGCGTTTCCCGCCTGGTTTGAAATTGTGCGAGAAGGGCGCGGTGCTCGTTAGGTGGTGGAAGAACTGCACCTGCCGAGCGAGAAGTTCGATGTCGAGGGGATGGGAGAGGTATTTTGGGTCAACGATGGGTTTGTCGTGGGGATTTGAGGAGGCAATGTGGACGCTTCCGCGAGAGAAAGGGAAATTTTGACTGACGAAGAGAGTAATATAATCTTCCGGGTGTTTGGGTAGGAAGTATTCGCTGATGTTTGTGGAAGTGCCGACGTTCATTTGTATTTTCGCCATGAAGTAATGAGAGGCAGCTGCATCGGGATGAGAAAGTAGATCCAGGACAACTTTTTCATGAAGTTTGTCATTCGCAGCAGTGGAAGACTTGGAAAGTTTTTCGGCAAGATCTGACGATGATTTAGATCCGAAAAATGAAGGAAGTGGCATGTAAGCAGATGCAGTGAAGAATTGCCCGAGCGGCCCTGAGCCGTCTTTCTGGTACATCTCAATAAGAGGACCCATGATCTGTGGGTTACGCCCAATTGCATCAGCTGTTTGGATACCTTCCGCCGCTTCGAAAGACACTGCGACTACAGCATGATCTTGCAGGTTCTCCCCTACATTGGGATTATCGAGAAGCGTGTCGATTCCACGTGAATTAAGAATTTCTCTAGATCCAATACCCGAAAGCTCAAGTATTGCTGGAGAGTGAAAAGTGCCTGCACAAAGAATGACCTCTCTGTTCGCATGTGGCTTGAATGTCTGGCCAGATACCGACACGAATTGAACACCAGTAGCTCTCAATGATGCGTTCTGCTTCTCCAGAATAATTCGCTCGACCAGAGCTTCCGTGATGATACGCAGATTTGGGCGTGCCGCGGCTTCGTCGTTGTAATATACCACGCCTGCAAAACTTCGGCTGTTCGTCTTCGGATCGATAGAAGATGGTGATGCAACCCCACCAACTACTTTCTCATCGTACTTCTCCTTCTTCACATATTCTTTCACCACCTTGTAGAAGTCCTTATCCGTTTGGCTGAATGCATCGCTGAAACTCGTCTGGATCGGACCATCATCACCACTCAACACCTCATCTACATGGCAGTGGTCCAGGATTTCCTTCTCAAATTGCGTGGTGGGTTTATTGTATGTGTGAAATTTCCGGAGGTATGGTTCTATAGAAGTGTAATTCCATCCATCGTTGCCAGCCTTTTCCCATGCGTCAAACCCGGCTTTAGAATTGTAGGTGATCTTGTTCTGATAAATGGCACTAGATCCACCAAGAACCTTCCCACGTGGATGAGGAATTTGGCGTCCCGATAGTACGTCCTGGTTTCGGTCAGCTTGCTAGATAGAGCTGAATTTACAGCTAGAGAAGATATTAACTACCTGCGGGACCGTCTTAAACTCCCAGTCGTAATCTGGATTATCATACAACGCTCCAACTAAACCCGGGGTCAAGATGTTGGGATCTTTCAATCGATTTGCTCCTGCCTCGAGCACGAGAACCTGTATGCTGGGGTCTTCAGATAGTCGACAGGCTATGGTCAAGCCGGCTGTTCCACCACCGATGATAATGTAATCATAACTAGAAGTGAGCTTCTCCGTCGAGGAAGTGCTTGTGAGATCCATGCTGCTGACTGATTGTAAAGTGAAGTTCTTAGGTAGTCGTTGGCATTGACGTGTACCATCGGCCAGCATTTATAAGAATGAAGAAGGCTTTGGATGTGAATCGTGGCACGTCTGGCTTGTCCAGCTCTTAACCCAAGTGTGCATACACGAAGACACCCCCGATTGGCAGGTCGCAATGCGCCTTCGAGCTCTGCTGTCAATTGACCACAATGCTGTTTGACTGCGTGAGCACTATCACCATTGCGGTAGGCCAGGGAATATTCTTGACATAATATACTGTCAGCTCTCATTGTTTGACATATGGACCTACATTCGAACATAGGCATGAGAGGCTGCCTTATGCAAGTCGTCGTACTCGCACCAATCGGCACTTGGCGATGTAGAGGTTAGCGCCTCGACTTTCTGTTGATTCCGCGACAATCTCAAGAACGAAAGATTGGTCAGCTGCTGATTGATATCGGAAGACTTGCCGCCGCCTTCATTCCCTGCAATTCCTGCATTTCCCACTGGTCATAGCAGAGTACTCTGTAAGTGTTCGCATGGATTGGATTTGAAGAGTTTACTAACTCCTATGCATGGTGGGGTATACTGTAGTTTACTGTAGGATCAACGATCAATAATCCTCAATAATCCCGTCGCGAACCACATCGTCAACGGTTCGCGGTGGTTGCTCCTTCTCGACGATGAACTCCACGGCCGACAGTCAAACCCTATAGTTCGCGCAATCTGCCAATTGCACAGATAAGAACATATGCTTGTGACTATTTTCTACCGAGTCAACATACCAATATATATATTGACAGCAAGGTCACGAAATGTTATCTCAACACTCAATGGCGTTTGGGCTGTTGAGGTACCACCCTTACTGTACGGCTTCCGATCAAATGAATCTAATATGTGAATTTTAAACGCAGCTAGCCGGAGCCGGTTCCCCTGCACTTTTCGAGATGGGGGCACCCTAGGCTCTTTGGAGCACAACCAGTGTCCTGGGGCAGTTTTCAAGCCGTAATTGTGGTCTGTGATTAGCGTTAGCAAGGCCTACGAGAAAAACGGATACAAGAGCGAGGATGTAATTGTTGGGCAGTAGTGTCGCGGAGATGCTGTACGCTTCCGAAGAATGGTCGTTCTAATTCGATCTCAAAGCCGAGACGCGGACATTCGATTTATTCTTGAGACTGAAATACATTCCTTTATACAAGAAGACCTCCAGACCTCCTAAATGTTTCGGCTTCCTTGGCCAGTGAAAATAGCCGAGTATTAACATGATCTCCTTGTTTCCGCTTCCCAATTAGTATCTCGGCTGGGTAAGGAGTATAATTGATTCACTAGAATTAGCCGACTTGTATGTTAGAAATATGTTTGACCGTGATATTTCCATCACCAACACCGGCTCAATCAAGCTTTGATTTAAGCTGCTTAGTTGTCGATGTACATTGAATATTTCTACACTCCTCCTATTCCACTTAGGCTGCGAAACTGGTACTCGTGGGCTTCAACCCAACACGGATACCCATGTATGGGTTTTCCAGCTGCTCAATCTATCAGTCTACTCAACCAGGAATGGCACCCACCAGAAAAGTACCCGTGGCAGCCAACCGGTAGTAAAAATTGTCCCCAGCCCACCCATGGGTGCACCAACTCGGTGGGTAGGCTCGCAGCCTGATTCCGCGATGGATGGCCGGCAGTGTTTTCAGGAAGCCCTTGAAGCCAAATGAAGAGTCCTTGAACAATATGTTGGATCTGTTAAACAATTCATCAAATTTATTAGATGATTTATATTGTACAAGAGATCAATATTAGAACAACCTTCGAATCCTGAATATAAATATGATAAATTATTATCTGTCTACTATCTTCTTTCACAATATCTTCATCTTACAACTCCAAGATGATTCCTACTACATCTTTCAAAACAGTGCTTGACGAGGTCATCGAAGAATGGAAGCATTATCTTATAATGTACAACATAGCCGTGATGAATCGCTACGAAAAACTAGGTTCCGGAACTACCCCAGCAGGCCATAGAAACCTAAATTACATTTTCCAGGCTTGTGCCGGGGTACTTGAGGGAAAGTTTAAGGCTTTACAAGCAACTCATTCTCAATCCACTATCTTTGACGGCGATGAAATGTCTATTCGGTCTGTTGAGTTGCACTGTTCAGGTGTGTTCCGTTTTCACGTCCGCCGTGAACTCGATCCGGAAACCGACCGTGAAAAATGGGAATCTTTGGATTCTGAGTCTAGCTCCAAAGTAATTCCCATCGCCAGGGAAGGGTTTGAATGGGACCCTGAGCCGGGCTTCAGCAGACTTACTGAAGCTCTGAAGACGATTACAAGGTTGCTTTGGATGTTATGGATGGCCTCTCAGAGCGTCTAACATTACGAGCTCAAGATGGTCAGACCGGACAGCCATTAATTCATGGCGTTCACGTAAGAATTTTGCCCGAATCAATCGAAGATGCATGTGGAGAGGTAGTCCATATGCTAGAGCTTAGTACATATACATACAATTGTTTCCTGGCCTTTTCACGAAAATGGCATCAGCCCATCGAGTATAAATACTACAGACTCGAGAGGGCTCTTATTAACGCCACCAATGAGTTTAAACATGCTGCGAGTCGTCGACATCTTGCTTATGGCTCAGCTTTGGAGACCGATGATGATATCTTCATAGAATTTTTGCGCTATACTGCATACTCAACGATTCGAAAAATCATACAGGGACTTGGTAAACTCAGCTATGATAATTTAGGTCCTAGATTAACTTGCAACTTCGCTGAGCTCATCGAGATTGTGGCAATTATCCAGAAAGATACTTCGGTTATGTTTGCTGACCTTGAACAGAAAATACTCCAACCTGACTTAGTTGTCACAATCAGTCAGCATATAACTGTGGTACCGTGACTGGTGGTAGCTCTATGATACTTGGCAAGACAATCCGCATATTAATCTGATTTGGATTAGGTCCTTGAAAGACCAAACTCTCCATTTTCTTTTCCCTCCTCAAACTCAACACGAGCGATTTAACATCGTATTTCGACGAACCATTCTTTCTTTTCCTGAAGTGACCTCAGGCTATCTATCAATCTGCATTCTATGTACCTCTCTGTGTGTCTTCAAACCCAACCTTCCTTTCCCCTAGTGTCGAATATATATCTTTTCTCACACATTGCCTGCACATGCTTGAAGTTGGTGTCTCGATGCACATTTTCGTAAGCTTATTCCATGAATTCCTTAATCACGCACACTTGGTCCGGTCGATTGTTCATAGTGGCGGGGTGTCCGCATAAAGACGCCCGGCCATAGCCTCCGGATATCTTCCTCCATGGACCTCTGCAGTCTCTACAGCCTCCCTGATTTCCTTCTCTTCCTCATCTGTCAAAGTCACACTCAAACTTCCCAAATTCTCCTCCAAATACTTTATCTTCTTTGTTCCTGGGATAGGGATAATATCATCACCTTGGGCCATCAGCCAAGCCAGTGTAAGTTGGCCTGGGGTACACCCTTTCTTCGACGCGATGTGCTTGAACTTTTCTACTAGTGCGAGGTTTTTAGAGAAGTTCTCCTCTGAAAATCGAGGGGCATCGAGTCGGAAATCTCCTTCTTCGAAATCATCACGAGACTTGTACTGCCCGGTCAGAAAACCACTGTAGATATGTCAATATGAGGGACTTTGTTGTTCGGACATGGTGATGTGTACCGTCCAAGAGGTGAATAAGCAACAACAGCCACCCCAAGCTCCCGACACGTCTTTAGAACATCGTTCTGCTCGATTTCAATTGCGAAAGGAGAATACTCAATCTGCACAGCATCGATATGATGGACTTTGCAAGCACGACGAATAGTATCGGCGCTGACCTCTGAAAGGCCGAGATACTTGATCTTCCCCTCGCTACGCAGATAGATCAGCCACGATCGCCATACACGTCTTGCAGAGCTTGTGACTTACTTCTTCAACGCAACCATAGCCTCTACTGTCTTCTCTATCGGCGTAACTTTATCCACGCGATGGCAATAATACAAATCGATTGTTTCGATTCCGAGCCTGCTCAGACTCTTCGCACACGCCTGTCGACAATATTCCGGACTCGAATCGACAGTCCTGCTCCCGTCCGCAGCTCTTTTATTGGCGAATTTCGTGGCGAGAAAGATCTCATCGCGCTTGCCAGTTCTCTTGAACCATTTTCCAACAAGGTCTTCGGAGTCGAGATAGATGTCTGCAGAGTCCCAGAAGGTTTGGCCAAGGTCGTAGGCTCGGTCGAGAACCTTGAAACGCGCTTCGTCCGGTTCAGGTGCGCCACTGGGTGTAAGAAAACGGTGGTTAGAGTGCTCTGACAGGATGTAGACATGGGATCACTGGTGAGCGAGGAGGAGCTTACTAGAAAGCACTGAGGCCCATTAGTCCGAAGCCTTGAGCGATGACTTCCGGGCCATTCTTGCCCAATTTTCTGGTGGGGAGTTTGGAGGACATATTGGTTTAGGCTTTTCGTAACGTAGTAGTAAGTGATATGTTGTGTAACACACAGTAATGCAGCACAGTGCGAGATTATAGCTTGCAGGTGTTCGCTCTTTCAAATACTCGAAGTCTCGAATATTGTTACCCCGCACGACGTCAATTGTCCATTGTTTGGTGGTGGCGTGCTGCTGGGTATCAGTGCGTCTCTTAGCCCGCTCATTGTTGACAGTGTCATTGACTTCATAATGACGAGGAGTTGCAGACAAAAGTGGGATGGGCTCGAGGTACAAGTTCTGGAAGGACATCGTCTTCAGCGGCAGTTGGCGGTTCGGGCTGAGGTTACATAATCACCCGATCGGATCTTCACGTCACTGAATCACTTAACCCCGAAAAGGTCTTCGACAAACGATATCAAAAATTGCACACTGAATTGGGAATAATATATTAGATTTTTTATAATAATAAAGAGAAGAGATTGTGCCTACTATGTAAGCCTTTTTTTTGTTTGGAATTGCCTGCTGCTTGCAATTTTACAGGATGACTGGAAATCTCACCCGCTTGACCTACGAAATAGAGGATGTAATGTCCTGGGATGCTAAAACATTCCTAAGACTTTCCAGTGTTTCCATATTCAAATCGTCAGTGGGAGCTGGTGCGAAGGACCCAGCTTCGATAAGCGCGTCCAAGCTGCCCAACACGACTCTTAGCACGTCGAACTGGTTATTCTGCTGCGCTTTCTTGATGGCGGCGCTTGTAGGTCGGCAGCCGCGCTCAAGTAAGACGGGTACCAGTCCTCCCTGATTCAGATTGATGGCAATCTCCAATGGAGTCTCTCGCTGGCCTTGACCGGTGCTTTCGCTTACAGCTAGAGCAGTGTCAATCAGGATTTCTGCAATGTCAATACGACCTTGCGAGACGGCCAAGTGGAACGTAGACAAGGCGTCCAAGTTCTTTTCTTCCATCCGCGTTTGGAGTAATTGTCTTACCTGTTTGGGGTAGTGGTCATCCTGGTTGTCTTTCTTCAGTCTAAAGTCGAGCTTGATAAGGCTGAAGAGAGGATCGGGTAGGCTGACTGGTTGGCCTAAAGCTTCCCCAATTTGGTTGAAAGTAGTTTGAATCGGAGCAAGATAATAGCCCTTGTGAGAAAACTTGTGAGTAATGTACCCATAGACAACCATCGTATTTTTGTTTACAACCATAGGCCCGCGACTCAGTTCTCCCTTAGAGTTATCGTTCAACCAAACGGGATAAACTTTGAGCAAGTCGTGACCCCAGGACACGCCGCCCATGAAAGCATAATCACGGGACATTTTACCTTCCATCACGCCGTGTTTCTCACAGATCACAAGCACTTCAACGGCAGGCTCGTTTTGGTCTTCACGGGCATAGTCCGCTAGGAGCCGAAGTGGCTGGGAGTCATTTTGCATGTCCACCAAATTTGGGAGGTCGAATATCTCGTCACTTAATTCGACCAGCGCCCATCTATTATCTGCTGCGCACTTGAAACGCCGCACAAAGGGCTTTAAGACACCAAATTCTTCCCAGGATTGGCTCTCCAGCTCGTTGATCTCTTGAGCCCGGCGATGAGATTCCAATTTAGCAGACTCAGTGACTTTTCCGTATCCACAAATCTGCTTTGCCAATTTCTTAGCCGTGGACTTGATTGGGTGATGTTTTGCATACCAGGCTTCAATGCCATCCCTCTCTTCATTCTCGTTTTGAGTTTGCAGATCGCTACCTAAAAACTGAGCACGAAGATTATCGACAGTAAGACCATACAATTTGTCCCCAACACTGATGATGAGTGAGAGTGCGGCCCCCCGGTTTCCGAATTTGAGTGATGATCCACACATGGTAACAGGAGAATTGAGATGGCCTTGAATAGGCCCCCCAGTTGCCATGGGCAGGAGTTCCGATTTGTCAGCAGGTACCCATGGGGTAGCGGGGCGAGGATCGGAAATTGAGTTGATGCTGGAGGAAGACATATTCGATTCGTTTCTAATAGTTGAATCCTCGATTCAGTTCCGAAGTTGCAGATGAAGGCGGGAGTTGTGAATAGCTGGTTTAGGATACAGAGCTGGTGTGGTTTGATGGGGAGTATGTAGATGAAGTATTTCTGTGGGAAGGTATTGAAGCATGAATAAATAATATTCGGTGACTGGATGTTAATGCTATTCTTCCCATTGCACCTAGCTCTGTAACAACACTCTCCCTTATGCTCTTTGTAATCCTAGCACTGGGCCCTTAACATATGCCCAGATCTCCAAAACAATCATTATATAACAATAAAGCAATCGACTAATTACACTGCTATATTTCAGAACAAAGGAAGTCGCTCACCAGAATGCTTTGTTGTGGCCGACTGTTTACATTTGTACAATTGTAAATGTCAAGCGGTTGTACAAAGGCTGTATAACTTGAATTCTTTGTCAAACCACAGCGTAGTTTCCAAGTATCACGAATCGTCTTCGTATGAAAGACGGATCAAGACTCCAAGAGACCTGATTCGTCAACTCTCAGCAAGCAGCAAGTTGCAGACAACGTGCTGCCTCTGTTGTTGTGAAAACAACAGCCTGAGGTGACGCCACTCTGACACTCTGACATAGTAGCCATCGGCCCATCAAAGCATTCATCGGGTCTATCTCACTGCACCTCACAGTTATACCATCGCGAAGCTGAACATATCAAACAGTTACAAACGCGCGAAAAAACAAGATGAAGAAACTTTACTAGCATCTTAGCCTACGCTGTGATGATTTTGCTTGCGTTCCCGCTCACAAGTTCACAGCATTCCGGTATTTCAGTATATCCTCGTATTATCCAGTTTGGCCAATGTGTACGGATGTAGATGGTACTTAAGATTCCATGTATGCATGTAATTGGAATACCTGTGAAACCAGCCAACGTAATACGGACGTACACTAATCCCTACACTGTATGCAATGCGTGAAGCAGCAACTCCGAACTGGTAGATGCTTCTACGAGATATCCTTTCTTGTGAAGCAAAAGCCACTCATATAAGCCAAGCCTTACGTGACACTCCCCAGGGGCCAGGAGTAGCGCCACGCCGCCACCTCTCCGGTTTACATCTCTGCTGACTGAACTTTAACCTCCAAGTACTATCCTTGACAGCAGAGCTAACAACTAATCTACTACTTGGTCAGTAGTTACTCTATTCGATTTTTAAGAGTCCAGATGTGATTATGAATGAATGATATAATAGTCTGTTCTCGATACTAAGTCTCTAGGGTCCGATTCAAAGTTCCATCTATTTGGTATCTCTCCACTTGGAAAGGGTAGAAGGCTAGTAATTGTAGCTAAAACGGCCACGGTCTACCATCGAGGCATCACTTGTGCGAAGTTTCTACGTAAAGGTTCGTTCGGACAACAGATCAGCAGGCTACCGAGCGCAAAACCCTGTAGAAGAAGTAGGTTCAACCGTACATAGCTTCGAGGCTGCAAAAGACCTATGATTTCATTAAATTATATGGAAACGCAGTAATAGAACGACTTATTTCACAAAGTGATAAACAACATTCAGCTGTGATGCCCCTCCCATCCTCATGATATCCAAAAGTGCCATAGGCACTCCACTACCCATCATTAACCCTTACCATCGGCTTCCAACCTTTCCAGTGCCGCCGCCGTCCACATCGTATGCTTGTGTTCCTTCCCTAGCACTTCCTTCTGACCAATCCAAGCACGTTGCTGACACTCTCTCGCCAAACCCCTTTCCCCCAGCAATTCCCACAGCGATCCAATATTATTCATCGTCCACAGCGTATCCGGATTCAAGACACCTAAAACTCTCACTCGCGCCTCATACACATCTTCCATTCCCTTCAATGCCTCCTTATATTTACCCTGATCCTGCAATATCCTCGCGATATCCCACCTCGTGCGAATGGGATGAGGATGGTCTTCTCCCATAAGTGATATCTGCCCATCGAGCGCTTGCCGATGCAAGACCAGAGCCTCTTCGTACCGGAGCTGGAAACGATAGTTACGAGCGAGAGTGTTGATGGTCCAGATGATTTGGAGATCATTTTCTGGGAGAGCCTGGCGAAGAATAGAGAGGGCACGGAGATGGTAAGCTTCCGATTCCTCGTAGCGATGAAGATGGCGGGTGATGCGACCGAGCTCGTTGACTGTCAGTGCGATGTCGAGGTGGTCGGCTGGTAGATATCTTTCTTGGATAGTGAGGGCTTGTAGTTGTGTTTGGACGGCAAGATCGGTAAGGTGTTTCTGATCGTACATTATTCCGAGACTGTTCAGAAGCCATGTCGTGCGAAGCGAGTACCTCCCTAAACTTTTGTGGGTCCTGGTGAGAGCACTGGAGAATAAATCGATTGCTTGATCTACTTTCCCGGCCATAGTGTATGCTCGCGCCAGATCACGAATGATGAGATCTCTTTCGAAATTAGAGATCGTCTCAGCTGTATTCGACAGTGGTAGGTGATCGAGGTCAATTAATGCTCGTTGGATATCAGCTAGATCTTCGGCTGTGAATGCAGACTTTGAGGCCCCATCGTGCTTCCAGTCGTGGACCTCCTTTTGATATTTTGCTATCCGTTGCAGGGGAAAGGATTGCTTGTTCATGACCAAGAATCTCAAAATCCATGTTGATCTGGACAACTCTGAGGATGCAAAGTCGTCAAACCTTTGACATAAATTGGCATCGTATGAAGCAGATGATAAGTGATGGCACCAATTTTCCGTAGCATATCTGACCAACGGAAATAGCAAAGGATCTACGTTCACGTTATGAACCACATCTGAGGATGATAGAGCAGCAATTGTAACCTCGGCGATAGTTTGATGAGCGTGAGACTCGGTTATCAGAAACTGGGTCGCTTTCGCGGACATGGAAGAGAAATCATGAGTTCTGGCTAGAAACTCGCGGACAGAAAGATGAATAGGGTGGAAGGAGTCGTTCTCAGGACGATATTCGATCAATGGCGCGCACAAGTCTATCACCGCATCTTTAAATGGTCGCAACTCACCCACGAAGTCGTTCTGTGTGGCGTCCCAAGACAACGCGCGTTGCAGTTCTTTCCATGATAGAGGACGTGTGGTAAAGCACACCCATAATAAAATCTTCCGTGCCAGAACACGTCTCCGAATACTTTGAGAACCGATTCTTTCCAAGATCTGCCCGTAGACACCATTGAGACCAGCAGGAATGTTGCTTACAGCCTCCAGAATACTCTGCGAATCTACAGCTTCTGTAAGATTTTGCACGCCAAGGGCGGCGTACAGGAACATTCCATCAGCGGATTTTGAAAGCTTGGAGAAAGCTCTATCCTGGATCTCTGTACCCTTCCCTGGTAAGTTGCTCAACGACTTGTTGAGAAATTTGTCTATATCTGGTTGGACCGAGGCAGCGTCTAACTCGATTGTGACAGCACCCTCAAGCTCAGTGGAAATAGCGGGAATCTTTCGAGAAAAGCAAGCCAGTCGCACAGAAGGACAATCTTTCACAATACCCATAAAAGTTCTTGCTACCTCGACAGGATCAACACATTCGTCAAGTCCATCGATAACAATATACGCGGCCGATGTATCTTCCAAGACATCTCTTATGAGAACCTCAACATTATCGGCAGGTGATATATGCTGCCTTCCATATTTCTTCGCGGCTCCATAAGCGCTGAGAATCTCCGATGGATATTCGTTCATCGGTGCCACCAATTGAGCCAGGATCGACCCCATGATGTTCAGGGTCGATGTTGTCTGTGCATCGCCCGAGTTACAATAAAAGAAAGCCACCACTACCTTGTCGTCAACCTTCTGGAGATGTTCAATAGTGGTAGAACTCAACACAGTCTTTCCAGTGCCTGGCCTTCCTTGAATCCAAAGCGTCGCGGAGGTGATTTCAGAAGCTACAGCAAAGGTAGTTGCACTGTCTCTCGTGTAATTTCTCCAAGCTTTGAAAGACGAACTTTCCAGTAACCAATTGCCTGTTCCAGATGCCCTTCTCTTCAATGCATGATAATAGTCTTCCCTCGAATCGACTTGAGTGAGCCATTTCAAAACACCCTCTTTCGCGTCTATGGAGTATGTTAGCCGTAACTATTGCACGTTATTCCTCACGAGGACACGAATATCTATTCTGCACGTACCATTGAGTTCCTTCCTATCAGCTCTCCACATAATTCCGGCATTGTCCTCCGCTACAACACCCACAATTGATTTGATGTTTTGTGTCTCCAAGTCCATCCTCTTCCGATGCGCCAATGTAACTTCGTCATTAAACAACCTCGTATACCTTTCCATATGAGCAAGATTGTCCTTGAATTCAGTCTCGAAAGACTTCCTAATATTCTTCATGAATATTTTCAGTGCTATATTCACGTTAGCCACGGCCCTACCCAAGAAACAGTGAGTTCCAACTCACAACCCACAGAAACCGCCACTCTGATCTTCTCCAAAAACACATAGATCTCACCATACAAATCTTTCAGTATACTTTTCACCCTATCATCGCTCTCAAACATCTTCTCGTACTGTTTCGAAATCGACAGGACATCCCCTAGCCTCACCAGCGCGGTATCAATGTACTGGAAATACATAACGGACGTTTGCGCCACCAACAAGATGCCCTTCAAGCTCCCCCATACCAAACTTGCCGTGCTCGTCCCCTGCACCATCATATCCACCACAGGCGCATACCGCGCCAGGAAATCAATGACCGGTTCGATTGTTCGCCCGACCTTGCTGTATCGCGACGAGCCATGATTGTGGCGTTCAAGAGCACGGACTTCGCGCCAGATGTCGTCGATATTTACTGGCACTGGCGCTGGTGCTGGCACAGACGACTTTGATCTCAAACTCTCGGTCTCACCAGCTGTAGAGCTTTCAGCTTTGGAATTTTCACGGTTATTCGCGATGGTGTGACTGCGTTGCGGGAACGAAGTCGTGATTTTGACGTCTTCCAGGCTCGGATAACCGACGGCCGACCGATAAGAGGGGACCCTATCGTGGCCGAAAGCCCCCGCCCCCGAAGAACCATCCCCACCTGTTGCTGGGAGTGTTTGTCTTTTTCGGAAACGCGACATCATCTTGACTAATGACAGGAGGATTCGAAAAGAAAAACAAAACAGCCAAAACCCTATTTCAAGAAACAAAAGTTCTTTAACGCAACTCTCGAATTTACTCCGCCTTCAGGGCGAAGTCAGTCGTAAGACACGACAGTGGTCACATCTTGCTCCCACCACTTCCCTCAGCCGCATTCTGCGTCGGGGTTGATGAAATAGCGTGTGCAACAAAAAGCAAGGCGAACAAGCAAGCCACGCAGGGAAAGTTATCACTCAGTGATGCAGATGACCCAAAGTGGACACAGCCCCGAGTCTTGGAGAATCCACCCCAGAGCCTCACCGAAGTACTGTGTACTTTGCCGCCTAAATGGCTTCTCCACCGCGAGCTGAGCAGGAGCTCCTTAATTGGGCTGCATATCTGGTCACAGTCAACTTTATATATGCAAGAGTGTCAGATTGCTTCGCTTCGCTTTTACGAATTTCCGGTTCGCAATGAAGGGGTACTCCAACTTTATATGCAGTGTGCCGACGGAAAGGTCGGAATACACAACAGCGGTTGGAGACATCGTTCATAAATTTCTCGGCGATAATGCGAGTGTTGTAGGCTCTACTTCTATCGTAAGCTCCTCCATAAGATAGATAAGGACTTTACAACACGAAAAGCTAATGCTAGCATTATAGACAGGAAGCTATGAGTACGAGGTAAAACTCCCGGAAGAAGAGGAGGAGGTCTCGCAAGAAGAATTGCAAGTAAGTTTAGCTACTTCGACCTCATTGAAGCGAACTATCATTGATTTATTACGCAGAAACTACAAGTCCTCTGTCGATTGCGATGCAACCAGATCCAACAATCACTCCCACCCCCTCCCCAAACCGCTCCATCTGCACCCCCCTCAACAAACCCACCTAGCTATAAATCACCATCAACCATCCTCCCCTCCCCAACTTCCACCACCGCCGTATCTCCCCCCGCACCCAGCACCCCAGCACCCAAAACCCGCCCCGACACCATCCGCATCAAGAACATCCCCAGATCCTACGCCAAAGACGTCGTCAAACTGGTCATCCAGGACACCTTCAAAAGCACCCCCTTAATCCACAGTCTCGCGCCGTATTCCAACGACTACCTCTGCGCCACCGCGACGTTTCCCGAGGTGGATGATTTCGAGTATCCGACTAAGAGACTGCCGGCCATTCGACAGGCGCACCAGCAAAAACCCGGAAAGGCAGACTTCCAATATGATGTTGAATTTTTCAACTTTACTCCTCTCTGGGACGCGGCGTTTGGAGATAAGGAGGTGATTGTTGAGTGAGTCATTTCATTCTCAGCTCAAGGAGAAGGTGTCACTAACCAACGATCTAGTATCGTGGCTGTGGTTGGTCTCGGGACACATGCATTTGGAACATTTCGGTCGCCCAGCGCGGGCAGTCATGAGATGTGGTTGAGAGATTTCCTTCCGAAGGATATACCAAAGACGCGGATCCTGTTATACGGATACCCGTCGACGGTCGATGGCGGGCAATCGATTGAGAAGGTGGAGGACATTGCGAGTACATTTCTGAATCGTCTGACTATGTTCCGGAGGGGGACTTCGGTGAGTCATGGATCAATCATTATCAAACCCCCTCGAGATGATATCATCGCTAACCAGACCCCCAGACCCGCGAGCGCCCAATCATCTTCATCGGCCAAAGTCTCGGAGGATTAATCGTGCAAGAGGTGCGGCTCGCCCATCTACTTCCAGCCCTTCCAGCTCTATACTATACTAACAACCACCTTCATCCAGGCCCTCCTCAAAGCGCAAAACAGCCCCGACGCCAACGAAGTCGAGATCTTCAATTCCTGGCACGGCCTCGTCGGTTTCGGGATCCCCATCGGGGGGCTACGCAACCCCTCTCTGATCGAAGCCGTCAAAGACCAACCCAACAAAGTGCTCATCCGCCAGCTGTGCCTCGACGAGCTGGGGACGCCATCCGACTACCTCAAGCAGCTGAAGGTCAATTTCGAGAGATGTTGCGAGGGGAAAAAGAGGGTGGCGTATGCGCCTGAGATATTGTATTTCTGGGAACGGCACTATTCGCAGCCGCGGACGGTATGGTTATCTATCTTTTTTCCTTTTTCAAAACTACTAAGCTAATCGCTCCTAGCGTAATGGAAAAGTCGGCGAGAAAGTGCGTATGGTAGAAGATACCGAGACGCCTGGAGCGAGGAACTTACCCCTCAACGCTAACCACTCTGAAATGGTCAAGTACCGCAGCAGGTCAGATCTTCTATATGAAGACGTCTGGTCCAATATCAACATTATGGTCGAGAACATCGTGGAGATAAAACAGGCTCTAGCAGCGCAAACTAGCCCGTCAAATAAGGCTCAGAAAGGGAAAGGTAAACCCGGTGGAAAAGGTCCAAAAGGGGGTCCGAGGAGGAAAGGCACGTTCATATCTGGAGATGAGATGGATGATATGTTGCATTCGTAATGACACGATTTCGATTTTGATTAAGAATTATCAATTTGTTTTAGCTCCAACATAACTATTCCTTCTGATTACTCCGTCCTATGATGCAACGTCCGATATATGTACATGAGCCATTATCTCAACGCCAACATCACCCCGCTAATTTCTATCCCCCAGATGCCCAATCATTATTATACAGTCGGTTTGTCATTACATATATGATCACTCTAAGAATTGGTCCGTGTTATGGTGGCCATGATGGACCGTCCTGAACCCCCTGTTACGGGATTCCACTTCTCGGTTGTACTGATCTCGCGCTTTTTGGAGCTCTTTAGTAAAAGTCTCCCTCTCTAAAACATGGTTAGCAGCAGAAACAGCAAGAACGTATCCGAAAATATTTACCAATGTCATGAGTAAAAGTTAATTCCATCCAGCTGAGTTCTTTAGCATTAGTAGGATATTTCAACCTCCCGATCTCTAGATCAACGCGACAAGGATGAATAATGAAACATCGAGGACACTTTGCTTTCTTGTCATCGCAATTGCATTTGCCACGGTCGATTTTCGCTCTTTGATCAACTAAAACGTTATCAGCAGCTGAAACCAAAAGAAGAATAAAATCTGTGATTTACTCTTGAATGCCAAAATTTGACCAGGTTGAATGGCATTGTCTTTTGAAGACGACTCAACGAACATTATGAGTAATGGAGGGATTGGCATGCGTACGCTCACCCCATCCCCACCATCCACATCAGTGACTCGCGCGCCTGGGATGCGCTGAATAACTCTTATCGTAGCCGTGGAAGCAACGGAAGTTCGACTCATTGTCGACATCGAGGTAGGCGCTCGATCGAGGAGCGCATTTGGTCCCGCAACAGCGTTGGGATCCGTCTCGTCCTTCCAGGTCCAGATCTGCAATCGCCCAGTGACAGTATTCAGGTTCTTGCTATCCCATTGCGACCTCCTCAGGATGCGAAGCTTGATGTTCTGTTTACTAGAGTAACGGTGATTAGCAACGACTTGAGACGTGGGATAAAGTTTCTGAACTCACAACTCTGCATGGACTTTGTAACCCGTCACATGTCTCTGGAACAGCCTTAAATCCCTGGCGTCTCCAAATGTCAACTGAGCAGTGAGTGCCAGCGGTTGTACAGGCGGTCTGCGTTCGAGACATAAATCGCACCTATAGATATCGCCGCGATATTGGGGATGGATTGAGATTTTCCGCAAATCCCTGGAAAATACATTAGCTATAAGTCATAGAACTGAAGACTTATATACCTACACGTTGTGAAATTTTTGCAGATCAGAAGGCCACTGGTCAACATGCTCATTAACACGTTGACTATTAAAATCCAGTAATAACCGGCCATCAGGGTCGATACGAATCTTAAGATTATAGCCCGTTTGCTCTCTGGCTAGGGCACTGTCAAAGGTCAGCATGCGACAAAGTTATGGTTATCGAACATGAATACACACCATTTGAATAAGACGCCTGGTTCGTCAATACCCGTAGAACGCGAAGACTCCGCCGAGCCACTTTCCTTGCGGCCCGAACTAGGAGTCGACGGCGGTAGCTGCGGCGTATCTGCGCGCTTCCGCGTCCTTTCCTGCACCTTTTCCGGGTTAAGATATTCGGTTGGCAGATCGGTAAGTACGCCGAAGAGTAACTAGAATAAGGTTAAACCATGGACCCATTCTTGCAGGGAGAATTGTGGACTTACAATTTCCATTTCTGCGACGTAATTCTGCAGGGTGAGTCCCATCCCTATCATCCGGCGATCGTGCTCGTGTTGGTAAGTTTCCCCAAAAGCTCGATACTCCTGCGAGGCTCGAGCCGACATCAGGTAATGGGAGCAAATCAGAAGGTAAACCCAGCGTTGCGCAGGCGGGCAGTTTGCATCTTTGGCGAGCTGCAGGTTTCGGATGAAACACTGGACGAACCCCACCAAGGACCTGGACGAGCCATCACAGAGACTATCGCCCGATATATATGCCAGGTACTCTGGATTATTGAGTCTCGCCCATTTGAAATTATCATCGTAGCCGTTGCTCGATTGCTGTCGATTTCTTCTGCATCTTTGTATTTCGGTTTCGATAAAACGGTCGATTTTTCCAGCCCTCCATTGTTTGAACTCCGGCTGGATGATTGAATTAATTTGTTCGTCACTACCGCAAATGATTAGCGAACCGCGAACGTAGCTGATGAAGGTACAGTACACACGGATTGAAAGCGCAGATCAGAACGCGCAGCTTCTGGTGCTCGATGGTTATATTCTCTGCGAGTGATGACCACGACAGCGGATCTGACTCTCGCCGGCGACCTGTTAACGTGCTCTCCTGCTGCTGCTCATGTGTGATTGATTGCAATAGATCCTGAAGTCTGCCATATATCGAGGCCAGAAAGCGAATCAACCCCCCAGAGTTATCGCCATACTGCGTCGATATGCCGAGATGCCCATGAAGGCGCGCATGGAAAACCGCCAAATACTTTCTTATGTCTGCAAGTTCGCTGTGAAATGAGGTTCTGACGTTTGGGATTCCCTGAGCTGTGCCATCAACATTGTCAGAATGCAGCTGTCTGTGGTGGGGAAGAGGGCCGCCAGTGTAACATAACATAACCTACAGTGCTGAGCGATAACGTTGCGGGCCTCAATCCCCTCGGCAAGGACCAATATGCGGTCAAAGAATTCCATTATCGTATCCCCTGTTCGAGATTGTCCATATCACCGTGAAAAGTAATATCATGATACCCATGGGAGCTCGAAATGCTCAGAACAAGCGACGGTTGGGACTGACGTGCAACATTTTCTCAAATTTGTTTTTGCTCAAGGTAGAGAATACCTATATTACAGGGTGCAGCCTGCAGCCCCGTTTCGTTCTGGAAATCAGGTATCTGGTACTTGGATTGCTCTGAGCCACAGCAATCTAGTGACAATTTGTCCCGCGCCAACTTCCCCGCCAAGACATGAGAGGAGATTAGCTTCCGGACAGAACAAAGAAGTTGAGATGAAGAAACAACAGCCAAAAGATGTGTGGAACCACAAGAGACAGCTGCTCGCACTAAGCCTTGCAGAGCTATTGAATCCTGCAACCTCCACCCTGGCGTGCCTGGGCACTAAGTGGTGGGGGGGGGCGACATGACACAATTCGTCAACTTTCCAACCCTGTTAGCCACATGTTCGTATCTACAATAGCAGATTTCCCCCATCCCATCCGCCGGGGGCTGGGAAGCTTACCTCTTTTTGATGCCAAGGGTTTCACGAGAATGAGGCTGACGGCCCCAGAACTAGATAGTTCACCGAAGCCGAGTTCTAGGCACGATTCAAATACCTCATACTAGCCATGTTGCCCGCGGCGTTCTGTGAGGGAGATAAACCTCCACAACTCATTGTACGCAGCCCTGCCAACCTGCTGCTCATTTTTTGCTGTGCATGTTTGTCGAGTCTGAAGCACATTCGCTGCCTATGAATCGCCATCATGGCAGAGCCCATAATGATGTCGCAGCTTGGGCCAAAGAACGAGATCGAACCCACTGGTGGGAACAGCTTGCACCGAACCAGGACCAACATCAGTCTCGGCGAGGTCAGTGTCGAGGATCTTCAATACGACAATGAAGAGCAAGCTGCTGGGAATCCTGCGAAAGAGTACACGAAAGCGCCCAAGGACACAGATCTACTGAATCGCTTTCAGGTATTCTGTATAATTGCTAACCGAATGATGGGTACGAGCTCACTTGATCATCCCTCTGGTATGTTGCAAAAGCATTACTGACAAACCTGTAGGAACTGGTATTTTCGAAACCCCAACGAGCATCATACAACAAGATCGTAATGTCGGAGGCAGCATATTTCTATGGGTGGTCGGTTGTATAGCTAGCATGGCAGGAACACTGATGTACGTCGAATATGGATTAACAATTCCACGACGTCGAATGAATGGGGAAATCCAGGCTGTGCCACGAAGGTGTGTTGTCATTGCTTGCTTCCGATTTGCAAGCACGATTCGCTAATTCATGTAGTGGAGGAGAGCTAAACTACCTCAAGTTCCTTGCGAAATACCCTAAGTTTCTAGCCATATGCATCTTCGGCTTCATATTCGTCGTCGTAGGAAACTCTGCCGCCAATTGCGTCTCATTCGGAGTTCACGTACTCGCTGCGAGCGGGAATCACAACCCCAAGAAAGGCGTCGTGCAAGCCATCGCACTCGCAACAGCTTGGCTAGTCACTCTACTTCATGCACTTGGTCGAATGGCAGGCATCCATCTAAACAGTGTCTTCGCCGTTACGAAGGTTTCCATGCTCATAATGATCATCATCATAGGCTTTATAGTTTTGAATAACCATACAAGTCTGCACAGAGATCCATTGTCCTACTCAAATCTCGACACCAAAACCAGTTTCAAGCATCTAGGGAGGGTGGACAACGCTCGGGGTTTTGCGACTTCGTATTTGAACATTGTTTTCACTTTTGGAGGATGGAACCAAGCAAACTATGTATGTTTCCCACGCCTCAGTTTTCAAATCCCCTAACATTCGCAGGTCCTCGGCGAGATCAAAAAGCCCACCACTAGGTTCAAAGGCATATCGCTTTGGAGCGTAGGCTTCATGTGTACTCTATACCTCCTAACCAACATCGCATATGTCAGTTCCCCCCCCCCCCCCCCCCCCACACAGTGTTTCTCTCCCTCGCTCACCCTCCATCTAGTTAATTGTAGTACCACTGCCACAAAACGGTGATTTCACCAACAAGCACAGCATCATCGAGCAATTCTTCATCTTGACCATCGGACAAGTATGGAATGAAGAAGGCGCCCTCAGACTCATGAATGCCTGCATAGCAGTTTCCAGTTTGGGGAACGTCATCGTCACGACGTTCACCGCAGCTCGAGGTGTGTAGCCGTCTTCCACTTGGAAAAGATGCTGTCTCTCAAACTCTTTCACTAACTCCTCCCCTCCTCCAGTAAAACAAGAAATCGCCAAAGAAGGTATCCTCCCTTGGTCCCTCACCCTCTCCAAAAACGTCAACCTAATCGAACATCTCACCTCGAAACGCCGCCGCCAGCACCAACCCCACGCCGAAGACTCCTCCACCCTCATCTCCCCCTCCCCCTCCCAATTCGAGCCCATCCCCCTCCCCGCCCTCGTCCTGCACTGCCTCTTCACCACCATCCTCATCCTAGCCTCGATCCGCATCCCCCACCCCCAAGACGCATACCCCTTCCTCGTCGGCATCTACACCTACACCATCGACGCCATGTCCGCCATCTGTCTCAGTCTCGGCCTAATCCTCATGCGGCTCCACTCCACCTCCGCTTGGAACACTTACTCCACCTCCAACCGCTGGGTATCTCTCTCAGTCGGAATCATCGTATTCTGCGCAAACTCATTCCCTGTCGCAGCACTCTGGATACCTGAGAAAGGAATCACGGCTTCGGTGCCTTGGTATATGGTGCCGACAATCGGCTGGGTGCTGGTGCTGGGGGGAGTGCTCTACTGGGCCGGGTTTAGATATGCGGTGCCGGTGTGGTTGAAGGGGGCGGTGTTGGAGGTGAAGAGGGATCCGGTGATTAGGGTGGATGAGGAGGGGCATTTTGTGCAGGTGGGGGAGATGGTGTATCAGAAGTGGGCGGTGCCGGAGGGGGAGGATGAGGATGGGGGGAGGGGGTATAGGAATGGATATGTGATGGAGAATTGAGGTGAGCTGCGAGGTAATGGATTAGGGAAGGGACTTGGACCTAATTCAAGTGGGCGATGATAGCTCGGCTTTGTAATACTGTTTTTGTAACATTAATATGTACTGTAGTGATGGCAGATAGATACTCGATTTCTGTGCCTGAAATCAAATTTATGGCGATTTATCAAGGAAAGGTCCTGTGTCTGTGTCAAGGTCGTGGAGAAAGTAGTTGAAGGTCGGGAAAAGCATACCCTAAAAGCAGTCCAAAAGCCTAGGGGTACAGACTAAGGTACAAAGTTCGACCTATAGCGCCTTCCGATAGGGCTAGGGGATATATAATCATATTATATATATAGTAGACCTGTCATAATGATAGAACCAAACGTGTTTACAGCAGACCTATCAGAAAAGTACCTATCAACGCCTTATTAGCGCCACTATGTGCGTACCCCTTACTTCGTAGCCACGATCTGCGAATCCCTGGAAAACACCGGGTGAACCTTAGAAAAGAGTCAAAGATTGATTTGATTTCCGATGAATACATATAAAGTAGTAGTAACAAGAAAAATTCCTCCTCGCAAACCATACCATAGCATAAGTTAGCGTAGAATAGTATCTTTTAATAATCTTCATACTTATAGCATACCATTGCACACCGCACCTCACCATGCTATTTCTTTTCTTTGCTTTTCTTGAAATTTTCCCTTTCGCATACACCATTCTGAATTGATCCTCACAGCTCATCATCTATCCATCAATCAATCAATGATCGTCGACAAAACAAACGAAAAAAATCAAAAACAAATGAAAAGCTCTCAATGCGATAAAGTCCTGTGCAGCGAGCGCACCAGCTCTTGATCATCATCCCACTAGACACGTTCAATCTGCTAAGCATCCTCCGACATCTTATCACGCTGAATGCTAGAAAGCTCCATGTCCTTGTCCATGGCAGATGGAGAACGCTGTTCGGGGTCCGTCGCGCGGGTATTGAGCGAGTGCTTGTCCTCACCGATATACGCCTGCGGGACAATATCGGCATAGTTGAGATCGGTGAATTGGAGATCTTCCTCAATGGGAGTGACATCTTTGATCTTGAGCAGGATGACCGGGGCTGCGATGACGAGCGCGCCGGCAAGAACGGCCCATGTGGCGGCGAATTCGATCATGAATGGTTTTTCCATTGCGTCGATACGCCAGATGATGGCTGCGCCGGCAGATTGGATGCCTTTGTAGAAACCGGCAAAGTTGGCGGTCTTTCTGCCGGAGTTGGAAAGGGCACCCATGAACCTGCGAAGTTTTAGAGGGGAGAATCGATCTAGGACATGAGAGATACTTACCAGTAGACGCAAAGTTGCCACACGGCGTCATAGAATCCATAGGAGACATACAAAACGCATGGTCCAGCGTAACCTGGTGAAGTCCAGTCGAGCTTGCCATGATAATCGGGCTGCGAAGTGATATCGCGGTCGGGAACAGATGATTGATATGCTAAGCCTCCGCCCCAGATTCCACCGGTCAAGAGAAACAAACCAAGTAAGGCAGCTCTTGCCCTGACGACTCGTCTAAATCTGTTCATGTCAAGAGAGTATCCGGCCACGAAAGCGCCGGCAATTTGAGCAGCCCAGTATAAGACATTGTTCAGTGCGCGGGTACGGGTGTTGAAATGCGCACCATTGATGCCGTTGAACTGATATGTATAGAACCAATTGGAAGCAAAAAACATGGGAAAGAGGAGGAGGATGTAGGTGTTGTTTCTCAGGGTGTACCACAATCCCCAGATCTCACTTTGCCAGGTTGGGTTCTTCATGAGGATGACATGAGATCCATCCGATCGCATAACTTTGCCAGCGTCGCAGAGACAGAGAGCAGCGAGGGCACCGATGAACATGAGGATGATGAAACCAATGTATGTTGCGTCGCTGACGGTCGAGTTGCTGGTAGCCTTGGCGTTAAGGGCGAGGGGGATCTACCATCAGTTAGCATATAATTAATGCACCTTCAGTCAGCATGGACCAAACTTACCAAAGCACCAATCACAGCACCAAGGTTGAAGATCGACCAGAACCATGAGATATACTTGCCCTTGGAGTGCTCTGGAGGGTAAGACATCATGATAGCACCTTGAGCGGTCCAAAGAAGACCAGCGCAGACCCCAAGCAAAGCTCCAGAGAAGATGACATATCCATCGCTCTTGGTGTGACTGTAACACAAGAAGCTGGAAGCATAGACGCAATACCCGAGTCCACCCAAGCTTAAGGTGAGCCTGATGCCGAGACGATTGGCGAAAGTGCCTGCGAAAAAGCCGACGACGGAGAAAGTTGAGTAGAGAGCAGTATTTGCGTTGTCGGCTGGCTTCGCGGATAATTGACCTCCTCCTCCAAGACCACTGAGAGCATTGTACATGCCGACGCAGAGGAAGCAGACGATCGCGACGAGGACCAATTGCACCTGAGGGGAGGCATACCAAGGGAGTGTGATGGGGCCAATTCGCACTGATTTGTACATCCATCCTGGCGGTCGAGTAACGAGACTTGGTTGCTCCTTGGCTGTGCTATAGGAAGTGTGGTTCGAAGCATCTGTCTGTAGATCATCTCCCATGTTGGCGGTAAAGACGACGAAAAGTCTTTTTGGGAATAGTAACAGAGTTTCGGAAGGTGATGAGAAAGTCGTAGGAAGAAACTGAATTATTTCACATATGCTACCAAGATGGTCAAAAGCAAGGTGAAATTTCAAATATTCAAAGGCGAAGGAAACATGGAAAGATCTCTAGGATGGAAAGCGGAGAGAGTCGAAATCTTAAGATTAAAGAGCAGCTGAGAGGAGCTCGAGACTTTAGATCTGAGGGTTGTTCACGCTAACGAGGTGGTGGGAGAGTGAATTGAATGCGACAAAATGAATTATATCGGCTCGTGGCCGCTCACCAATTACAATTGTCATTACAATCGTAACTATATTCACTGTTTATGTGTACGGACAGCCAACACATACATAATCCAGAAAAAGAAGGAACAATCCCTGCTTCTTGATATGAACTCAAATGAATATGGAAGTCGCCGGTCTTGAAAACTCGCAACGTTACGAGCATTCGTCCCAATCACAGATGTTGTTTATTGGCCGACTGGCTGGTGACCTGTAGGAACAACGACGATGAAATGGTAGGGTGAAAATAGAGGCCGTAATATCATACATGAGATCCTTCCGCCTCCAGTATCTGGTCTGGTTGGCGGTCTTGCACTTGCTCCCACTGCCGTCAGTTGGGAAGATACAGGATCACTGCGGTGGTGTGGGAGTCCCAAACTCCACGCGCCAAGCACCATGACAATCCTGTGTCCGTCTCCTTCATCCTCGACCGCAGTCCTTCAATCGAGCCTTACCTACAAAGTATCCTGTGGTTGGTCGTAGGAGTGGTAAGATTCGGTAAATACAAAGATAAGATGATATCCATCCTGTCGGTAGACCATTACGTACCGAGTGGTTGTGCTGGACCCCACGAGGCACAGGAGCGGATGCATTCACATACTTATACATAGTAAAATTATTTCATGCGAGTGCATGGCATCCTCCGCAGGACCATGGGAGGACCATCATTTAAAGATATTTCATTTTCCAATCTGCTTTTGTCTGGAGTAGAATTGCATATCACATGTCATGTAATATATGCATGCCGTTCATCTCGTGACACAGAGCCGCATCTTCGATTCTTAGTCGTGGCTTGTTCCGAATTAAGGCGGCACCAGAATTATTGAGCAACGAGCGATGCCGTATCGGCTCCTGTATCAGCACACACTGCAGGCCGAAGAGCGAAAGGCGAGCTTGCATCGGGATCGGTGTCGAGTCTGTGATGACAACGAGACGTTAATACGGGAGAATGCTGACGCCCACGTTACACCCACGTTTCATAAAGAGATGTTTGGTATGTAGGTCTTGCATGTCGCCTTAACAAATAATTGATGTGTGCCAGAAACATGGCGTCTGGTGCTTCCCCGAGAACGAGAATAGTGATGATTGGGAGTTGGTCTCTGCTTATAGTGAGCATAAACTCAGGATGTAATTGATCCTTCATTACTGTCCCAAACCCACGCAGCACCCATCACCCAGCGCCATTAGGGAAGCAATGGTGTGCGGTTTCATCTTCTTTTCTGACTGATGTTTGCGAGGTGCTGACTTCCCGATGTCGGCATTATCTTCCACTTCTATTTTCCACCTAGCGAGATCTATCATCTTTCATTAGCTGACCAAAAATCCTATCCACGTCCAAATCGGTTTCACCCACGGCCACGGGAAAATCGAGACCGTCTGAAGACGTCGGCCCATCTGGCCGTTTGCTGTACATACAGGAGATAACGCCAGGCCAGCCTTGCTGCAAACCCCGCGCGACCCCATGCAGGAAGTGCTATTTTCGGGGATCGTTCGATTGCTTGGCTGTCAGCGGTTTGCGTAGGGTCCAAGGTACAGGTATAATTCTTTTCCATAAATTTTGTTGTAGGTAACATGACTGCGCTGGTGAGTACAGACCATGCCATCGATCACGGCATTCGGGTTCGATGAGGGAAGAAGGCAAAAAGTATTCTTCTCAACGTCACAGTTCATACTTCCCCAGTATTAATTAATAATTGCAAGGCCACTGCAATGTGTCTTGATGGAATCCTTCGACTTTTCATCATCAATTCGGTCGTACTCCGGCATGTCGCTGTCAGTAGCACTTCTCCAGTCCTCCATTGCTCCATTCCCTCCATTCCTTCTCCTCGTCTCTCCACTGCTCCAGCAAGAACCACAGTTTTGCCCCAGAGAAAAGCTGGGAAAAGTCAACCATTTATTTGGCCACGGATCCACGGATTATCAAACAGGGTTGAATTGTGTGTCCAATTTCTCCATTGAAACGTGGGGCCAGATCCGCTTATTTCGCGTTTAACTGCTTGGCGGCAATGCTCTATGATGCAATTCCATTGGCGGAAGATTTCTGGAGGAAAAGGGAAAAATGTACCGGAGCACGGCGGCCGGCTTGGGGAAAAGAGCGCAAAACTTACAAGTCACAACATGTGTATGGATGACATTTAAGAAATAATTGCGCCCACGGAAGGTTTACATGCGGATGACCGATGCACGTTTCTCTTTCCCAATTCATTGTGTGGTTGTGGATGAGTTGTTGTGGATGAGTTGAGTGAGAGCCCCGTTTGTCTGCATGGGTGGTGGGTGCACACTACTGCCGGACCGGGTAACCTCAAAAGATTTTCCCCTCCTTATGAAGCTCTACGGCTACGGAGCACAGTCAAATATATCCCCTCCATAACGTTAACCTTCCCTAGCTACCTATAGATAATCTTCAAATCCTCGGTCTCTAATTATCCTTCGATTCTACTTTGTATATAATAATTGCTCCGTACGCACTCAATGCGCCCTTCGAGGTCAATTGGTTAATTCAATTCAATTGACTGATTATCTCAGTTTTAACATTTCACCCAAGAACTCAAGCTTTAACCTTACCAAGCTGTCAGTCATACGGCCGTACAAGTACCTTTTTGACATCTCCATACCTCCATTAAACCATTCGCACATGATTCTTTCGTTGGCTCAGTAAAGCGGGCTGATCTGCATTCAACTGAAATTTAGCAAGCTTAGCACATACATCATCAAATCCAACACGAATCAGATTCTCCACATAAACCTTCCTCCACTCGCGCCCGCGCCCGCGCTCGAAGCTCAAACTACAACTTGACATCGATCCCTTTACCTCCCGCCCTCCTTTTCTTTCCTTTCTCCCCCATACCTCTCACTCTCTCCCGCTACACGACGAGCTCTCCTACCGAGAATGGCATTTCGACAGAGATTCGCACGATCTTTACTCTACACATCAGGAGCCGCGGTTGCAGGAGGTGGCATTCTCTACTACACATACCGCCCACGGAATATTCCCGGGTCGGACTCTGCCGTCGTTCCTCCGTTTGGCTATGGCGCTGACGGCAAATTTCACCCTCCACGATTCCCCAAGGTGAAATCGAGAGCAGAACAAATTGCCGACCTGAAGCGAAGTGGAGGATCAAAAGGAGCGTCTGCGACATCGACACCACAAAATGAGGATGACGTTTATGATCTACTCGTCATTGGTGGGGGTGCTACAGGCGCAGGAGTAGCTCTCGATGCTGCTACGAGAGGCCTGAAGGTGGCTGTAGTCGAACGAGACGACTTCAGCAGTGGAACGAGTAGTAAGAGTACAAAACTGGTTCACGGTGGTGTACGATATTTGGAAAAAGCAGTATGGGAATTGGATTATAATCAGTATGCGTTGGTCAAGGAGGCGTTGAGGGAGCGGAAATACTTTTTGGAGACGGCACCGCATTTGTCGAGTTGGTTGCCAATTATGCTGCCATTAGACAAATGGTGGAAGGCACCTTACTATTGGGCTGGTACCAAGTGCTACGATTTCTTGGCTGGTTCCGAGGGTATTGAGACTTCTTACTTCCTAACGAGGAGTAAGGCTTTGGATGCATTCCCTATGCTAAAGAAGGATAATTTGGTTGGCGCGCTGGTTTACTACGATGGAGCTCACAATGATTCGAGAATGAACGTTTCACTGGCTATGACTGCTGCGCTATACGGTGGAACTGTCGTCAACCATCTCGAAGTAACCTCTCTGGAGAAAGACGCCAATGGCAGATTGTGCGGCGCAAAGGTTAGGGATTTAATCGACGAGAAGGACGGAAAGAAACCACAAGAGTTCAACATCAGAGCAAGGGGTATTATCAACGCAACTGGACCTTTCACGGATGCCATCAGAAAGATGGATGACCAAGAGGTAAAGGAAATCGTTGCGCCTAGTTCTGGAGTTCACGTCATTCTTCCTGGATACTACAGTCCGCAGAAGATGGGGTTGATTGACCCCAAGACTTCCGACGGCAGAGTTATTTTCTTCCTTCCATGGCAAGGAAACACGATCGCTGGTACCACTGATGCGCCCACGCAAATCGAATACAACCCCGTTGCAGGCGAAAAGGAAATTGACTGGATTCTCTCTGAAATTCGCCACTATTTAGCACCAGACATCAACGTGCGCCGTGGAGACGTTCTCGCAGCTTGGTCCGGTATCCGACCTCTGGTGAAGAATCCTAATGCGAAAAACACTGAAGCTCTCGTTCGCAACCATCTAATCAACGTCTCACCCTCTGGTCTCCTCACCTGCGCTGGTGGTAAATGGACCACATACCGTCAAATGGCCGAAGAATGTGTCGACGAAGCCATCAAGGAATTCAAACTCACACCGCGACCCGTCACCAATGCACCCAACATCTCCGGCAGCGAATTGATCGATGACGGTGCACGCCTGAATGGCTCATGTCAAACTCACCAAGTCAAACTCGTCGGCGCCCACGGCTTCTCCAAAACACTCTTCATCAACCTAATTCAGCATTTCGGCGTTGAAACAGACATCGCTAAACATCTTACCGAATCTTACGGTGACAGAGCTTGGACTGTCGCAGCCCTTAGCAGTCCGACTGAGCAACGTTTCCCGGTTAGAGGATTAAGGATTAGTCCTTTGTATCCGTTTGTGGATGGAGAGGTTAGATATGCTGTTAGGCATGAATATGCGCAGACGGCGGTGGATGTTTTGGCGAGGAGAACACGATTGGCATTTTTGAATGCTCAAGCGGCGTTGGAGGCGACGCCGAAGGTTATTGATATTATGGCCGAGGAGCTCAACTGGAGCAACAAGAGGAAGGATGTGGAGTGGACTAACAGTATGTTTTTATTTTTTTCGTTACCCTTGCAACTACCCCTACCCTTTCCTATTCACCCCGCATTACCCTTTCCTATTCACCCCGCATTACCCTTTCCTATTCACCCCGCATTACCCTTTCCTATTCACCCCGCATTACCCTTTCCTATTCACCCCGCATTACCCTCCCCTTAACCTTTCGCGTATATTCCGCCTCTTTTACCTCCACGATTCTCCCTACCCATCTTGCTAAAAGTCCATCCACTAACATAACTTTCTTCGCACAGCCGTCAAATTCCTCGAATCAATGGGTCTCCCTAAATCCAAACTAGGCGCGACGCGAAAACAGGTGGAGAGTGGGAAGATGGATTTCAAGGACTCGGTCGAGTATAAGATGTACTCGAGACATGATCAGCCGGGGGATGAACTCGAGAGCGATTTGAAGGGGGCGCCGGGGATTAAGAAGGAGGCGCCTGCGAATAGGTAAGAAGAGAGGGGCCCGTATTGTTGATTTTTGGAAGTAGGGGAAGCAACATATTTGGGGTATGAGGGGATAAGGAAGAGGAGGAGAGATGAGGGCGGAGATGGGAGGGGAAGAGTACGATTGCATACGGATGAAGAAGTAGATGAAGCAGTTGAGGAGTTTTACTTTATGTATAGTTTAGACGGACGGATAGCTCGCATAGCAAGGCGGTATTAGCACTTTGCACGTATTGTTCGACTTGGATAAGATCAGGATAGGATAGAATGGATTTGGTTCTGAATGAATGATTTGGTTTGATAGTGTATGAATGCGTGAATGACAACGTGTATGGAATTTGTTTGAATCGAGTGAGAGACAGTGATTAGTTGGGTAGTCGGTTATTCATTAGTTAGTGCGGTGTTATAACGTGGTGTTGGTGGTGCTTTGGAGAAGAGAAGAGGCTGAAGAGAGAGGAAAGAAAAGGTAAGGTAAGGAGAAAGAAAGGCAAGAAGAAACAGAGAAGGAAAGGGGAAATGGAACGAAAGAAAGAAAACTAGAGGTGTGCTGGAGTCTTACGTGCTTGGGGACAGATTTCGACGCTCGGTATTCTAAGTTACTTGTTTTACCGTCGCTTCAGCTGTTTGAATAGGGGGATCGGTGGCGGGAGCAAGGGTCAGAGTACGAAAGGCTCTGGTATAATAACGTTACTCTGGTATAGATTGAATATGGTTGATGGCTGCTCTGGTGTAGGTATACAGTATACATTAGGGTTCTCGGAGTAAATCCCACCCGGCGGGTATTCGTAAAGTTCTCCGCTCGGCTCCGCGGATAATTCTCCCTACTATTTACAACCCGCGGATATATATCATATAGTAAATGCACCTTGACTGTGGGGTTATTAAAGCTATAGCCTAGTTCTCCGTTCCAACTTGACTGTTAGAATCTTCACCTTCCTTCTTCTTAACATACCCCGACCCACTCATCCCATACACACTCAAACTCACAATCCCCACCACCGCAGACAACACCGAAAACGCCATCGCAACTACCCTCTTGGTCGTAAAACTCCCATAAGGAATCCACCCAACCTGCACATTCTGCCCCTTCAAATCCATATAATCCTCCGTATTCCCCGCCGCATTACCTTCAGTAGCTACCCCCGTCGCGGCGCACACAGCATAGTGATCCGCAGGCACCGTGATTCTTTCTTGGATGAGCTCAGGAGCCTCGATGAACACTGCTGCTAAACCTTGAGAGAGATGCCAATCGATATGGCAGTGGAAGAGCCAAACCCCGGGATTATCCGCTACGAAGCGGATGACGAAGTAGCCCTGAGGCGGAATGACGAGGACGTCGCGGCGGGCGGGATATGCTGGGAATGCGGTATGATTATCCGCATCGTAAGTAACGCCTGCATCCGAATCTGAGTACGCGTAAATTTTATCTCTAAACGCAGGATACCGCGCAACGACCTGGAAATTATGGCCATGCAGATGAAAAGGATGAGATCCAGTATCCGCGTTGTTGATTATGACTTCCACGACATCGTTATGTTTGAGGACGAAGGGGTTTGTGTATTCGCCGTAGATCGTAGCTGTGCTAGCTAGATCCCCAGATGAGAGCACGGTGTAGAGGGTGGGTACTTTGGGTCTGGTGTAGGTGATGTTGTTGAAGAAGGCGTAGCCTTTGCCGTCTGCGAGGTTCTGCATTATGACTTCGAGGGCGATTTGGTGGTCGGGGGAGGGGAGGAGAGGGGTGTGGTCGTAGGGGGTTAATGTGAAGTCGTCGAATGCGAGGAGAGTGTTGATGATGTCGAGGGTGATTTCTGGTTTATTGTAAGCTGCATTGGCATTTTATGATAGCCAGTTGGTATTATTCGGTTGCAAGGAAGGCGAGATGGTGTCGAATAATACTTGGTCTGCGCAAGTCACGATGGCATAGTTGGCATCGGTAGAATTTTTGGTGGTAAGGAGGATGGAATAGCGCTGTGCAACAGCAACGTAGAGAATACTGGCTTCGGCACGCTCAGTGTATACACCGTCGATCTCTACGATCTCGAATGTATGATCTTGGATGTAAAAGTATTGAGCAGCGAATGCACCTGTGTTGATGATTCTCATCAAATATGTAGTACCTGGCTGGACATCGATGGTAGTGTTCATGGTATCGTTGAAGAGGAAGGAGTCGGGGACTGGTTCGGCTCCAATGGGATTATACAGCGAAAGAAAGTCTGGTGCTATGTCCTCGACTAATTCATGGTACCAGTCACTTAGAGTGACGGTGAATTCTTCATCGTAGAGATCCGTGAAATAAGCATCTTCGTCATGAACTATTAATGCCTGGCGATATCCATCAAGATAACAATTGTTGGTGTGACAATGATACCTATATTTTTGTGAGCAAGAGGGAGTCATAGATGAGGGAATGATAGCAGAGAAGGCAAGAGAAGAATTAGCGGCAGTTGATGGATGAACATACCAATAAGTTCCATTCTGTTCAACAGTGAAGTTGTAGGTGAAAGAGGATCCTGGGGGGATAGGGCATTGTGTAACATAAGAAGGCCCATCCATTTCACTCGTTCCATTTTGGAACATGCCATGAAAATGGATACTGGCATCTCGGTCCCCCAGTAAGTTGTACATGTTCACAACGAGTCGATCGCCCTTGTCAACCTCGATAACAGGAAGTGGCCAGGTGTTGTTGACACCGATGACCTTTCTGTCGGCCAGACCATCTGGATTGACAACAACCTAGGTAACATTGAAATCATATGTGACAGTTTTGGCAGCGCATCTGATCATTATCCAAGCAATGACGGTAAAAAAACACAAAGAGCTGGCGAGCCATTGTGAGGATTGTCTTCACCAGAGAAAGTGAAGACTGCGACGATTTTGAGAGCAAAAGCGCTCTGGGAGGATACTGTTATCTAGAAGACGAGGAGTCTAGTGAAGGCTGATCATATGACATTGATTGCAAAATCTGCTTGACCGATCATACCTACCTTCCGAATAGTTTCCACCTCGGAGCGCCTGGCACCAGTGGGTTGATGGTAGGAGTCATCCATCGGATGGTTCTCGGAGTTGCCAACCTAGTTAGAGATACGGTCACACTCAAAGAATATGAAAGGCCGCGTGTATACACCGGAAATTTTTGTTGAGGAGACAGTGTCGAAGTGGTGGCAGGGCCATCAAAGCCTGTAGGAGAGTCTGTCGGGAATCTATACGGAAAGAGGTTAGTGTCGCCGTGTCGGCTAAGAAGTTTTGTCGATTCTCGACGTCTACGAAAGATTAGAAGCATTTGTGCAGCGATAATGGGGAAGAATGGCCGAGGTGAGTTTGAATATGGACATTATGGAGAATTGTGCCGTTTGAGAAGTCTTTTTGATGCAATGAGCGAGTAGGGTCCCCCTCCAACTAAGTCTCCCACACCCTTGAACCGCTAGTAATAGCATGATTAGCCCCACTCCGACTGCAGGTGGATCATGATTTAGTCAAAAATCGAGCCTTGTCGATCAATCTGATAAGATAATCTGTGAGCTCTCGGCAAATGTCTCCTAGGAGAGTATGAAATCTACCCTCTTTTGGGAATGGTCGCCACTAACAGTCACAATGGTATACGCGGACTTCATGAAAGTCAATAACATGTGGCGTCTATAGTGATTCGAACTGCACACGAGAGTCTTGCTTCCCCTACCACTGGATCCGCCCATTATCACTTCCTTGCGGTCGTGCAGAATCGAAGTAAGAGGAAGGATCCTCCAGAAAACTTTGTCAACTCAGCTCGGCCTCATTTGCCGATTCTAGGCAAGCTAGTATAACAGGTTTGTTCTCTCTAGTAAAACAATATTCTGTTGAATATATCTTTGACTCGGCACCAGATGCTTAAAGTTACTGACTATCTTCCTCCCCATCCTCGTCAATTTCTTCCTACTTTCCCCAAATATTTTCAGTCCGTCGAAGTGCTGTAAATCGAAACCGGCCGCCCATCATGCCCAATGTCTTTGCTCCTCAAGTTTTCTTCATCGTTTTTCGAGAATGTCTAGAGGCAGTTATCATCGTTTCTGTCCTTCTCTCCTTCCTCAAACAGAGTCTGGGAGGGCCTGATCAAGACCAAGAGATCTACAAGAAGCTGATCAAGCAGGTCTGGCTAGGATCCGCTCTGGGGATCGGACTATGCTTGATAATCGGTGGAATATTCATCGGCGTTTTCTACGGGTTGGGTTCAGACCTCTGGTCTAAATCCGAGGACCTTTGGGAAGGTATCTTCTACCTCATTGCAACAATCATCATCTCTATCATGGGACTCGCACTCCTGCTCATCAACAAAACCAAGGAAAAGTGGAGGGTCAAGATTGCTCAAGCTCTCGCTGCAAGAGCTAACCAAGACAAACCCGTCGGCCGATTCAGCAACTGGTCAAAACGCTATGTCATGTTTATTCTTCCACTCATTACCACTTTGCGCGAGGGTGTTGAGGCAGTCGTCTTTGTGGGAGGCGTATCTTTAGGATACCCTGCGACCGCATTCCCGATTCCTGTCATCACAGGTATTCTAGCCGGTCTCTTGGTGGGATTCCTTCTCTACCGAGGAGGTAAACAAATGCAAATCCGAATCTTCTTGGTCGCTTCAATCAGTGTTCTCTATCTCATTGCCGCCGGCATGTTCTCCAAGTCAATTTGGAGCTTCCAATACTATATTTTCGCCGCTCGCGTTGGAAGTGATGTTTCGGAGGAGTGCAATGGTGCAGGATCATATGATATTTTGGAGACAGTCTGGCACGTGGATTGCTGCAACCCGGAGACTGATAATGGGTGGGATGTGTTTAACGCTGTCTTGGGCTGGCAAAACACTGCTACTTACGGGTCCGTTATCTCTTACAACATCTACTGGCTCTTCATCACCTTTTGTGTTGGCTGTCTTCTCTACGAGGAGAGAACTGGCAGACTTCCTCTTCAAAAAGCAGTATACAATATTTTGCTCAAGGTGCCCGGTCTTAAAAACTACATTAGCAAGAAGATTGCTTTGAAAGAGGCTAACGCAGACCAACTTTTCATGGCGGGTCAGGAGCAGCTGAGACAGGACTTTGTAGTCCAGGAGAACAAGTAAACAATGTCAACATCTACCGCCATCTAGGCCTGGAGATCTAGCTACTATGTTGTGTCAATGTTAAGAGGAGAGAGGAAAGGAGAAAGGAAAGGAGAAGACGAAGGAGAAGGAAACGGAGAAGAAAGTAACATTGGATGTTCTTAGCATGATTAATATCTCCAATACTGAGTAATAATTCGTTGTCATTGCTATTCATGACTGAATACGGGTAGATAGCTGCGCAGATAATCTAATATCGAGTCTTGCCCACCACTACAAGAAAGTCATGAAGCTCTAGCGACAGGGTGATTGACGATAAGTTAAGCATTTTAAAAGTGACCACTAAGAGAACTAAGCATTTCAAAAGTGATGCATGAAAGTACTTCGAAGTGTTGTAGAGTTGTCTGTGAATGCCGAGGTTGTCACGGTTGTCTCGTTGAAGTCACCGATCTTGCCACAATAGAAGACTAATAATCCGAGGAGATCACTTTGACTACACTCTTAGCTTCACTGAGCGATTTCTAGTAGGGCTCCGTCCACCCACCATATTACGGAATTAAATGGCGGTATTCTGATAGAACACGCAAGTAGCATGGATAAAGGGTAATGCACGGTACCAGGACTACTACGCTAACAATATTCTTGATAGATACATGGCGAGTAAATGCCCCACCCATATCCGTACATGCTGAACTAATTCTAGCCCAATCTCCGTGTGTGGCTTGATTATAACGCAGTTCTTACATTTGCGTTAACATCCATCTGATTAAATCTTTGCTATAGCCGAGATGCGGATCTAATCTAATCTGATTGTGATTAGTCTCGCGCTGGCAGAACGTCTAGTTGGTCATTGGAAATCTGATAATTATTATGTGGGCCTCTTCCGCACCCCACTCCGAGCAACAATCCCCGTCATTCATATGATTCACGATTAACGGCAACCACTATCGTTCTTGAGGCCTACGCGGACCGTGATGAGTCTACGTGATGAACAAAAATTTCTGGCCCACATGCTATAAAGAGCACGAGTTTGCGAGGTAGGGAATGATCTAGTATTTTCAAAGTCTTGGCAGCAGGTAGCATCGCGTGGCATCAATGTTTTTTGATAAGAATATCGAAAACCAGAAAAGTTTTCTGGTCCACATGCTGCAAAGAGCATGACTTTGCGAGACACAGATTCTCTAGTCTTGCCACAGTCTTAGAGGCAAAATGGCATTGAATGTATTTAGGTATCTGGGAAAGCACATTGAAGATTCCTTTCTTCTCCGTATGAGCCCGTACCAGACCGATAACGGAAAACATCGCATCAACCATGGCCATCAACATCAGATATCTGGTGCTTATGCTTGCATATGGTTCTGTGCCAGCATTAGCTGGCCAGGCTGACGGTCTATCGTTTTCGGCCAGCACTCTTGATGCATACTGTATGTACTCTGTTTACCAGTCTTTGGCATCTTACACGTTCCCAGATTCGACGACAACATCGACAACTTCATCGAATTATTCATCCAGCAACCATGGTGGCTCTTCCAGTGACAGCACATCTACTGCATTCTCATCGAGTGCCTCTGGCTCCAGTGGCTCTCTCATTTCCTCCCATGGCAGCTCTGGATCATCATCTTCCGGACATGGACGCCGAAAGTTAAAGAAACGTGAGAAGTACAATGAAAAGAGAGGTCATGGATCGAGCTCTACAAGCGCATGTACGAACAGTGTGGCCGTCATGTCAGTGTATGCAAGTGCAAAGAAGTATTGCAAGGGTGGCAAATGGAGGGCTGCTATTCCGGAATGGTAGACACTCTGCGAATCAGCAGGTACTACGCTCATGGACCTCACTACTATTGAGCCCAACGCCACGGATGCCTACATCGATACTCTACCGGTTATAGACCTATCTATAAACACAACAACAACCGAGGGAACGATCACATCGCCTGTGTTACTGAGCTATTCTTATTACAACCGTGCCTACAAGTCCTACGTTGGTCCTACATTCCTAAATATCTTTCCGAACTTGATTCTAATTCCACACAGGTTACCCATGACTATGCACTCACAAAAGACCAGCGTTAGGGTTGGGGCATAATGGCATTCTGGGGTGGCATCTTGTTCCTTGGTATAGTCGTTAAAACATGGCAAAATTTTACAAGTAGTAGAGATCAAGCCCTCGTGCCCGGCAAAAAAGCTCAAGGACTACTCGCACCAACTTCAAAGCTTAAACATATGGTCTCAACCTATGTCACCACACCTGCCTTGTTTGAACCATCGTCAAAGCATCATGTTCAACTCTTCTGGGGTTTCACTCTGCCAACACGACTTGACTTTATAATCATATTTCTCTTTTGGGCGGTGATAATTGTCATTAGTTGCGTCGATTACCAAAGTTTCAGTGGCAATATTAGGTTTAAAAATCCTTTCACCATCAAGTAAGATGAGAGCTTATACTATTTGCAGTACGCCTTCTATCTTTCAGCAGAATTGGCAGTATTCCGCTGATCGTACTGGTATCGTGTCTTATGCTTGTCTGCCTTGGATCTGGCTTTTCGCAGGCCGCAAAAATATATTTCTATGGGCTACTCCCTTCGACTTCAATCCGAAGTCTACTATATCATGAACTCTCTCTATGCTAGCGCCGATTCTTATTCATGGACTTGGTATGACTACTATATTGGTGATATTATGTCTGGATACTGGGCGAATTTCATCAAAACCGGAAATCCCAACATTGGAGGTTCTTTCAAAAATGGTGTTCTACCTTACTGGCCTGCTAACAACGGTGCCGGTCAATTTGTTCACCACGTTGGTGATAAATTCGGTGGTATCAGCATCGCTGAGCAAGACCAAGTTGAGTTCATCAAGGAGTACTTTGCACAACAGACTCCTCATTAGTGGTTAAGCAGCTAGAGCTACATATATTAAATGATATCTGATCATGTCACCTTTCGCCTTCATTCAAACCACTAATAAATAATCACCGCATTCGCAGCCAATACTCAACATGTCATTTAAGATATCAGATTGAAATGGACTTTGTTAGAAGGGCCTTATGCCCGTAATGAGAAAAGCAGACATGAAATCTACAAGAGACTAAGGTGCACCTATATGCGTGAGCTGTAGTCAAGTTGATTCTGTTGGTAATTATGGACCAGGACTCCCCGGACAGGCCCCCCAAAGCGATCTTGGAAGCTGTATCAATCTTTTTTTTAATTTTTTTTTTATAAGTCATTCAAAATGACAAAATTCGATGCTCATTCTCGAACGGTCATCATCATTGTGTTAACATTATTGCCGCCGGCTTTCCTCTGCATCTTGTTGCGGTTGCAAGCTAGAAGGCTCACAAAGGTATCGTATGGGTGGGATGATTTGTAGACGGTTGATAGCTTCCTCTTTTTTTTCTGCGTGGACAGGCTTTGCTGCGTTTTCACTGATTATAGTGTGATTAATTGGTTCTTCTTTATATCGGGAGAGGAAAACCCATAGGAACAGCATCCAGTTAATGCTCGACCGACACCTGTCCCAGAAGATAGGGTACTCCGGACACTGTATCTGCGACAAAGATGACTGTGGTGTTTATGTGCAGATACAAATGATCAGTTCTTTTAGCGGAGATGGTGTCGTGATGAATGAGACTGGCGGATAGCATACAAAACACCATGGGTGGTTTCAATAGCATGAGGGTGGTAGCAATTTCTGTGGGTAATACTTGGAATTCAGGCTGAACTTCAATGCAAACCGAGGTACCGCCATTGCCAGTACTCCCCACCTTTTCTCCTCACTTTTTCACTCTCCTATCTCCCCATTCCCCGCACTGCTCATCCTCGCGCTCGCTCAACCTACTCGTACCGGGTTTTAACACCGCCGGCTTTCTTAATGGTAAAAGTTGGCGACATATACATCCGTACAAGAGCTGCCACCCACAGCTTAAAAAGGAGACCAGCTGCCTCCATCCACAACATCCATAGCACAGTTTGCGACAACACTCTTAACACCAGCACCGAATTTATTCTCGCCACCTTGTCTCGCGCTCGGAAAACACTTATCATTCTTCGTGCCCCCCGACATGAACCAAGTGGTAGCCTTCCCCGTGCAGTCCGCTGTATCCCAGAACTTGAGAACGCAGTTCTGGTTGATATTGGGGTTGTACCTGTATCCACAGAGTCAGTTACTCTATCTATCAGAAGAGGATGAGGAGAAGGGGTGCTTACACTTCAGCTCCCCAGCCTGAGAAACCAAGATTGTGACATTGGCCCGGGGTGATTGAGACTTTGCAAATATTAGTAAGAGCTGAAGGTTGATCTTCATAGAGGACCTACTGCCGAGTTCTCGGACGCTGGAGCTATCGCAGGGATACGCGTTGTAATTTGACATGACGAAGTTAATGCTAGTACGCGCAACAAGCTCCTTGTCTGCCTCGATGGGCGACGCACTGCAGAGAGCTGCCACAAAGGCGATGGTGAGGGTGATCTTGTTCATCTATATCTTCGTTAGACGATATTGAATGGAGAAGTATATCCAATGGAAACACTTACCATTTTGAAGAAGAGATTGTGAGTACGTGGTGTTATATGCTGCGGCTAAGCTGAAGAGATGCAGTTAAGCTGAAGAGATGCGGTTAAGCTGAAGAGATGCGATTAAGCTGAAGAGATGTGAGTAAATAATGTTGGAATAATTGCACAACGAGAGTTCCTGCTCTCTTTATATAACTTTCGTCCACCAGTTGAGCAGGGCATGGGGCCATGACTGGTATCGTGAATTTACGAGGAGAACAGACTAATCACACGAGATCAGCTTCCTACGGAGACATCACTGGTATCTTGAATCTGCAACGACGATAGAATAAGCAGTTGAGCTGAACTCGCCAAGCTCGCCGGGTAATCAAGACGGGTATTGGTAATTTTTTGGGGGGGAGTTAAGCTTAAAGCCAAGCTTATCTGGGAACCAAGATTAGTGTCGTGAGATCTGTAAGGAGAGAAACATGTACATAATCTTATATCATCGAGGTCCATGACTGCGTTGCTTGGTATCGTGAACTCCTCGGAGGTAGATACGCACGTAAATTCCTCTAGAGTTACGGCCGACAAGTTTTCTATATACTTTAAGCAAATTCAAAAACCCAAAGCTGACGCGCCATGTTGAACTGTCGACTTGTGTAATGTAACCTCACCGATGCTGACACCAACCAGATACTTTCAATACAGTATTAATTGGGTTGAGATTCTTGGCAGAACCTCAGGCAATTATTTACCCAGCATTCTCACCTCCACGAAATTCGTTTCTGTCAGAAAGGTGAGCAAGGCCGTTGCATCGGTAGTGGTTGAGCTGAGGTGCATAACCAGATTACGAGGCTCGGGATATTATGGACCGAATTTCAAAGATGGCTGTAAGGACAATTACCCCTTTCACCAAAGGACAGCATGCAATATGACAGGCCAAGAATCGTACCAAAGGGGCCCGATACACAGAATCTCGAGAAAGTCTCTCAGATTTGGGCTGAATCTGATCACACGTCGTCTTCAATCCCCTGGCGGTCATACATTTGGTCCTAGTCCAGTTTCTGAACTGTCTTCTCCGCTGTTTTTGATACGACTGAATGAATTTCTATATTCTAGCAGGTTCACAAATGAAGTTTTGCTCGGGCCAAAGTAGGACGGCACGACTATGGTATGAACTTAGAGACAACAAGCCCGCTTTTATGAAGCCAAGTCTCCCCTATCCATGAAATGACTTGGCATTGGAATACAAGGGTGTTGGTCGAGAGGACTGCGTGTTCAAATCAGCTGAAGTTGGTAAGTCTTGACTCGTCGTAGTGGTAATTGTCAAACCTTGTTGTCCATGTTCAGGAGGAAACATCCCGTACCGCACACTGAATCTCTCGTTAGATCCTCGTGAAGTTCGGTCAACACTATCTGACATAGCTATGGTATCTTGTTCTTTTCCATGGATGGCAGTAAGCTGTGAAGTTTGCAATTCCGACGACCTATCCTATCGTGGCTAGTGTTGACATGAGCATCTCGATGATATACAGAACATCGTTAGACACTATTCCACCTATCCGAGAAAGCCAAACTCACCCGGTCAGATCAAGATCATAGTCCTGAGGTGGCCTTCCGCAATGCTGTGTTGCCGTGCTCCATTGATCGCAAATCTTTGCAGCGGCCCACGGACTTGTCCAATTCCGAGCCCATTCTTTTCTTTCCCTTCTCAACCTCAACAGTCGGGCTTCGAACTTGTTCATCATCTCCCAGCTAGTTTCCAGGCTCTAGTGTCTCGGCCTAACCTCACCTAGTAGCGCAACGCATCATCAACAACCTCTGCGCCCATGATTTTGCGAACCTCCCAGGCCATCCTGGTTGGTGCAGATAGCCTATGCGGACAGTCCGGACTTCCTAGTTCGCTTGTCTCTGGTACTCCCCTCGCTTTATTGGTCGCGCTTGGGAGTGGCTGGGGAGTGTTGGATACGATGGAACGCCATGAGATAGTCTGATAGGTTCGATGGGATGGAGGGGATGTTATGGAGGTATGTAGTACTCCGTGTCGGATCTATATTTTTTGCGTTTTTGTTTGTAGTTAGTGGTTGAGATTCTGATATAGGTGTGGGTGTACTCGTTTTTTTGTAGTTGAGCAAAAGGATTAGTTATCGTGTTAGAATACTTCAGATCCTGCCAGTGTTAACCTCCAGGACTCGGGATGGGATGTGAGAGAGAGAGAGTACCTCAAGTAGAAAGCAGGTCGGCAAGGAGGTAGTAGGCACGTGAAACCTCCGTGTAGCCTCAGTACCAGATACTTATTCAAAACTACTTGGCTTCCTGTACTTCTCTTTGTCATGCGTTCGAATAAGTAACGCCTCCACTTCTCGGGCGTCGGAAGCTTGTAAATCCAAAAGCGACGCGTGGTCTATGAAGCGGTCCATTTCACAGATGTCCCGAATCGTGCTATCCTCGTACAAGGTATCACCTAGATTTGTTTGAGATTCCTACAGAACGTGGCTGGCGGTGTCATACGTTACTATATGTACTCGGTTGTGTATACATGATTCGAGAGAGTTCGTAGTTTGTAAAGTATAATGTGGGGTTTGTTGTTATGTCCGGGTCGGGCGTGTTTCGGTTGGTGAACAAGATAAGATGGTGTTACTTACGAGTTGTGCTATTAATTGGGAGCGACCAATGTGGCTAGCGGGATACGTTACTATATGTATCAGGTTGCGTATATAGGACAGTTCGGGGTTTGTTGCTATATGAGTGTTCATTCCAGTTAGGGTGAACTGGTGTCATTCCAGCTAGGGAATGGTGCTGTGTATTGGGTGTGGGAGTGATCAATGTGGTTGGATGTGTGGTGCGTTACTGTATGTACTGGGTTGCTTGTATGGGAGAGTTTGGAGTTCATTGCTATATGAGGGTTTGTTCCAGAGGGGTGGGGGATCGGATGGGTTGATCTTTAGTGTTGTTATTGGATGGGAATAATAGATGGATAGAGGTGGGGAAATATTAACGCCACTATACTACAGTACTAGTCTCAACACTGTTGGTAGCAGGTTGTCAATCTTGTAGGTAGTGCGTGGGTAGGTTCGGCTACCCGCTGGGCTGGGAACCCATGGGTGGGTTATGATGACTAATGGGTACCTGGTTGAAGGGTATGTTGACTACTCATTGGCCGTGCCGGACCTTATCCTGGTATATGCCACCCTATGGGCTGCTTTATAAGCTACCGGTGGGTGGATTGAAGAATTGGAAATACCCACCCATGGGTACGATTTGGCAGCCTGCTGTAGCGTTCTTGGCTCATTGCTCTATTCGGTTTCATTTCACTGAAGCGATAGCATTTGTCAGTTCGATTAACCGGCCACTATAAATGGCCGCATTCTCGCCGAAGGCAAGATGGGAAATTTAGATAACTCGGATGGAAGCAGGAAGAGGACCTTTATTAGAAGGGCATGATGCCCGTAATGTAAAGAACACACCTACTCACTCAGTTGAGAATCACTCACATCTATTAGTGCATGGTGAATAAATTGAGAGTTTTTACAGTGTTAGTGCTTCTACATTGGACTAATGAATAGCTGCTGGCACCGGGAGAATGTCGGTTGAGAGAATTGATATGATCTTCCATTCATGAAGGAAAACAGTCAAAAACTTGAAATGAACGTAAATACTAAACACCCATATTAAACTACAACCTCCGCCAGCTGTATAGCTCGGCGGATAATATTAACCGACCTCGTCACCGCGTCCTCCGCGCTCGAGCCAGGAATTTCATGTCCCCCTTTATGCACAAAGAACGACCTGGTATCAGCCTTACAAAGCTTAGTGAACTCCATCGCGGTATCAGCAACCCAGTCCGCTTCCCCCCACACGTGAGCCGTAGGAATATCAATAACCGCACCGGGTTCCTTCTCCCTTAAAAATGCATTACTACCACTCTGTAGTGCATCGAGATCGTACGGAAGATCGCCCGCCGAGAAAAAAACTGCGCATTTAAAAGTGGCCTCGATGGGTTTCCCTTGCCGGACTTGCTGGATCATCCACGATGAGACGAGAGGAACAGCTTGGCTGAACGCAATCACGCCGTCATAGGGGCCGTCTGTTTCCAGGAAGGTGGTGAAATCGTTGTAAGCTTTCAGCGCTGATTTGGCGGAGTTGTCGTCGAAGTAAGCGAAGGCTTCTTGCTCGCTGGGCATTAAGGTTTTGATTGCTTGGAGTCGAGTCAAGTTAGATGGGAACAGAACTCGATTTCTTGGATGTTTGGTATCGCGAGAACTCACCGGGATCAACCTCCCAAGGTACGCTTCCCTCGACGAAATCGTAAGTATGGTGATCTCCGAGCTCGTATCTGATTGCAGCTGGAGGGCTTAGCTTGGAGCGAGGCTTTGGATGACCATTGCGATCGATTAGTTACCTGTTTGCATTTCAAATATCTATTGGCGGAAAGACAGATAAAGTATCAGCTATACACTTAGAACAGATATGGGACGGGCTTATACTTTGGCACTGGTGCCCCTGCCGTGAAGACTTTCTGACGGTTAGTCGACATACTTGATGGAAGGAAGTGAGGCAAACATACCAAAGAAAACGCATTTTGGTGGACTATAATATGGACAGACGTAAACTCCGTGTTACAAGCAGTGTCAGTGAGAAGCTGTTCGTTGGTAAACAAGGGATACATGAAATAGCGAGGTTGTTGCTGGTGAAGTTAACGGCACCAAGCCACGAATAATAGTCGTTTATCGACCTAATACGCGATAGAGAAAACCCTTCTGAATCAAAATGCTCTCCTATAATATAGAGTATTTCAATTTCTTGGAACTCAAATACAGTATTAATAGTTATTAAAAGGTATCTAAAAGTTTCCAAAAGACTTTAAAATAGATATTTAAGGTAGTCTTTGGGTGTAGGACTTTCTTTTGCTGTCGTATACCTAGTATGCCAAGCCAAACGGTAGTCTTAGCTATGACTGTTCTCGCTTAGCCTCGCTCCCGCATTAGTAGTGCGCTTTATGGAGACGCTAGGTAAGAGTAAAGATTACCGTGCATGAAATTTCTCTTTCCAGATTGCCCTATACGCTGTAATACCGATGGCTTATGCATGACACAGTAAGTACAGTAGTACTGACGCGGAACATGAGTAGAATGATTATGATTCATCCACGTCAATTTTGTATGTACAGACATGGTTACAGTATACTGTGATAAATAACCTTTCAAAGTTTTTGTATGACAACTAGATGAGCCAGCTAATCATCCATATAGAATTTCGATGGCCCGTATCATACAGTCTGGACCCTGAGACACGATAGATCGCATGCGTGACGCGCCAATACTTTAATCATATCCCGGTTGATTCGAATCCGACTATTATTGTGAGTCGCCCTGTGCTATATGCGGCTCATTGACTCGCGCCGTCCCTTCTTTCTCAATTTTGATCTGCTTCTTCTTCCAAACAAGCATGATTGAGATAATTTGTGCAGCGCTAAAGCCAATCATAGCTCGCATCTGCAAGTTGTACGCTTCACCAAACACCGTGCGAATCTGGTCCCTCAGAGCTGGAGGGGCCAAGCCTATGCTGCTCGGCTCGTTGAGCAACGTGCTGACGTGGGAGCCTAAGATTGGAGTGAGACGAGACAATACATGGCTGTTTAAGACAGTGTTGGCAACTGCGATACCAAGTGCGCCTCCTAGCATACGAAACTGGATAACTGTTCCGACTGCCACATCTAGAAATTCACCTTGTCAGCCGAGCATATAACTCGGGTTAAAGTAGATCGATCAACTCACTCTTGTCTTCAGCATCGACAACCAGCGGCGCCATGATGTACTGAGAGCCGATAGACGCACCAGAGCCGAATCCGGCAATAAATGAATACCCGTATTGGCCGGGCCAGATATTGAAGGTGGTTGGCACGGTTGACAGCAGCGAGAAGCCAACTAGCTGAAATGCAGCACCGATACTAAGGCAGGCAATAAAGGGATATCCAAATTTGCTCATGACTGTGGGTACGCTAATGCCAAAAGGCGAACCTACAGCGAAGGGTAAAAGTCGTATTCCAGCGTTCAAAGGGCTATTGCCATTAACGATTTGGAAACGTTGAGGAATTTCGATAAACGCGACGGTACCACTTGCGCCTGCCAGAAACGATCCCCTGGCCATGATGGTGTCAGCCGCAGTCTTTTGGCCAAGGATCTGAGATAAGCCACTTACACCAATACGCCCAACCAAGCACGGTTGCACAAGAAACGCCACGGAAACATGGGCTGAATCTTGGAGCATCTATTGCTAGAGTACCACTGCCACAAGAGGAATATGATCCACAAAACTCCCGAGAGAACGAAGAAGGTGATGATTATCGCGGAGTTCCACGCATATCGAACCTGTCCTTCGGATAATGCAGCTATTAGAAGAACAGTGCCTGCTAGCAGCAGTAAGGCGCCCAAGAAGTCGATCTTACTCAGCAGACTTATGTCAATCTTATTTTTCTCTTCGCAATGACGGGGGAAATTGCGCGGAAGAGAAAACATGATAATGCTGAGGCCGACTACTCCAGCTGGCAGGCTACACGAAATGTGAGTATACAATAAAGCTAACTAATGCATTTCTCGTAGGGCTATCGTGACTTACTTGAGCAGAAATGCCCACCGCCAGTCTCCGCTATTGTTGATTGCCCCACCAACAAGTGGCCCGAGCACCATACCAAGGGCAACTGCTGATGACGCGACAGCTGATATGATATTATATTGGCTTGGCGGTACCATTTGCAAGAATGAGATCAACACGAGGGAGTACACGCCTGCCCCTCCAATCCCTTGCAGTGCGCGATTGATAATGCTTTACGCAGTAGATATTAGCATGCATTTCTGACGAGAGGAAGGTGGACACACAGCTGAGTCATGGTCTGGGCGGCCCCGCACCCTCCAGAGAAAGCCATGAAGATAACCATGGAAGTCATCAGCATAGGTTTCCCACCAAATATATCGCCAAGTTTTGCCCATATTATCAAAAATCCTATTCAGATTGAAGTATTGGATCAGCATAGCATCATTACAGCATCGATGGCACGATGCTGGAGTCTGGGTTGGCTCCTACCAGTGTACGTGAGAAGGTATGCTGTGACAACCCAATTGCTCTGGCTATAATCGCCAAGGTCATCCGAGATGGTGATCAAAGATGTGCTGACTATGGAAACCTCCATACATGGAAGAAAGACGCTCAGACTCAAACTAATAATTGATGAGTTAGCGTCCTTGTTTCTCTGGTCTTTCGGGGTGCTTACCCAGATCCTGCCAGCCAAAGATGTCGACCAGAAAGGTATCTGTTCGATGGTGTCGGTGGACATTCTGGCGCTTCCACTTGGTTCGCTTGAATCTCACTGTCCATTTCCGTAGCCATGTAGAACGTGTCCAAAGTTGATGGCTGTCTGTGCTGTCCTAGAATTAGACGATGGTGTTATTGTTGTTGCTTTGCCCAAAACTAAACTGCAGCCGTTGCGGGATATCTTTTATAGGAGGGGGGCCTAGTTCTACCAGGCTAAACGAAGAGGCATGCTGACAATTTGCTCTACTGCAGCATAGACACGATTGCGCGATGCTTGTCAATTACATGAGAATTTAGACCTGGAGAATGCTAAGGTCAAGACGAGTGGCTTTCTGCCATTAGCTGAGCTGTAACATACGGTGTGTCTAGGTTTGAAGGTTGGCTGTACATTAGTCTGGCTACTTGTCTGGTTTCAAACTATAGGGCTTGGCACTGACGCACCTAGCGATTTGTACCTCCTACGCTTAACTTTTTCATCGCGGGCTAGGCTGCCAAATCATGGTGCAGAGCAGTGCATGTCTGCAGGTGCGTCAGATCTATGCCTAAACAATAGCTGTGGTATGGATTTTCGTGCTCGCAGGGTCAAGCCATATACAAAGTAGTTACAATGCCATGTTTTGATATAATTCAAAGGCTCATGGGGGTCGGTCTTCTTTTCCCCAACTACATCGATTATAACATTTTTCACAATGAGTCCGGCATTACTAGAAGATGTAGCACCAAGCGTCGACTCGGATGCCACTTCAGTTGGTCTTCCATCTTTGGCCATCATTGGCATGTCCTTAAGGTTCCCTCAAGATGCCGTCTCAGCGAAAGCTTTTTGGGATATGCTCATTGAAAGACGATGCGCATCAAGCGATTTCCCTACCGACCGCATCAATATCTCAGCATGGCACAACCCAGACAAATCGCGACTGGACAGCCTTTCAATGCGCGGGGGGCATTTTCTCCAGGGTGACCTGAGTGCTTGGGACGCGCCATTCTTCTCAGTCAGTGCTTCTGAAGCAGAGGCAATGGATCCTATCCAGCGTTTTACCCTAGAGACAGCATATCGGGCAATTGAAAATGCGGGAATTCCTGCTGAGCGCATTGCTGGTACCAAGACGTGTGTTTACACGGGCTGTTTTACTAGCGATTACCACACATTGATATCCAAAGACCCAATATATCCTACAAAGTACCATACTGCCGGCACCGCGATGAACATGGTGGCAAACCGTGTTAGTTGGTTCTTCGACCTAACTGGTCCTAGCGCAAACGTCGATACAGCATGTTCGAGCAGTCTGATGGCTCTAGATCTAGTTTGCCAGTCCATTTGGAGTGGTGATTCAACTATGGTAAGTATCTTGGCATTATCTATAGACATCCTACTTACGCATTGTATCTAGGGACTTGCTTGTGGAAGTAGTATTTTGATGGCACCTGAATTCAGCGCTGGTTTGGATAATTTAGGCATGCTATCAAAGGATAGCCGGTGCTTCAGTTTCGATCACCGTGCTAATGGTTATGCCCGCGGAGAAGGTTTTGGTGTACTAGTTATCAAACCACTGCATGATGCTGTCAAAGATGGAGACACCATTCGAGCTGTGATAAGATCATCGGCCTCCAACCAAGACGGAAAGACCCCTAGTCTCACCATGCCAGGCAAAGACGCGCAAGAACGGCTTATCCGCGACACTTACAAGAAAGCAGCATTGGATTTGCGATCAACGAGATATTTTGAAGCCCATGGAACAGGTAAGCTATCCGCTTCTAACCGATTTATTGTACTAAGTTGCATAAAGGAACTCCTGTCGGCGACCCTATTGAGACCGGAGCTATTGGAGCGGTCTTCCGCCGCTATCGTTCTTCAAAAGAACCCCTTTACGTGTAAGGATTAATATTTTTTTAAAGAGATGTCAAATATACTATTATACTAATGAAGAGTTTAGGGGCTCCGTTAAATCAAATCTTGGTCATCTCGAAGGGGCAAGCGGCATTGCTGGAGTGATCAAAGTTGTTCTTGCTCTTGAAAAGGGTGTGATTCCGCCTATCAGCAATAACTTTGAACGACTCAGTCCCAAGATTGATGCCGAATTTTTGAATATCAAGGTAAGATTATTGTCTCAATCTTTGACTAAGAAGATAGTAGCTGATTGGCATCCACTTAGGTACCCACAGAGGCAACGCCGTGGCCATGGAAAGGGTTGCGCCGAGCCTCTGTACAGTCTTTCGGATTTGGTGGATCTAACAGCCATGTTATTTTAGACGACGCATACAATCACCTATTGCTAAACGGCCTCAACGGAAACCATAACACCGTCATCGAACCTCCATCCTCTCATAACAATGAAAGCATCAACGGAGTTACTGAAGGATATATGAGTACCAATGGGATTGAAGGCACGAATGGAGTCAACGGGATCAACGGAGTCAAAAAGACCAATGGAGTCACGGTTAACGGGACCAATGGAGTCAACAGGACCAATGGAGTCAACAGGACCAATAGAGTCAACGGGACCAATGGAGTCAATGGAGGTCATGAGATTATGGGGATAAATGGGATTAATGGAACTAACGAGCTGGTAAAATCTCACAGACCCATGTCCGAATCCGATCGACGACTGCTTGTATGGTCGACAGCAGATGAGAGCGGTATTGCACGATTAACCGAGGTCTGGAGAGCTCACTTCGCTCGTGTAGAAATTTCCTCCGAATCTCAACATTCTTATTTAAGGGATTTGGCTCACACTCTAGCAAGCCGGAGAACTCATTTACAGTGGCGTACATTTGCTGTCGCGGCCGACTGTAATGAGGTTGCTTGCTTGGTAGATCAGATGTCTGCGCCGAGCAAGGCAAGTGATGTGCCTAAGCTTGGATTTGTCTTTACCGGGGTATGTTAGTTACAGACCAGTGTTTCTATACTCACATGCTGACGATTGATACTCGTAGCAAGGAGCTCAGTGGTTCGCTATGGGTAGAGAGCTTTTGGCAAGATATCCCACTTTCGAGCAATCCGTGACTGAGGCTGGAGCGTATCTAGGTAGTATTGGTTGCTCATGGGATCCAATCAGTAGGTTAATTTTTAATCGATAACGGTTGTGGTAACTAACGCTTTGAGCTCAGCCGAACTTCTCAGGAATAAAGACGAGACCAATATTAACAAGGCGGAGTATAGTCAGGCACTATGCACTGTCCTCCAAGTGGCACTCGTGGACTTATTGGAGTACCTTGGTGTCCATGCCAGTGCTTTGGTTGGCCATTCCTCAGGAGAAATCGCTGCGGCGTGAGTAATGAACTTGCTAATTATCATATGTCATTTGCTAAAAAGAGGTAGGTATGCCGCAAAAGCGCTGAGCAGAGAGTCTGCCTGGAGAGTCGCTTACTTCCGTGGAATGTATTCCTCACGTCTGGAGCGGTCCACTACGATGAAAGGAGGCATGCTTGCTGCTGGTCTATCAAGGAATGATATTAAATCTTATCTTACCAAGATATCGACCGAACTTGGCACCGAAAAGCTTGTGGTTGCTTGCATAAACAGTCCTAAAAATGTAACAATTTCGGGAGATGCAGCTCACCTCAACCAACTGCAAGCTCTCTTGGAAGAGGACCAAGTTTTTGCTCGGAAGTTACAGGTGACTATCGCCTACCACTCTTTTCAAATGCAAGAAATTGCAGATGATTACCTCGCTTCTATGGGAACTCTTGAATGCCGAGAGGCCAGCAAGGTGCCACCAGTTATGGTTTCTTCCGTGACGGGAACGTGGATTTGTCCTGATGAAACTTCAAAGCCTGAGTACTGGGTGCAGAATATGCTCCAGCCGGTTCTATTCTCAGATGCGCTATCGGTTCTATGCTCAAACGCATCTTCCAATAAAGTCAAGAAATTGGATGGGAGCCATCGAAACTTAGTATCCATCAATCAGCTCATAGAAATTGGCCCTCATGCCGCTCTCCAAGGACCAATAAAAGATATTCTTCGTGATATCAATCACGAGAGGAGTATTGGCTATGTAAGTATGCTCAAGCGCAACGTTTCTGCGGTTCAGAGCACCCTTGAGCTAGCCGGTCGATTGTATTGTGCTGGCTATCCGATTGAGTTGCCTCGCGTTAATGGTGATTTGGTCACTCCCGAGTCATCAGGATCTCTACTGAAAACATTGGCCGATATGCCAGAGTACTCTTTCAACCACACGCAGAAATACTGGCACGAGAGTAGACTTAGCAAAGACAGTCGCTTTAGACGGACCGGTAGAATTGACCTTTTGGGCACGCCAAGTCAAGATTGGAATCCGCTTGAAGCTCAATGGAGGAATATTATTCGCGTTTCAGAGCTTCCCTGGGTTGAGGACCATCAAGTAGGTCCTGCATCTAAATCTTTTGAGTACAGTACTGATCATAGTAGGTTAGTGGTGTAATCCTATACCCAGCAGCCGGAATGGTCACCATGGCAATAGAAGCTGCAAAACAGCTGGCTGATGCTGGCCGTGAAATAACCGCGTATATTCTCAAGAGAACAAACTTCCACACGGCTATAAACATTCCTGTTGGTGCTGAAGGCCTTGAAGTTGATACATATCTTCGGCCGAGGAAAGACGCCGAAGACAAAGATTCAGGATGGTTTGACTTCCGTCTGTGCACATTTGATGGAAATAGCTGGTCTGAAAATTGCAATGGATCAATTCAAGTGGTTTATGCAACTGCAAACACAGAAATTGACGGTGGCAAAGAAGACCAATTATGGACCATGGGCCATCGCCAGAGCTGCCAAGAATTGGAGCAACGATGCAACACGTCGGTCGAGCCCAAGGCACTTTACGATCATCTCACAAGATGCGGCTATGGTTACGGACCATTCTTTCAGCCCATCACATCTATCTCCTGGGATGATGGTGATAACGCCGTTTGTCAGGTTAAGACGTTCTGTTGGCTGAACGACGAAGGTACAAATATGGTACAGCCACACACAATCCATCCTATTACATTTGATGGAGTGCTCCAGACCATGTTCGCAGCATCCACCAAAGGTGGTACCCAGATGATGCCAACAATGATTCCTACATATATTGATCGAATATGGCTCTCAAGCAAAGGTCTGAGCCATCCGGAAGCGGATTTTATCAAAGTCTGCGTGAAGACACAGTGGACGGGTCTTCGAAATGCTGAGAGCACTATCATAGCCCTCGACGCTACGGCACAGGAAGTTTTGATGGAGATTAATGGAACAAAGACGACCGTCGTTGCATCAACGAATGATTCCGAAGACATAGAGCAGGCAGTGAAGGCTAGGAGTCACGAGCTTGAGTGGAGGCCTGACTTAGACCTGATGTCTGTTGAGGATACTCAGGCGTTCTTTGACAAAGCAATCGCAGACGAGCCCGCGCCACTGGAGTTTTACACTGACGTTGAGTTTCTCGTCATAGCATATGTCCAGAGGACTTTGCAAGAGTTCAAGCACAATCCGGATCTAACTTTGAGATCAGATGACCACATCAAAAAGTACTATCAATGGATGGAGCACCGCATGAAACTTCTCGAAGAGGGAGGTGATCGTTTCAGTTCCGATGAATGGAGGGCCCATTTGTCTGATGACTGCTACATCGCCGAAGTGCTGGAAAGGGTTGCCTCCGGCAGTAAGCAAGGACTTTTAGTTTCCGTTATTTGCAAGAATCTGCCAAGTTTCTTGACCGGCGAGATGGACATTCTAAGTGTTCTTTTTGAGGGAGATCTTGTCAAGGATTTCTACCGTGAACTGGTGAGTTTATTCCTCTTAATTTCAAAGGGACCGGTAATCTAAGTAATTTAATATGATTCTGATTTCTTATAGTGGAATGATAATCCTAGCATCAAGAGACTTAGTAGGTATCTAGATACTTACGTACATAAGAATTCTGGAGCCAAGTTCCTCGAAATAGGGGCGGGGACAGGCTCTCTCACAAAGCTATTCATGGATGCTCTTACGATAACAAGAGAAGGCCAACTGAGTACATCTCGCTACGGAAGCTTTGACTACACTGACCTCTCACCTTCATTCTTTGGTGCAGCTCAGGATATTTACCAAAGCCATAGTAAACGAATGAGGTTTAAGGTTCTCAACATTGAGAATGACCCAGAAGCCCAAGGTTTTGAGTGCGGAACGTATGATATCATAGCGGCTGCTGCGGTACGTCCGATTGACATAGACTTGCCTGTAGAATACCTGTGCAGTATTAATATCGTGCCTAGGTCTTACATGCAACCACGAACTTATCGGTGACAATGGCAAACTGCCGAAAACTGCTGAAGCCGTAAGCATCCAGAGTCTAGAGAATGTCTAGTTGCTTGCTAACAGATACCAGTGGAGGCAAGCTAATTATGTTGGAATTCACGAGAGAGGAAGTACAAATGATAAGTTTCATCTTCGGCTTATTGGAAGGCTGGTGGCTTAGTATGCGACTCTCTCAGCTCCATAAGAATGTCTTCCACAGGCTAACTTCCCACTGCAGGTTCAGAGGACTACCGTAAATGGAGCCCATGCGTGGACGAGAACAAGTGGGATGAGCTGCTGAAGCACGCCGGTTTCTCGGGCAGTGAAATAATCTTCCACGATTATAATGACCCTGCTCGCCATGACACTAGTGTCATTATCTCGACTGCAGTTTCGACTGTAGGTTCGACTGCATTTTCCAAGATACGAGCGAGTCCCTCGAGCTCCAGATTGATTCTCATCCATGAATCAGAACAACAGAACCTCGCATTCAAGGTACAAGCAGCGTTACAAGACGACTTCATCATCCAACTCGCAACCATTGAACAAGCCCTGGAAGAGTCAACCGAGCCTAATACTGTCATGGTATTCTTGTCCGAACTAGACCAACCAATCCTATCTAACATGGCTTCGCCCGTCTTTGACAATGTCCATAAGCTTTTGACGCGTAATTCCAAGATACTCTGGGTAAGTCGTGGAGGTACATTTGATTCGCCAACCCCACAGTTCCATTTGGCAGATGGTCTGTTCCGAGTCCTCAACGCCGAGATTGAAGCAGTGTTCGCTCATCTTTCTCTTGAATCTCAAAGAGATCTTACCAAGCAGCAGATGGACCACATTGCAAAAGTATCACAGATGATTCTCACGTCAAAGGACATTGACATGGAATATGTTGAACACAACGGGGTGCTTAATATCTGCCGTGTGACCGATTGCGATCGGTTGAATAAGGCGGTTCATGACCGTCAGCTCACGCACAAAAAGGGGCAGACCAAATTTGGTGGTGGTGTTCCTCTACGACTTACGATTGGATCGCCCGGGCTTCTAAACACGCTTCACTTCATCGAAGACAAGGAGCAGAAGCTGGATTTGCAGCCGGATGAAATGGAAATCCAAGTCCAGAGCATCGGAGTCAACTTCAAAGACATTTTGATTGCCCTCGGCCGGTTAGACCAACATGGCATAGGAACTGAGTGCTCTGGAATTGTGACGCGTCTCGGTGCAAACTGCAAGGGCTTTGAGATAGGTTCGCGTGTGGCGGCTTGTTGTTCTGGTTGTTGCAAAAGTTTTGTCCGCGTTGACTATCGTTGTGTCGCCAAGATCCCTGACGATATGTCTTTCTCTACAGCTGCAGCTGTATCAACAAACCATGCAACATCTTGGCACTCCCTCGTTGAGGTGGCTAGAGTTCAGCCTGGAGAGATTGTTCTCATCCATTCGGGAGCCGGAGGTACTGGACAAGCTGCCATCCAAATCGCGCAATATCTTGGCGCTAAAGTCATGACCACAGTTGGCACTAAAGAAAAGATGCAATTCCTCATGGACCAATACAACATTCCCAGAGAGTATATTTTTTCTAGTCGCGACACCCTTTTTGCAAAAAGCATCAAGCGTCTCACTTCTGGTCGTGGCGTGGATGTGGTGTTAAACTCTCTGTCTGGTGAAGGACTAGCTGCATCTTGGGAGTGTATTGCACCCTATGGTCGGTTTGTCGAGATCGGCAAGAAAGACATCCTTTCGCATAATACGCTACAGATGTACCACTTTGCTCGGAATGTTACCTTTAGCGCCGTCGACCTTGCTACCATGAATACGGACAGGCCAGATCTGATGTTGAAGTCTTTTAATACTATTCTCTCTCTAGTTGCGAAAGGAGAGTTGACTCCTTCTCAGCCAATGCAGGTATATGGCGTTTCTGAGGTGGAGAAGGCCTTCCGTAGTATGCAGAGTGGAAAGAACTCTGGAAAGATTGTAATCGAACTGAGAGCTGACGAATATGTCGAGGTAAGAATTTTCATTGATTTCTGAATCTCTCTGATGGACAAGTTCGGTTGCTAATTAGCTGTACAGACTGTTCTTGAAACCAAGCCTAGCTGCTATTTTGACCCGAACGCAACCTATGTCATTGCTGGTGGCCTTGGCGGCTTGGGTCGAAGTGTCGCGCGCTGGTTCGTCAACCGCGGTGCTCGCAATCTCATCCTTCTTTCCCGTTCAGGTGGCCAAAGTATCAAAGCTAAATCCTTGATCGAGGAACTAACCAGGCAGGGTGCATGTTTGCGAGCTCCAGCTTGCGATATCGCAGATGAAGCAGCACTCCAGAATACACTAGATCAATGCCTGTCGGACATGCCTCCAATTAAGGGTTGTATTCAAGCATCCATGGTATTGAGGGATGCGGCATTTGTGAATATGACATCTGACATGTGGAATGATGCGATTCAATCCAAGGTACTAGGCTCATGGAGTCTACATACAATACTACCCAAGGGCATGGACTTTTTCATCATGTTCTCCTCTATAGCTGGCATTATGGGCTCTCGAGGACAGTCCAACTATGCAGCTGGCAACACGTACCAAGATGCTCTCGCCAGGTACCGTGTCTCCACCGGTGAACGAGGGACAGCAATAGACCTTGGCGCATTTGACGGAGTTGGTATCTTGGACGAGGATCAGGGACTTCGAGGCAAATTTCGCAGCAAATCTTTGTTCGATCAGCTTTCCGAATCTGATCTCTTTGCTCTTCTTGACTGCTACTGCAACCCAGCCGAACAGTCCCTCCCTTGCCAGCCCATTTTCGGCGTAAGCATTACAGGTAACCTACGCGAACATGGTTTAGACTCGGCATATTGGCTCAAAACTCGATTGTTCTCCCAACTTGTCTTGGCTGATTCAGAGGAAGAAGTGTTGACAACTGAAGCTGGCCACGTCAACTTCCAAAATATCTTTGCCGCTGCCTCATCGCTTGCTGAGGCTACGACATCCGTAACGGATGCATTGGTTATGAAGCTAGCCAAAACGCTATCACTGTCACCAAATGACCTTGATAGGTCCAAGCCTATGCATGCCTACGGCGTTGACTCATTGGTGGCCGTCGAGTTGCGGACCTGGTTTTCTAAGGAGCTTTATGCCGATGTTGCCATTTTTGATATTCTCGGCGGGTTGAGTATCTCTGATGTGGCTGCATTGTCGACTGCGAAGAGCATGTATCGGAAGGATCAGTGGACTGGTTAAGCTTGAAAAAGAAAGACATTTCCATAATCTGAGAAGAAACTTGGTTAATTGTTATTCTTGTGATGTGGAACGATCCGTGAATCATGAGTTTCGTGAATACTCGGCCGCAAGTTGGTGCTTCTTAACATCTATGATATGAAACCGGATAGAGCATGAGTACGATGAGAATGGTATGTTTTGGACTCGTAGTGTCCGACCGAAGAATGTGCGGTTTTGGCAGTGGAAATCTGATTTACTCCCAGCTAAAACGCGAAGCGATGGAGCAGTCGCGTCCAAGAACAAATGTTAGGTCGTGTGATTACTAAAATCAAGCTATTCCTAAAATGGAAATATATAAGCTAGCGACTATCATGTATCGACACAAATATTACTTTTCGTTGTCAGATTTGGTTGTGATATAACTTATATTTAATGGCTGTTTACATTTCTTATTAAATCCCGCTCGAGCTATATATTCTACGTACAATATCTCCCTTCACCGGCTAGATCGTTGTCAGCATATACAACGTTCTACACGCCGTTGGCTGACCGCTACGTGATCTCACTAGCTTCCTGACCATCAGTCCACTAACCCTAAGCACAAATATCTCCGACTCTTTAAGATATCCATTTGGCAACAGTAATCAGCTAGAATATATGATCCCAAATCAACCTGTTTTTCTGCCCTGGGGAGCCAGTGACTCATATCACCATCCATCTCCCTACTTACTCATTCTCGATTATCTTTTTAAGTATGAAGAAATTGTACAAGAAGCTCTCCAGACTTTCATCTCGCAACCCCACAACGCAGCTAGATAATGTTACGACTTTTCCACCTACAGTCCCCGCATCAGACCCCCCCGCACTCGGTCTGAAAATCTTACACGACAACGAAGATGCAGAAATTGAGTAAATAGGTCTCTTTTATGATGAAAAATTATCATTGCTAAAGGATTGATTAGTATCATAGCACTTCATGGACAAAATGGCCATCCAGTGAATTCATGGATGGATAAGGAAAGTGGAGTATTGTGGTTGAGGGATCTGCTGCCAGAAGAACTTGGTGGGGTGAGCAAGGTAGGTCATGAGCAGGCAGGTAAGATGTGGGAAGGAACAGTGGATGAGGAGATAAAAGGTGTGAAACAAAGAGATAGATCAAATGAGGAGAGTAAGCCAGGCAAGGCGGGAGCAGAGAGTAAAAGATTGAAGTTCAGGGTCCTGAGTTACGGATATGGTGCGAAGGAAGGGGCAAAAGAGATTGCTGCAGGATTAATGAGGGATGTAGACAGCGCGAAGGGTAGTGAGGTATGTTAGCACTGATTTCGAGTCCCATGTATAAAGCAACATGGGATAGGCAGAGAAAGGAAACCAGGACACGGAAGGGAAGTGCACGTGGCTGACGGTAGATATCACAGTCCTTGGACAGAAAGATAATCTGGATTGCGCATAGCTTTGGGGGTCCTATTCTTAAAGCAGTGAGTCATCAACTATATTCCATTCTTTAGCATCTCTACTCTTTCTTTTTCCCATGCGCTTGCTCGGGTATGTGGGTCGGGCTACACCAGCTAATGTCCGCTAGGCGATATCTTCATTACCCCCCGCATCCCCGCTCCTCACGGCTACCCAAGCGATCCTCTTCTTCGGCGTGGCGCAAAACATGGGATTTGAGTCTTTGAATATGATAGAGACATTTTCCGACGATGTACTGAGTCCTGAGATGAGAAGTATGAGAAAAGAAGGGATGTGGTTAAGAGAGGGCGAGGAGGAGTTTGAAAGGCTAGAGAAAAGAAAGCTGTGGACGGTGATTTGGTTTAGGGAAATTGCGGATGGTGGCGGCAAGGTGCAGATGAAAATCCAAGATGACGATAGGATAGAAGATGGAACAAGAGATGAGATAAGAAAGGAACAGGAAGACAGTGAAAGCCGTGTCATTCGTTTGGGAAAGACACATGGCGCCATGGTTAGGTTTGCCGACCGGGAAGATGAAGATTTCCGCAACGTGGTAGAATGTTTGAAGAAAATTGTGCGTGGCGGATGAAGAGACTGAAGGCGGACTATCTCTTCGTAGAAACTTGGGGTTTGTTGAACTCGGATACGATGAGTTAAATGCATTGAGTTCCCTGTTCGGACAAGGAGTGATGAATCATCACACAATGCTAGAAAGGCCTTACAATAGCATCATGACTGAAACCTCAGCTTTCGGATTGTTGAACTGAAGTATGGCTATAGGTATCACAGAGTTAATACCGTTACTAGTATACAATCGTTTGACCTGATTAGAGGAATGTACTTTCAATACATGAAGCACTGAGTATTCTCGAGATGAAGCTGTGAGTTGAACGAGTACTCTCTATCATTTGAAAACTGGTTTGACTAACTCAATAATCCTAACACCTATTGTATACACAAATAGCCTCTCTGAACTCGATAATGTCAAGATTTGCTGAACGCTCCCATGTAGAATATATACTTCAATCTAACAAGAATTGCACCGTCAAGCCCGTGTTACTTCCATTCCGCCATGTAATACCTGCCATCCTGAATTATCCAAGTCCGCACCTAGTCCACAATGTTTAACCTGCTGCTGTTTCTCTAAAATGAGGGCATGCGTCATGTTTGACGTCTGTAGGTTTGAGTTTGATGAGTCTTTGCCATGTGCCAGCGAATCGCTTTTGAGAGTCTGGGATCGCCCTACTCATGAATGGTAGGTAGTGGTAAAGTTTTCGATGCTTCGCAAGGAAGTTATTGATCAGGTACTAAGGCGCCCTTCAGCTCGGTCTCTCCAGCAGCGTATGGTATCACGTCTCTTGCTTGGTACTCGTTCTTGGGTCTGAGTTATCAGTTAGTATGTGGTATGATGAAGTCAGTATCAATGACTGTGATACCTACATAATGAATACATGGTCAACACGAGTGTAGCAATGGGTAATGTGCCTACAATGCGTCTCAAGAGCAATATCCCTTCGTGAAGCTTCATACCGCAAATTCAGGACAGCGACATTGCTGAGACGATGAGATCGTGTAACTTTCTGCAAATAATGGCTTCTGGAACGGAGAAACGCCGCAGTCCGAGCAGACTTGCGAAGGTGTAGGATGGAAATCGAGTCGAGTTTCAATACTGAGTTCGGTAACTAACGTATGGCCATCTTAGCCCTGAGCATGATCAACTCCGAAAGCGGCTCCATATCCAACAGGAGTATGATAAGAGTCCTGAATTAAGAGAGTTGGTTCAACGGGCTTGTATACCTGCTTAATTGAAACTCCCATAATACTAGGGAAGATGATACACGGTAGGTGATTTGAAGAGCTGTCCATATGGAGACGATGTGTGTGCTTCAAACTTCAGAAGAAGAATTCGCGCGTTTCGTGGTGTGGTGAGTGTGACTTAAAAACGTCAATGAGAGTCATGTTGTTGAAGATCCTTCACACGCGCTGGTATTTGGATTGTGTTGACAAGAATGAGAGCCCAGGGCGTATGGAGCATTTTTTGTTCAGAACTGTTTGACGTAAACAAGAGCGTCGTAGGAGATCATTCGCAGGTGTCGAGGTTCGGAGTGTTTCGACGAGAACAATAGCCGGAGACGCTTGGAACGGTGTGCCCGTTTTGTGGTTTGGGGATTTCATGTCAACCAAGAACCTCGTGAAGACCCCCTATACATTCTACATTCGGAGTGTATTGACGTGAACCGCAGCTCAATATGCATGGCCTTCAAGGATATGTCCGTTCTGCGATTATGGTGATTGTCTGTTCAACAAGAGCCTCGTTGAAGATCCCCGAGACGCATGAAACGGTGTGCCCGTTTTGTGAGTGTATGGTATGTTAAACAAGAGCCTCGTTGGATCCCCCGCGACTGTCGACTATTTGGAATTTTTCGACGAAACCGCAAATCGAAACATGGAACGGTGTGCCCGTTTTTGCAGACGGAGTACCGTGCTACTCAACGCCTTCAAACTTGACAGTCCCGCATGCCGGCTACCTAGCCATTCCTGCAACAAGTTTTCTGACACCCAGACCCCTTGGCGGGTGTTTGGTCGATCCACATGTCCCTACGGACAGTGTAGACCGCCATAAATAACCCAATCCCGAAGGTTGCGGTCGTGATGTGGGTGTTGAGTTTGGAGCCCAAACTTTTGCAGGATCGACTGTGGAGACGTTGATGTTAGTAGATCGTTAACAACCGGACGAAGGAGAGGAATCTTGAGTAGGGTTAAACGTTTGCGGGATATGAGCATTACTTACATGGCTTCGTGGTAGGAGCGGAACGGATTGAACCCCCTCGTTTTGACGGATTAATAATATATACACGCTTGCTGTTATCCAAAATTCAAAATTCGGGTGAAGAGAAAAGGAAAAAGAAATTCACCCGGGGCAACGAGCATTTTGTGTCACAAAAATCAAGGACGTTTGCGACTTCCTCAATCTACTACTGTTGAAAGAGGAAACCAGGGTATTCGTGAACTTTACTTGTAGTTATCACGAGTGGAAGGTATGAGCGAAACGATTTTTCGATAAAATTTCTACCTCTATGACTGATGTTCTTTGCCAGTTTGATCTCCACCCACAACGTATGTCTCCCTGACAGAGATTTTTGAGCTCCTATCCTCCTCGAGCAACTTCGCCTGTAAGTGCTTCACCTGATGCCGCAAGCACTGAATCTCTTCCCAATCCCGGTCCCTCGTATTTTTCGACACTAACAAGGTGACAATGATCGCGACACATGTAGATAACGATAAAACCAAGTTCAACTCGTGTAAGAAATTTGCACCATCTCCCCCTTCATCGTCTTTGCGTGTATGCTGGACGTTAGGCTCCTGCGTCGTCGATCGTGAATTGAGACTTGAAGTTGTAGGAAATTCTTGGATTTGACTTTTAGATCGAGACGTATGGTAATTGCGCCTTAAGCTTGCAAGCGGAAGCGGATGATGTTTCGTAGGTGCAGCGCGTGAGGATAGAGATTATGATACTTTTCCGTAATGTGGATTGTCGAAATGTACGCAGTGAGATCATATTGAGGTGAGTGTGGTGGAACTGCACTGATGAAGGATCTTTCGACCAAAATTTGATTTCTGAGATTTAAGACTTCTATGCAAGTAATTGATGAATCTTGATGAGCAGGCAGGTGGAGCTTAGATAGTAGCTTCCCATTTAGACCAGACCTTAGTAGTGATATATCGCGTGATTCAATGGATATACTTCCCAACTGAATTGGAAAATTTAATTACTATCACTATATATTAAGGCAGAGCAGACCCGTGCGATGAGAGGATGAGTCTTTCAGGCGGACTGGTAGATGCGTATCATCATGAACTACACACAGTTAACCACGTGATGATATGTTACTGTACAGCAGAACTCCCTCTGTCGGTACCCGAGTTTAGCTCAGCCAAGTACACAAGAAGAAAACAAAGTCAACAAAAGTCATTGTGAAACAATCAACCACCCAGAGCCTACTCCACTGCAATCCATACCCATCGCGACTGATTCATACTCTGAAAATCAGCCCCTGCCCAAGTCCCGCACTCATACGTAAATCCAGCAGTAGTAACCGATATCGGCGCACCCTTCAGCCTCAAGTTATGATCATCACCCGCATCAATCAACATCAATGCCATAAACACCGCCGGCGGCTTCGTAAACGAGATCCCACTGAACTCCACTTTACCCGTCTTCCACCTCTCCGCTTGAGTCACATTGATATATCCTACCTGCACGCGATTGTTGCAATCCTTATCATCAAATGCCAGCCATCCTACTCTCGCATCGGTAAATGAGAGGCTCGCCCACGTATTGACCGACAAATCAAAGAAGTCCTCGCACGTGTATTGCACATCTGTTCTCAGACAATGCCATCCTTTCTCCATGTTTACCTCATACAACCATGACACCACAGTTGGAGGGCGCTGGAAGCGACGAGAGAAATAATTACGACTACGCACCACTTGATTGGTGTCGAAGCGTTGCATGTCCCAAGTAGCAAAAACGCCGTTCTCAAAATGCACATCGTTGTCGGGGAGCGTCAACCAGCTTAATCCGCCACCGAAACTGATCGCGCCGTTGTATACGCAGGTGCGGGCGTCGAATCCGTTTGGTGTAACATTTTCGTGTGACATGATGATACGAATGGGGGCCCTTTCGAGCTGGTCGAGTATGTTGAGACCGGAGATCATTCGAGGAGTGGAGGGGTATGGGGTAGAGAAGGTGACGCGGTTATAGTCAGTCTGTTCGGATTTATCACTAGCCCATTTAGAAGACGGGCTAACGGAACCGTACTGTGGTGATGTGTTGGGCTTCTTTCCTGACAGGGCATACTGAAGAGCTTCATTCTTCTTCGCTAGATCTTCCCTCAAAGCTTGGATCTCGGCGCTATCACTCTGAGCATTGTAGTCGAACCCGTTGACAGAAGTGTCGTCGAAGCTGACTGCCTTCTTTTCTTTATACTGGTTGCCCCAAATCAGGCCAACACGTACGATACCCTGGTAGTCGCCGTTGTCGCAACGGCCGAAAAATCCTCGGAATGTGCCCTTCTGGAATGGGGAGTCGACGAAAATGCTCTTGACTTTCTCATACACAACTCCGTCCTTGGTCACAATACCGTCCTTACCAACCACATTCGTGGCTGCCTGTCCCAGAAGTCGGCGACCATGGTTAGTGAAGAGTCTGATAGCAAGTATTCGTGTTCCACTTTGGTTCGGAAGCTCGCCATATTCTAGAGAGGCGTATGTTATCCTCTCCCCCGGCAAGAACGACGTCAATTCTTTGACCAATCCGCCAACCGACTAGAGAGTTAGCACGACTCTTCTTGCAAATAGTACATGGCTTACCTTTCCCTTCTTCAGCACGAGACCGTTGTCATATAGAATCTCAATTGCAGCAACTGCACCCCTAGAAATCTCAACCCTAATAGATTGTACCTCCCAATCTGGCTGCAAAAAGTCGAGATTAGTAAACGGAGTGCTCTTGTCCGTTGTTCCAACCGCAGATGTCACTCTCAGGTTGGTTCCGATTCCAATATTTTGCTCTCTCAATCTGTCAAGGGCGGACTTTTCCTCCATAGACAATTCATCAGATGAACTATACAGAGCCGGGGCCTTTTCCGCTTCCTCAATCGCTTCCAGCTCGGTCTTTTGCTCTTCTTCCGTCTGGGTTTTGGCCATGATACGCTTACCCGTTAGAGGTTCGGACTTTTGTCGAAGCTTCACCGGAACTTGTACTGCGGGTAAACGAGACTCGAATACAACTGGGGACTCGAACGCTTCTGGATGATCTTCATCTGTGGCTAGCTTGGGATTCTTTTCAATAAGATCGACTTCATTGACGATGCGCATCATTTGTCGACGAATACCTTTTCGCGCTTCACTTAGCCCAGGAAGAGTTGCGTCGAAATGAAATTTCTTATTCTTTTGCACAATGTTATCGCCCTTGTCCGCGATTTTGTCAGTAGCTGACCCCTCCACAAACTCCAACGTCTTTCCCTGGATGTTAAAAATCTGCTCGCCAAGTCTTTTATACAGCGATTTGTACTCCATAAATGAATCCAACAGAGCATTCGTGTATATTTGAGCATTCTCATACTGCAATTTAGTATAACTCGCCGGTTTCAGCGCAACGAAGCTCCTCAGACTATCATACTTGGTAAGAATTGCATACGTGCGTTGCGGGCAGTCGGCAACCAGATCCGGAAACCTGGCCGCGGCTTGCATCAAGCTTTTGATGTCCCACTGCTGATCCATCGGCTTGATGTGTCCACCACCACACCAACTGACTTGTATCGTCGTCTCAGTATTCGTCTCAATGTTCGAGCGTGCAATTCCCACGTTGGCCTGGGCTGTGATGTCCATGGGACCAGCTGTGAATGCAACTTGGGCTCCAGCTTTGATATCCGTCATTTTAGCTTTATTCAGGATCTTCATGCTGACAAGCGCGTTGAATTCGCCACCTTCGAGAAATCCTGAAATGAAGGAGTCGCCGTACACTTGCTGGAAGCTGTTTTCGTCAACGGATCTGATTGGGTTGTAGACAAGAGCATCTTTGAAATTCAGTGTTTGATTGATCACTTTTACGGAGATGTAGAAGTTGAGATCACTCTCTTTGAATTTGTCGGAGTCGACGAATGATCCTCGGCCTGATCCACCAACTTTGGCCGCTTTGATGGAAAGGGAACCGGATATGGACATGTCGTCGGTGACATCGCTCAGTTTATCCACGAATCGACTCGTGTAGATGACCGTTTGACTTGGTCCTCTCGGTGCCGTGGGGTCGAATTCATAAGTTCTCGTATTCTCCTCCATGCCGGTGAATCTCTCAACAAACTGATTCTGTGCCCTGATCTTGTCCAAATCTTGCAGTGTCAACGCTTCTGCGTTAACCTCTACTGCTTTTTTAATTGCTTGTCTGTTTTCTTCCCGTCGCTGAGCTTCGTATTGACGATTCTCCTCCCGGATTTTTGTCTCTTCGGCTCGCTCTTCTGAGCGGCGCTTACGTGCCTCCTCTCGTTCTTCTTTCTCGATAGCTTTTTGGTAGGCCCGCTGTTCAGCTATTCGTTCCCTTTCTTCCTTTTCTAGAGCTTCTTTGAGCTCAGCTTCTTTTTTAAGTGCCGCAGCTTCTTTTTCTCTACGGAGTTTGGCGGCCCTAGACATCTTAGTGCTGGTCAGAGTTCCTTTGACTGAAGGCTTTCCATTGACAGTAGAAGATCCATTCTGCACGATTGGCTCAGAATTGGGTTCCATGGAGCCTGCATCAGCGTCTGCGGTGGCGGGGTTGGAGGGATCGTCTGCCTCATCAGCCCCCTCTTCTTTCTTTTCGTCTTCTGCTGAGTCTAGCATTAAGACAAGATTTTAGCATGAGCTCACTTCTTCATGCAGGTAGAGGAAAGTGCATACCTTTCGTTTGTCCATTAGTCGTTGCCTTTTCCTCTTCCTCGTTCTTTTCCGCCTCCACCGACTCCTCCTCAATCTGCTCCTCGACCGGCTCCTCCTCAATCTTTCTGGCTGCCGCAATCACTTTGACCGGCTTCCTCTCAATCCTCTTCACCTCCACTTCTTCCTCTTCCTCACTTTCAATCTCAACCGCATCCCTCTTGACCAAAGCTTTCTGCGCTCTCTGATCATTCACCACTTCTCCCTGCCTAGTCCACGCACTAGGTTTCGCAGAACTCTGCGCGATTATCCGCATCGTCGTTCCATCGTTTGTGACGATGTTCTCCGCACGACTCGGGTCAACAACAACGGCATCATCGACGCATATTTGCTGGGTGTAGGAGTTGAATCTGTGAAGGTTGGGTTCAGTACACTGCAAGGAAAGGAAGACGATCAGGTGGAGAGGAAGACAAACCCTTGCCCAAGGCGCATGGCATTGTTGTAGGGGGCGAGAAGCAGAGACATTTCGGTAGAGCTCGGGGCAGGTAGAGTGTTCTACAAGTATAGATGAACATATACTGATACAGTATAAAGGAAGAAGATATGATAACTAGCGCTAGGAAACTTGCGTCAAGAGAAACAACCAAAACTAGGTAAAAGTCAAGTTGCCGGCCGACGGATTGTGAATTGGAGTAATGGAGATGCAGGTAGATATATACTTCATGATTAGACCAGGGCGTTCTGCAACGACTGCAGCAAAGATGGACAGACCACACTTTGCGACAGCAGAGATGGGTCCACCCACGATACCCAAGCAAAAAGACATTTATTGGAGCGAAGTCTTCCAACCTAAGCTGAAGCACATCAAATCAAATTACCATTATCATAGTGGCTAGCTGAGCCATCGCTGATCATTCCTCAGTCCTTAGTCCAGAGAACAGTAACTCCAAAGAGCTAGAGTAGTCGTGATGGATATTGATCGACTCGAACATTAGCTGACTCCATCCCATCTCCCAAGGTCATGGTACAGAATACAACAACGGAGAGTCCGATGGTACCGTTGCAGCAACGGCACCGCTTGCGAATCCAAACTCTACGAGGAAGATTATAGGATATATCAGACGTGGGGGGAAAGGAGCTAAGGTTTGTGCGGGGTAGCTGAATGGTAACCTTAAGCAGCTTGCACTATATCGCTTTTATTGGAGCGCTAGGGCCTATTTGGGGTTTACAGCTCCCATTATAGCTTCGCCGCAAGGGACGCTTTCTTATTTCAGGTGTCAGGGGGCTGGGAGTCGGGAGAATTAGGCTTAGTACTGGGACCTCGTTGCGACCAAACGGGTGGAGTTGTGGGGTCTCGCTAGCTCGTGGAATTAGGGGTACGTGAGCCTAATCCAACTGACATGTTGCACTATCAGGGGTTCGTAAGGCTAATGCAATTGTTCGTGAGTATTGCTATCTTTTGCTTGGATGTTTGTATACGAACCCGATAATGAGAGTGTCTAGATGATATTGTTTTCGTTTCTCCACCGTGCCACATCCCGGAGACTACTCATAGGAAGCAGTATCAACTCAAGAAGCAGCCCGGCGTTGGCGAGATCTTCGCATTGTTTCCCTGTCAAATCCATCCCATCGCACAACCCCAGTCCACTCATTGCTTCGTCTACACGGTCCAAGACGCAATGCGACCTCTCCAAGATACCTCTTGCTTGTTCCTTGACCACGAGAGTACCATCATCCACTGTCGAACTGTTCCAATTCGTCTTGTCAACTGTATCGTATCCAATCAATTTCAACGACTTTCCTTGACTGAAGTCGAAGAAGTCCTTACTCCACGTCTCGCTGACCTCAATCAGTAACACTTCCAGCGTAACTGTCACGTCGAATTTCTCTACTGTTTTGGTTCGAAAGCTGCTGCTACTGATCAGGAGCCCCGTTTCACCACCGATGCGATAACCCGCGACGTAGTAATCGCCGTATTGCTCACAGAATGCTTCATATCCGCCTCCATACTTAATGCTGCGGATTGCTTCAGTCGTTAGTCTTGGTGGTCGTTCTAATTCGGCACTCGAGGTTACGACTCTAGAGCGAATGGATGTTTTGGTGGACTGGTTATTTCGTCAGTCTATATCCAATGTATGCCTAGAAGCTACTTACATCTCTATTCTCCTGTATATCTCTATCATATGTCCCCTTGACCGAAACTTCTGCAAGAAAAGGAAGCCCAACGCCTACTCCAAACCCCAACGTTAAATGATCACCTGTCTCACATTCACGAGATGTGTTGATTGACCGGTAAGAAGCATCTGTGCCACGCTGCCGATGCAGGATCTTGGGCATCGTGAGTAAATCCGACAGAATGAAGGGTGTTTGTTCTAGCCATGGTTCATGATCTGTTGAGCCCTGTAACTGGGATTGGTAACATGTCCCGAGGGGAATTGGTTTCTTGCCCCAGGGCAGCGTGATGGGCAAATTTTGAGATGCGAGATGTGCGATTTCATTGTCGTCTATGTCTGCGACTTCGAGTTCCGCGAATTGAATGCCTGGACGCTCTCCGAACTTTGATGGCATCGTATGTGATGAGTGCTATGTGTAGATAGGAAAGACCTCGACGAAAGGTATCATATGAGAGCATGTATGGTGTCAGTAGCGATATTGGAAAGATAAACCTATGATAGATGCAATTGGGTATGTTCATTAGAATGCTGCGTAATGTCCCTTCCCAGATGCAGCTGAACACTAGTTTATGCTAGGGTATCAGCTGCAAACTAGCGGTTCTGCATATCCCCTTGCAGATATCGACTCAGATGGTTTCAGTGCGACTTCGTTGAATCGAACCAGGTCGATAGGCTGGCAACCAAACTTGGCGGATGGGTATCCACCAGGCTGAGCTACGCATACTGTAGGTGGTTATCCATTGGACGGCTGACCGTTGAAGACGATATTTGTTACTTATTGACCGTGCCACCCCTGACTCTGCCACATGCTGGGTAGATATGTTAGGCACGGGGGTGCCCATGGGTAGATGGAAGAGCTGGAAATGCCATGCAAGGGAACCTCTTGCGCTGACCACCGATTGGCGTTGTACCAATTTAAACGGTAACTTCAGATCGCTCGATAGAATTACGAAGTCCATAACTTCATGTTCGGTTTTGCTTTCGCAAGAGCAATGAATTTCAGTCGGCTGCTGAAGCTGCACCTTTCCTGGAACCCATGTTACACTCTTCTCACTGAACAAAGGCGATCATTTAGTGCGTCCCTCCCATCCAAAAATCGAATTCTTATTCTGCGACGGGCGCAGAATACTTGATACCCTAAGACCATCTTAATCATAGTACGAGCCCTTCCCGAACCGACCTCAGCTTTCGCACAATTCAATCGTGTTAATGGCCCCACCGAGAAGACTTCTTGCAAAATTTCAGGCTTAAAATTACGAACTACCTGCCCTCCCAGACAAGCACAATTATTTAAATGATTCCAAAAATGGGATGTCTTCGCAGCTCCAACTCAAGGCTCTCGTTCGTGAGGTAGGAAAGCAGCACTTCGTCCTACCTCCAAATCACATCTTCTACGGTTGCCAGTTCCATAGAAGTCAAATTGGAGGAGTAACCACAGCATACAGGTTACTTTGAATCCGGAGATCCAGCATGTAGCAGAAGTCAAAAAGAGCGAGCCTGTTGTTGCGTCTTGATTCTGGATTCAGATGGTCTTGGCCAGCAACATGGCATCAGGAATTATCTGATTCTTCGAATATACTCCAAGACTTAAGAGTTATGTCTTCAGTCATCGCGAGACAAGAGATGGCAATTCTTGAATTCTCTTCTCGTACCATCCGATCCATCAAAATATATCCTCGTACTTCGTGTACTTCGTGCTCTCCGAGTTCTTCGAGTTGCTACGCGATGCTTCGCGATAGTGCAAAATCTTTCGTTAAGTCTCCCACTTTGCTTATGCTTAGACCTTTCATATGATCTTATCCACGTGCTATCCTCTTCTACTTAAAATGACGCTCCGTTGGCTCTCCGAGGGCAACTGCTATGGAGGCAGACTATCCCTTCTCTTTTCTCACGCATACTGAATATATCTATGCATTGTACAGTATGTTGCCCTCATTACCGCGGCGAAGTCTTTCACGTGTTTCCGATAGCGGGGTCGGTACAGGACCTTCTCAAGGTCGAGAGCCTTGAACGTGCGGTAAGACGATTTGGCGGTGCAGACTTTGAAAGGTACCCGGAACATACATCCAGCTTTCTGCATATGTATGTATCCCTGGTCGTGGAATTACTCAAAATTGGAAAGGCGGGAGGTTTGCGCTTCAGAACCAAGCTGTATTTCTGTTTCGCATACTGCCGCATGTGAAGAATGTCTTGACCGACATCCTAACCTCGCGCATGATTGACAAGAAACTAAATCAGATCTCCTCACTGCGCTCATCCTACTGTCTTCTGGGAAATTCGGTGCAAGTAAATCTCATTCTTTCAGCACTTGCCTCGCGTCAACCGGTGCTTTCCCACCTGAACCACAAGAATGGTGCAATAGAATCATCACCGACATATTCACACCCAGAGTGTTTGGAGCCTCACGCCGGCTTCGTACTAGAGGGTTTCTAGATCTTGATGATCTCTCATGATGGACCCTCCTCGGCATCTAATCCAGCTCACCAATTTTCACTGTTGCGCCCACAGTAATGTATTTTACGGTCATGACTACAGAAATGGTAGTTATTTTGAAGAACCCTTCGGCCGTAGAGGACGATTTACACCTTCTACCTTTGATTGCCATCATCACAGTACATGTGCATATCATGTGATGTCAGGGCAACTTCGAGTAGCCGGACTGTGGCGATGAAAACCGCGTTGATGAGTCGCAACGATTTGGCCTTGGGCAAGAAAGGCTCTGAGCGTCGCAGAGCTTTTTTCGCGATGTCAATATTCATAGAAGCAAGCTGACAGACGAGTAGTGTTGGAAGCAGATTGTGGCTTGTACGGACCAGATCAGCCATATAGAGAATGTTTGGAAGTCCTGGTTTCGGCCACCTTTCCTGGGCTGCAAACGCGAGCTGACTTCAACGTCGTCTATGAGGGAGCATAGTCGAGACCATGTTCTTCCTTTCGATCTTGCGCAGAAAGTGGACACTTAATCCACGATTGAAATGACAACAGGACAGAACCAGGATTGTCCTTGGACGTGGGGGACGTGGTAACTTGTTTATCCGAGCGGAATCATGTGATAGCACCTCAATCTCCGGACTCTTCGGTCACCAGCGGCGCGCCAACAATGATATAATGGACGGAGAAACAAGGTGAAGGAGCGGACGACTACACAACCTTTCACAATGACACGCGCCACCAGATAAGCTTCCGGGTGGGCGGAGCTTTCATCTCCCAGAATGCTCCAAATCACAGTTTATCACGTGGTCTTAATATCTCCGAGGTCATCCGATGTCATGGCTTTTTATCGATTTGAAGGGATTCCCGAAATGCTGTCTAGAAATTTCCATGTGCTCGTTTCCCCTCATTCATTCCCCACAGTCACAGAGTTCAATCCGTTTGCGAACTTGTTTCAATGGTCGTGTGCTCCACCGAGGGCGACATGGGAATATTTGAGGTCCGCACAACGAGCTTTGTGAGGCTAGAAGCATGTGAGGTGTGAAGCTCCACCTTGCACCAACTGCCTTTAATGAGGTGATCGAATTGCGACGAGTACCGATAATGCATCCCACGACCCGATAAGCTCTTGTCCACCTTCCGAGGCAAGAGCAAGTGCAAGCCAGGTTGAGTGGATGGCTGGATGGCTGGATATGTGGGAAGGACCGATATCTTCAGACCGCTCATACCTCATACTTTGGCAACCTTGTTCTTATTGCTTTCTAGAAGTTTCCCGCGTGCAATTTCGCACAGTTTCCACTGTTGATACTTCGTAGATTTGTTTATCGTTTGCGTTACTCTATATAGTGCATTTCGCCAGCGCATCTCATTAGTAATTTTCAGTGTTGTGATCCTCCATCTTCAACAGACGCGGACACACAGAAACGACTGCTCCTGCAACGCACTGCCTCCCATTATCAATACCGAAGATCTGTTGATCGTCGTCCTCTTGTTTACTAACGAATTGCCACTTTCGGTCGTTATCAAGCAACTTCTGCCGAATCCACGATTTAATTACTTAACTTATTATCTCTGCGAACAAGTGATTGGACGCGGAGAAAAAGTGCCGCGAGCAAACGGGTCGGCTACCGCTACAATATTGCCCAATTAGTGCCACCGTCAAACCCCGCAATTTCCTGACTAAACAGGTTGAAAAGTTTTGAGAAAGAGGAAACAGGAACTTCCATTCGAGGATTCCTTTCCCCAGATTCACGCTGCTACATACGGTAACGTGAGACGCGAGGACCTGGAAAACCTTACCCCGCATTGTCTAGTCGCCCAGCCTGGAACGAGCATAAGAATCGTGGGGTTCCCGACAATATGTCTCCATCACACTCACCCCCATCTTCAGACGACATAGCGGTGCACCCAAACACGACGATGCACGACAATACCATGGCAAACGAAGGTCCCCTCCACTTCCCCGAGGAGGATCACCTCAATGTTACGAAGTCGACTGAGCAGATGATCAAGGATGCGAGATCGGCCACAGAGAAGGAACACAACATGTCGTTGCTCCAGGGTCTGAGATTATACCCAAAAGCTGTCGCGTGGTCTATTCTCATCTCCACGTGTATCGCCATGGAGGGTTATGATGTTTCCTTACTGAATAACTTCTGTAAGTCCGAAACTCGAGGGACGGACAATCAATAGCCCAATCGCTCACAGTTCTGTAGATGCCTTCCCTCAGTTCAACAAGAAGTACGGTGAACAGTTGCCCGACGGCACTTATCAGGTGCCGGCCAGATGGCAAGCCGGACTCAGTAACGTAAGGGAAACTCTATTCTATGCCGATCATCAACTCACGTGTTAATCTCCATTAGGGTGCCAATGTTGGAGAAATCATTGGTCTTTTCATCAACGGATGGGTTTCGGAACGATTCGGATATCGATATACCGTTATGGCTTGCTTGAGTCTCATCATCGCATTTACCGCTATTTTCTTCACTGCTCAGAATGTCATTGCGCTTCAGGTTGCGGAAATCCTGTGCGGTATTGTAAGTTAATATCCTGGACAACCCAGAAAGCTCTTGCTAATATGTTGCAGCCATGGGGAGTTTTCCAGACACGTGAGTAGTAAGAGATATGAATTACGCGTTATCATTACTGACTTATAATCTCTAGTGACCATCACATACGCATCCGAAGTATGCCCCTTGGGACTCAGAGGATATCTCACAACTTACGTCAACTTCTGCTGGGGTCTTGGCCAGACGATTGGTATTGGTGTAATCAAGGCTATGCTGCCACGAACAGATGAATGGGCGTACCGAATTCCTTATGCTTTACAGGTATGGAATATTCTGTATTAAACGAGGTTGACTGCAGGAATTCTAACTTTATTGCAGTGGATGTGGCCTGTACCTCTCCTGATTGGTATTGCGCTTGCTCCTGAATCACCTTGGTGGTTGGTCAGAAAGGGTAGAGTGGATGACGCTAAGAAATCACTTCTACGCTTGACGAGTCTCAATAAGGAGACGGACTTCGATGCGGACGAAACTATTGCAATGATGGTGCACACCACCGCAATTGAGGAGAAGGTCTGTCATTGAGTAATGATTATTGAACTGACACAGTTACTGATTCCTAATTGTAGATTACCAAAGGTGCTAGTTACCTCGACTGCTTCAGGGGTGTTGATAGACGTCGAACAGAGATCGTCTGCATGGTATGGGCCATGCAGAACCTAAGTGGAAACTCTTTCTCCAATTACTCTACGTATGTATACTAATTTGGCATGCCCTAAAATTTGATACTAATCGTTGTTGCAGCTATTTCCTTGAACAAGCGGGGCTACCAACATCTACCTCGTACGATTTTGCATTGGGTCAGTACGGAATCAATATGGCTGGTGTCTTTGGAGCCTGGTTTTTGATGAGCATGGGAATTGGTCGAAGGTAAGTCAATCGAAGTGTACTTGCAATCCTATGATTGACATTTGATAGAACTCTCTTCCTCTGTGGATTGTGCGTTCTATGCACCATGCTGTTCATTATGGGTTTCTTGGGTCTTGTTCCAGAATCGCATCGAAAGGCATCATCGCTTGCAACCGGTAGCATCATGTTGATCTGGGCTTTGGCATATCAACTCTCAGTGGGAACGGTCTGCTACTCCCTGGTTGCAGAACTTTCCACTCGCCGTCTGCAAATCAAGACAGTCGTTCTTGGAAGAAACCTCTAGTACGTCCTTTCACATCTACGAGTATCATCGTCATCACTAACATTTTCTAGCAACGTCGTCGGCATTGTCTGCAGTGTCGTCACCCCCTATATGCTCAACCCGGGCGAGTGGAACTGGAGTAACTTCACCGGATTCTTTTGGGTACGTACAAAATAGCTACAATGGCCACTGTCCTTTCTTCTACTATTTCATCCTGTACTGATCATAATTTTAGGCCGGAATCTGTTTCTGCTGTATCATCTATACATATTTCCGAGTCCCTGAGCCCAAGGGCCGATCGTTCGCCGAACTCGATTTGTTATTCGAAAAGGGAGTCAGTGCACGAAAATTCGCCTCGACTAAGGTCGATGTCTTCGACGACGAGTTAAGCGTGAACACGACTAACACCCGCAATTATGAAGAGAAGGCCGCTGTTTCAATGGATGAGAAGGCGGTTTCTCCGTCTTGAAAGGGGACGCGGGTTGCTGATCTTCCATAGAGTTTATACTCTGATGCCAAAGAGGAGGACAAGGAAAGGTGACCGGAGTCGCATGAGTGTGGAGGGGTAGATGGTCTGGTGTTGGGAGACGTATATACCACTTTGGAGATGGACCTTTGATAGAGAGGATTTTATACTGGGTGCAGGTGGTCGCAGATATGGGATGATTGTATGGAGTCGAAGATGATGACTATGATGACGATGATTCAGTGGCAGTCTGCCATTAGTATATAACGTTGGATGCCGGAATATGTAATTTAATGTATGATAATCAATGCAATGATCGAAAACCTCACGGAATACTGCGATACGGGTTGTGGTTGTGCGATGTAGATATTTCTACTTATTCAAGAACACTGAAATCCTGAATCAGACCGCTGATGTCGGAACAATTTCTCCGTTGAATCAAAGGCGCGTTTCGGTACGGAAGTACCCCTCACTAAGAAATTCTAAGCCTCAGGTCAGCTTCGGCAATAGGCTCAATAGTGGGTGTCATTACTCCGTACGCACGGGCCATAAGCATAGATATCATCATTTTAGCAATTAACAAGTTTATCATCATCAACTACGATTATAGTACCACCAACATACTTAAGACCCTTTAGAACCCCTTCTCCTACTCCTCTACAAGGCAAGGAAGCTGATACTCCAAGGAAAACCCAGTTCTTTAATACCCTAGCGCATAAGGGGAACTCTAAAGCTGTTCATACAATAGTGAAGAAATGTTGCATTATAGAGTCGACAGTACGAAAATAGCAGTAACAATACCTGGATATAGGTGAAGAAGCAAAGCGGCATATATAGGCAAGGTCGAAAGTACTTAGTTATAACTCTAGAGTTACTAAATCGATATATAAGATATTGGTTTCTCCATCCAAAAACCCTATCTACAAACAGCTACTTGAAGCTCAAATCGAATACTACAAAATCCCAGTTAAGAAGCAGTAATTACAGCAGAAACTCAAGGAGTATACTAAGAAAGGTAGGAGATATCTCTATATCTTTATAAAGAAGGTTATTTCACCCAAAAATCATAAAGATCGGACGGTTTATAGGAACGAACATTTGTACAACGAAGTATTCGGCTTTTGGGATCATATAGTATTTACAGATAAAGTATATATCGATCCTAATATACAGAGTCAAGGCAGAGTACTACGAGAGCAAGGAACTCGTAATAGGCCAGAGAATATCGAAGAGAGACCTCTACTTAAAGGGATCCGGTTCTATATTGCTACTTGGATTAGTTAGTAGGGGAAAGTAGAGAAACTAAGGTTCTATAATAATGAAGAGAACAAAATCGAGCAGCCTCCTATACCCCCGAAGCCTCGTCGACGCCCTACAACTGAAACAGAGGAGGAATATAAGTATCGCTTACTAGAGTAGGAGGCATCCAAACCTCATACTAAGGAGGTCAAGGTTCAGGACAACTCAATAACTCAAAAGTACTATATAGAGAACCTGCTTCCTATTTATATCGATACTATCGAACAGATATATAAAATCGACAATAAATAGTAATATCTCTTAGAAGACAGCGACCCATCATATAGCATACAGAAAGCAGGACTGGTAGAGGAATATAAGAGAGCCTACAATATTAAAAACCTCCGGCATTCTGCTCAGAGCCCTGATCTTAATCCTATAGAAGGTATTTGGGCTATTATTAAACAAAGGTTGCGGAAAAGAATCTTCGATTCTGAGGAGGAGATGAAACAAGCCTTACAAGAAGAATGGGACAAAATCACTATAGCGGAGATCCGCCACCGTATTTGTGATATACCTAGAAGATACGCCGAGCTCGTACGATCAGAAGGAGGTCCTATTCGAGGCAATAAGTGGTAGTTTAGATTTATTATTAAATTAAATACAAGTTGTTACCGTGATGATTCTGTTACCGCTTACGGTCCGTGCGCACGGAGTAATGACACCCACTATTGGGCTATCAGGCTATGTAACTCGTATGTGGCTGGTGGTTTTCTTAACCAGGATCTGCGGTGAGTTCTTTATCATTCGACTCGCTTCTTGACTGCGCTGGGGAAATGAGGCTCTTGCAGATACCATAGTGTGTTTTTTGTTTGGTGTGCCACGACCAAGCGGGGTCGCGCGCCCGCAGAGTTTGGTCGTATTACACTCTTAACTGTTTGTCTTATTTGATATATTTCTGAGAGAGCGTTCTTATATATATTAAGAATTATATTATGAAGTATTGAGAATTATTTATTGGCAGAGACAAAGAGAGTCCGAAATCGGATTTTGGCATTAGTATGCTATCACCGAACTCCACCGCCTGTCTATCTGACGGTCTCTGTCTGCTGCGCCCCCACCAGCAGCAGACAGGTAGCAGACAGGTAGGTGGAATGGGGGCCGTTTTCTAAACTTGCAATTTGAGCCTTTCATTCTGCCTACTGAAGCCTGCAGAGAAACGAATGGGCACATTTGCTACAGGTAGACTAGCGGCTATATGCAATGTAACCCAAATCAACAGTCCTGTGGGGCAGTGATGGTTCAATACCAACTGTTGCTTCGACATTCATAGTTATTTATCTCATCATTTGCCATGCAAGTTGATCTTCATTTCGCCATGCTTTACACCACATAACTCGAATGGACCCTATCACAATTCTGGGTGCTGCCGGGTCAGCAATCGGAATTGCGGGGTTCGGAATACAGCTTGCACAGGTTCTATCGCAATATGTTTCCGAAGTGAATTCTGCTGCACCAGCTCTCCAGGCGGTTTTGGAGAATATCGAATCTGCCAGCCATGCGATGAAGCAGATCCATGGGTTTCTGGAGATAGAATATGCAAACGTTGGAAAAGGCAGAAATGCCGATTTTTTTAACCCCGACGCAATCAATAACATTCAGACAACAACGGACAAGTGTCTGGTGGTATTCTGGCGCGTGGAAGCTTTTGTTACGGACAGAGACGATTCCCCGGAACTAGAAGTTATCCTATCCGAGCGACTCGAGCGATTCAAGACCCAGCTGAAGGCCGCCCCGAAGTCACCATTTCCAATTCTCGAGTTGGATAAACCGTTCGCGAAGGCTCGCAAACTTTCTGTACGCGATCGTCTTTTCTGGCCCTTACACATACCAAAACTGGAACAATTCGCCAACCGCGTCCATCGTCTACAGTCCAGTTTGTCGTTGATGTTTCAGATTGTCACAATGCGAGCATTACAACGGACACCGTACGTGGTTCAATATTCTCATTGATGCACCTGCTTACTTGCACCTTGACAGCGGAATTGGTGATGTGGAAATGCAAACCATCAATCATATCTACGCTACGGTTCCTCAGATCGCTGCCGATGCACAAATCTGGGGCATGCAAAAGGAATATCATAGGCGAACACGACGATACCCTGAGCATTCTAAGCCATCAATTCTACACGCTAGAGGTTTTCAGGACGAAAAAGCGAACCGGAATCCAACAAATTCATCTACCAATCGTCAAGGTGATTCTGCGTCTGCAACAGCACATAAATTGCCTCCAAAGACAGTACCGCTTGAGCGTAGTGAGTCCAGAGGTTCAGAGAAACAGCAGCCACAAGAGCCTGGTGATGCTTCCAAGAAGTACCCGCAAAGCTTCCACAGTGCGTTAAAACATATAGCTACCTCGAGAGGAAAGGTAAAAGTCGGCAATGCTAATGAACAAATGCCGACGGGGGCTTCACAAATTCCAGGACACCTTGGACCTACTGCGCAGCAGAATGGAGGCACTGGATCCGCCGCATTCACAGATCACGAAATTTCATCAGTATTAGCCCAGAAGAGTAATGTGTCGGTAGAAAACGACGAATCCAGGCCCTTTCAACGAAAAAGAACGCCCGAAATGTCCGAAACACATAGAATGGACTCCTCACTTGGGCGAGAAGACAACGAACACCTTCCATCCAGTAATATGGAGCAAAGAAATCCACCAACGCCGCGCATTTCAATAAACGACATGCCCGATCTGAGCTCCCATGTTGAATTCGCCGCACAAAGAACCCCTTCAGCATCAAGCTCTATAGCTTTCACCTGGGAATCCTCTGACGGAGATTCGGTAGACACTGAATTAGCGCCTGAGCCGCCACTCCCCGTTTCCTTGGAAAATACTACGGGATATACCCCAAATCAGTCTGACGACCGAAAACGCATCAGGACTGCTGAAAAGTCGAGGAAGCCTTTGCTAAAACCTAGCAAGACTAATCTCAATTACATGGGGGTAAATGGGAGAGTAACTGGAGATCGGGATGCGCCAGAACATACGACTACTGTGAAAACAGTTGAATTCGAAGATGGTCACAGAGATGAGGAAATAACTACTGCAGCGAACGACAAGAAAGAGCACCGAGAAGTTCTACTTGACGATTCTCTGCATTCAAAAATGAAAGCGTCCGAGGTTCCGTCCAGTAAACACCCATCATCCCTAGTGGCTGTGAAGCAGTATTCGACTCCGCAGCCTGGGCCCGGTATACAGAGAGAGGATACCTCGGGGGTGATATCCAAGCCTGAAAATTCCAGGGAGTTTTCTTTCCCATATGCATCTATTACAGGCCGTCTGAGAAAGTTATTTTTCCGCGACCATCTTACACCCCGGGACCTACAACTGATGTTTGCACCTGGTTCTTTCATCACTGCGTTCCTCATCAAAGATAGAAACCAGCATACAATACCGTGTCCTAGCCACTTCCGGCTCCGGAGATCTCAGATAAATGCTATTATTTCCGAGGGACGCGGTGCAGATTGGTGGAAAGAGTTCTGCTTTCTGGATGAGGACGAGATTTTTGGTGTGACTCAAATAATGACCGACAGAGAAGGATTCCGGAAGATTCTTGTTCAGTTAAAGCAAATAAGGAAAGTGCAGTCCTATTGGAGATTGTTGACGAGAAAGGCATTGGTTGCTATCGTCATCAACGAACCTACTGGTCAGTCTGAGGACTTGATAACACCACCACCACTACCACCACCACCACCACCACCACAGTTACAGCGTTCTTCATCTTTGCAAAGCCTCGATGATTTGGCCTACGAAAATGCTCCAGATGTAGCCAAGCCCCTGAAATATTTAGCTTATTCCGTTCGTCCTGACTTAGATCGTGCCCCAGGGCGAGATACTAACTTGCAATGGGCCTGGGCTTATTTTGAACAACAAAACTATGATAAGGCAGCAATAATCCAGAAGGTAAAGCACTTGAATGAGATGGGCCAATCAGTTATGGATAAAATGGCTGCCCTTGAGAAAACTCAGCGAGAACAAGTGGAAATGATTGTCTACATGGCAAATGAGAAGCGCAAGTGGTTCTGGTGGAAGTTGGCACAACTTGACATCTTATATCACGACTTACCACTCAACAACCTGATACGTTCAATAACAGTTTACCTTGTTGGGACGCCAATGATCACTTTTCCTGACCATCGCTTGAACAGTACCGGCGAGCTCGATATGATACCCCAAGAGAGGAAACCCAAACTAACTATGCGCAAAAAGTCCACTGTGGCTTTCAATGAAACCGATTCGCAGATCGGCGCCCGCATGCGACGCGAGAAAGAAAGTCAAAAGTCCGGTCGAGATAGTGAAGCCATCAATGCGAATTCAGATGACGATTATGAGAGCTTTGATACTAATTCTTCTCGTGGTGGCAGCAGTGTCTACGATGACAGCGACAGGCACTCCCTCAGCACCATTCTGTCATCGGAATATGAAACTCGTCATGGGGACAGCGATTACTATCCAAAGCGTGGAAAGAATCCGTCTAGACGTAATAGGATAAGGGTTCCGGCACGGGAAGATGAGCCGCGGGCATCTAGGAGGACGGTTCGAGTCGAAGTCGAGCATCAGTCGAGCCATCGAAATAATGTCAGAAATTCGCCTCGACGTGACAGATCAGGCAGTCCGCCACTGGAAGAAGATCCGCGGGCATCTAGGAGGCCATATCAAGCCGAGGATCGGTCCAGCCGTCCAAATAGGGAGAGAATTCCACCTCGACGTGACAGGTCATATAGTCCATCATTGAAAGAGGATCCACGGGGATCTAGGAGAACTCAAATTGAGGATTGGTTCAGTCATTCAAATAATCAGAAAAATCCGCCTCGACGCGATAGAACACACAGTCCACCGTTGGAAGAGCATTCGCGGGGACCTAGGAGGCCATATCATTGGTCAAACCCTCAAAACGGTGAGAAAAATCCACCTCGGCGGAATAGAACACGCAGTCCACCATGGGAAGAGGATTCGGGGGCTTCCAGAAGACCACATCAAGCCGAGGATCGGTCGAACCGCCCGAATAATGAGACGGCTACGAGCCATGACCGCCACCGCCACCCGGATGACGTGAGAATCGAGACTGCCTCATCGTCTCGTAAGCATTTATCCAATCTGCCAGGACCAGCAACCTCAAGACAAGCGATTCCAGATCGACGATCTCAATTCAGTTATCCTGAGTATTATGATGGTAGATTGTTCGACCCATGTTCTCTTCCAGATGAAAGCGAAGTTGGGAAGAGTATTGTGCGCCAGCTTCTTTTGAAATGGACACCGGCCGGAGAGGAGGAGATGGCTGCGCAGGCATTGAGAAACAAGGAGAGAATGGAAGGAGACTCTTTCGGTGGAGCTCCATCTCTTCCGTTTGATCATCCCTATTATCGCCGGCAAATAGAATGGGACTGGAGTGAGTTTGCATACTCTATTGTTAGTAGAATAACATGCTAATATTTTCAATTTTAGACCGTTCACCAGGACATGAACGTCGCGAAGAATATCCCAGACATTCGCGCAGTGAGCACCACGATAGAACGCGCAGATCATCTCGTTCAAGAAAAGTATCATCGCGAGACCCTTCTGCAGCACGATCTAAGTCACAGCGGGAGCGGGAGCGGTTCAGTACGTTGAGAGAACGATCGTACTCGAATGATCGGGAGAGCTGGGGTAGACTTATTATGCATCAAGCTCCTGATCCGCCATCTGATAGCGAGTCAGAAGTAGGACGTACTAGCCCTGTGTATTTACCAGATGAAGAATACTTGAAGGATCAGTTCTTGCCAGAAGATAATTCAGCTGCGCCAGCAGACGAAGAGAGGAAGAACGACTTGCAATCTCCTTATACTTCTCCAAAGAAGGCGCATGGAGTGATACCGAGCAGACGCGACTATCAAGCTCCCGAACCATCGTCTGATGGCGAGTCAGAAGAAGGACCTACCAGCCCTGTGCATCTGCCAGAGGAAGAATACTCTCTGGACCCCTTCTTGCCAGAAGAAATTTTAGTTGCACCAGCAGATGAAAAAACTAAGGATGACCTGCAACCTCCTCTTGCTTCCCCAGAAATAAACCCCATCCGCAATCCCGAGACACGATTTACGATAGTCCAGGAGGGAGAGCTTCCCCATGAAGCTCCCGAACTATCAGAGAACAAATGGGAAGAACTCCCAGCAGCCAAACTGCAGCGTTCCGCGACTGCGGAGCCGGTACTATCTCCCCTACAAAACCCCTGGGGCGAAGAAGGACTATTCGCAGAGCCGTCCGCTGGTTCTCGTGCAGAGTTGACGAGAGATAAGCAGCGTGGGGTGGCGGGAAGGGAAAAAGTGGTCGGGAAACCGATGTATGTTGAGGATGAGAGTGAGGATCTGGTGATTCCTATGCTGGGGACAAGGAGGTCGGCTACGACTACTTTTTAGAGGGTAGTGACCATTCGAATATATACAATTGTTTACAATATAACTTTCATCGAGAAAATGAATGCGCCCACGCTCTAGAGTCTGGTCAAAGCCTCGAGAGGTGTAGAGCGCGATACGTTCCGGCGAAAATAATATCATTAAATCTTCTCGCGTTTTCTTGTGAGCTTTGGGCAAATAAGTGAAGCTGTGGCTGAGCATGCCACAAGCTTGCTCTGATCCCCTTGCTTCCATATTTGAGCCCGTCGTGCCCGTGTCATCGGAGTGACGTAAATGTAACTATCGCTTCTAAGTCTTGGCTGTTGAGGTGCATTCTGGTTCGATAACCAGGCACGTGCCGGGGACGGCAGTATCGTATCAGAATGAATTTCGAGAACAGATGCGCATATAGGTGGAATTACTCTGACTCTAAGTCTACCAGGTCATTTTCTCGTTATTTTTCGAGTGGAGAATCTACTCGCCCTGTCGGGTCGGGAAGGTGCACCAAGTCGCAGCCTAATCTGTGACTTGCATCAGCCGCACCCTCGATGTGGGCGCAGCTTCCGCATCTGATATATAGAATATACCGAAGTACTTCGTATTGGGTTTCTGTTTCCTTTCCAATGTCTGTTTATCACGATCACCATTCGACCCATGAACTTTAGAAATGTTTTCCTTCCCGTATCCCCAAGAGACGGACGTTAAATCAATTCGAGTGCCCCTGCTTGCGCGAACCCATTACTCGATAACGAACGACAGCAATTTCTCAGATTTTTTTGGGAAAACACTTGATGCAGAAAAGGAAAAGGCTAATGCTTCTGGGAATGAGAACTTGGCTGTTGGAGACTTTCTCGCTTCAACCACTCAAGCATGGCTGTTCTTCGGTGTAGCATCTGAAGCGCTAGGTCGAAACATCAAACATGAGGAATTCGCAGACGTTGGCCCTGGTGAATCTCATCTTTCTATCGATATTCGCATTCCGGTATGGTTTTGGCGCGAGCTTAAAGCTCGATGGGATGAACTAGATGGCAGCCTCACTGCTGCAGAGTTTGAAGCCAAAAGGGCCCAGCTAAAAAAGATACACGACAGCGCAATGCTAAGCGTCATTTACATGGATGTGATGGCGAATATCTTAGATGACGGGAAGCTCACGCAAGTTCTCCTGTCGGTACACATGCTATTATATCTCGTGGCGTATGTGCTCGATTATGGTACTCTGGAGGCGAATCAGGCGATCAGAGGCAAGGCAACAACGAAGCTGCTTAAGGAGAGAATGATCGGAAATGAGTGGTGCAGGAAGAGGCTGAACTTACTGGATACATCTCCAATGCTTTATCCAGCATTATACTTTTTATCTTCACTCAAACCACCTCGCACCAATGTAGAAGATCACTCGAGCTGCAGCAGTGAGAGATGTCTTGTTACTAGCAAGTTATCTAAGCCTCACCATCGCACTGAGGAATGTCTTTGTGAAGACGTGGCCGTGCCCGTGGAAAGAGTGAATACCATCGTGGGTAACGGGGAAATTCCTTTGATTAGGATTAGACGGTCACCGTCTGGAAAGACTGAGCTCGAAGTAGTTCCATATACGCCCTCCTCAAAGTTCATTGCAATATCCCATGTCTGGGCTGATCGGCAATTCGGATCTGCTCAGAACAGTTTGCCCGAATGTCAAGTCGGATATCTTCAAGAGGTTATTTTCGGTTTGCCCACCTCGATGGCTCACTGGGGACTGCGGGAATGGGTCGGGTATTGGTGGTCTTCTCAGCCAGGCACGACCGATCCGCCGAGTCACGCATACGAGTATTTCTGGCTGGACAGCTTTTGCATACCTCAAGCTGCCGAACACGCCGACCTTCGAAATAAAGCCATTGAGTCGATGAACCTCATTTACGCTGCGGCATCCCACACCCTTGTTTTTGATAAGGGGCTCCAAGCGTTGGACGCTGGCCGTCGCCCGGCATCTCTTGCGCATGGTGGGCGTCCGACGTACTATGCCCCTGAGAGATTACTGGATGTTGTGGCAAATATATATGCTTCGAACTGGATGGGGAGAGCGTGGACTTTGCAGGAGGGCATCTTGTCGGGAAATATTGTTTTCCCACTCTACGGATCGCTAGCGTACATAAAGTTGTTATGGCCGCATTACGAGTCATCGGATGATGGCTTTGGTGGCCTCTTGGAATTCGTGGTGAATAGCATCCCGAAGGATTTTAGGCGATCCGTTCACGATTTCCTTCCGCGTAGGAACAAAACTAAGCCCAAGGTCAATATGCGAAAAGCAGACGAATCATCTGAGCCGTTCCGTGAGGTGGTGCGGCGTCAACTCTTCAAACATATGAAGAGGGCTTTGAATGTCGAAGAATACAGAGATTATGCGCGAACACCGGTTAGTGGTTCGTTTGATCCTTGAGAGAAGTACCTTTCGCTAACGTCACGCAGGCTGACAGAGCAGCAAGATTTGTGAAGGCTCACTCACTCCTCCAGTCGAGAACGACAACTCAGGCCAATGATATTCCACTAATTTTGATGAACATGTCGTGCTTGAATGCGAATGCAATATCACAGAGTAAAACTATCGACACGAGGATGAAGCAACTGTTTTATGGCCTCGAATCACTTCCGGCCGAGCTTCTCTTTTCTGATTGCGCCAGACTAGGCACATGTGCTGTAGACTCTTGGATACCACATGAGATTACTCATGAGATATTTGAGGGGACACACACTCTCAAGCTTGACCAAGCAGGTTTCACCTTCGAGACCAAAAAAGGCGCTGAAGCATTGAAATTCTACTTGCTATCATCCGCACAACGATCGAATGGCTTTCGACTCCTCCTCCCGGATTTGAAGGATGCAAAAGGCCCCAAGTACGATGTTAAAGCATTGCAGAAATCCGACAACGAGCAACCTGCTGCACCCACAAGCGTATGGTGCATTGTAGTCGACAATGAACCAGCCGAACGAGGAGCACGATTTGTGGTCAACCGAGTTGTGGGCAACAAGTACTTCCTCCATTACGACTGTCCTCTCCGCCTCACTAAAACCGACGACCTCAAAAGTCCTAGCGACTCCGGCCAGAAACTAAAGCACGAAATTGGCGCAGTACGTCTGAGTGGCGACTTTATCATTGAGCGAAGTCACGAACCCCAAGACCTAAGCATTTCACGACCCCAAAACCCCGAAAAATATTCCGACAGACTGATAGTCATCACTCAGGCCGTGTGCGGGGTACTGACATTTGTAGAACGCTACTTGATGCGAGCACTCTGGGGCGACGAGAACTCCATGAGCACGATCTTCTACATCTTGTACGGCTTGTACAGTTTCAAAAAACGTCTATGGGTAGAGGAAGCCTTGAGGGGGTTTGTACACCACGCATGGATGGCAACATACCAGCCAGATTGGAGCCCTCATGGACGTTGGAAGTGGTTCTGGAAGCTGTCGAACTGGGAGCCGCCGGTCGCTTTCAGTACTATGAATAAATGGATGTGTACTTTTGTTTTCTTTGCTAGTTTCCTGATGAGAAATTGGACGGGAGTGCTGACTGTCACGCTATATTGGTTGCCGCTGTTTGATAAGCAGGAACTTGCGAATATGTATGTGATAGCAACGGTCACGATGGCTGTTCTTTCCTTCTTCTAGCGAAACATAGCAATGCGCTCTATATCTATATCGATAGATCACCAACACCGAAGTGAAGACAGTATCTACGAACTCTCGTCATTCCAGCCAATGCCAGGAATTCAGGACTTACCTCACTGATGATGCTCGACAATGCCGGGGACACCGCGAAATACGAGATAGCAAACAACGAGACATCTTGCTGAGTGCCCATGTCTTCAGAAGCCGGGAGTCCTAGTGATTCTCAGCAAGTCGCGAAAGAAAGATTCGTCTCAACTCGTGGGAGAAAACTTTGTTGATTCAGGATCGCAGACAATCTGGAAGTCGCATCGTGCCTACAATAAGCGCCATAGGTACATGGTCCGCGGTCACCCTGCGCCCCACTGTGATGTTGAAGGCAGTAGCGTACACAGCTGGTCTAGAGAATTGCAAAGCAAGAGGATTCTGAAACCTAATCTCATGGCAAGCAGAGATAAGCCCGTATGTTGGATTATGCTTAGACTAAGTATATAGTGCAAATGTCCACGTGTTCTCAGTATATTTCGCATTCTTCCCGCCCTAGAAAAATGCAGGGACTTTTAGCCCATGAGAGACGTTAGAAAACTAAATAAATCATCCCCAGCTAGATATACATATTAAAGAATGAACATGTCGATTATGTCAAAATAAATTATCAGGATATATGCACCAAGAGGAAAACCTAGAATCTCGCCTCCACCTTCTTCTCTGTATCCCCCAAAGCCCAGTCACTAGTCTTCGTCTTACTTCTGACACTTGCAGCCTGCTCTTTCGTAAAGCCCTTAGCTTCCACCGCTGGATTATATCCAAGCTTGTTCTTCTTCCCTACCTCAGCTGAGTCGACGGGTTTATTGGGCTTGCCATCGGCACGTTTATAGACCGTTACTACAGCGGCACCGCCTAATCCTAAGTTGTGCTGCAAAGCTACCGTGGTATTATCCACCAATCGGTTGTTCGCCCAGCCACGCAGATGCCATACAAGTTCCGCACACTGTGCGATTCCTGTAGCACCCAATGGGTGTCCTTTCGAGATCAGCCCACCCGAAGGATTGATCACCATCTTGCCTCCATAGGTAATGTCGCCCGCTCGAACCATCTCGTGCGCCTTTCCAGGTGGGGAGAGACCCATGGCATCGATTACGAGCATCTCATTCGCCGAGAAACAATCGTGTAACTCGCAGACTTTCACATCTGCTGGGGTAACCTTGGCTTCTTCCATCGCGGTCTTGGCTGCATATTTGGTCATTTCGAATCCCAACAGGTCGATTGAAGATTTAGAAAATAGAGAAGGAGCATCGGTCGCCATGCATTGACCTGCGATGAGGACGGCTTGTTCTTTGAGATGTGGACGCGCGTCGAGGAAATCTTGCGAGACGAGTACTGCTGCTGCTCCGCCATCTGATGTAGGACAGCACTGTAGTTTTGTGAGGGGTTCGTGAATCATCGGGGCATTCATAACTTGATCAAGTGTATAAACATCTTGAAATTGGGAGTATGGGTTTCGCTGGGAATGTTCGTGGTTGATTCGTGCGATTTCAGCGAAATCCTCGTTCTTGGCGCCATACCTAATCGCAAGTAGAAGTTAGAATGACATCGACATGGTGAGATAAGGGCGGAAATGGCTACTTCTCCATGTATTCCCGGCCACCATTTCCAAACAGTTGCGCTGCGCCAGGCGCTTTCGTAACACCTCTTGTCTTCGCCATCATTTCTCCTGAGGTCCCAGTCGGATTACTTCGATCATTCCAAAAGCTCTGAAGGGACCCAGGATTCATCTTTTCAAATCCAACTACCAGCACACAATCTGCTCCTCCATGGCTGACGATGTTCCTCGCCATAGCCAAGCCTGTTGAGCCTGTCGAACAATTGTTGTTCACATTATATATCGGGATTTGGGTCATTCCAAATTGGTAAAAGACACGTTGTCCACAGGTCGAATCGCCATAGCAATAGCACGCAACTCCTTGGTCGACATCGTCGTAATTGATTTGCGCATCAAGCATAGCTTTGATGCCGGCTTCGAAACCGAGCTCGGTGTAGTCAACCTTACCCCTGGGCTTGATAAATTTGGTCATACCAACGCCTAAGACGTAACATGGTGCATTCGGTTTGATGACCATTGTGGCGGATCGAGTTGATGTATGATGCCTCGAGAGTGATTCAAAGTAGGGAACTATATTGTACAAATATTTGCCTGGTAAGCAAGCTGTTGGTCGAACGATGGAAAGTGTGGAGTGTGGAGTAAGTTTTATGTTTATATCCCCATGCAGCTCGGATAAGCTCAATGCGGGGAAGAATGAGCCGAGGTACTGCAGGGTGCGCGAGTGCGCTTAACTTGACGGTAGCACAGCATCGGTCGAGACTGCGGGAGAAATCTCTAAGAGAAATTAAAGATTAGATTAGATTAGATCCTTCTTTGATCTACACGCTCGATAGCAAAATATATTACCAAAGTTTACGAATACGTTAGTCTCTGAATTAAATTGGCTGAATAAACTCGATCCGATACCTTAACATACTTTTACTCCACCAGAGTGGTGGTATATGTTTCGACACCCACCGAGTACAGCACTCCGACGCAGAAATCACAGGCCGACAATACTACCTTGAAGACAGTTGGACGATGAACATATAATAATATTTAACACTTCTAGTGTATTTATTCCCAGTAGTAACTAGTTAAAATATATTGTCCCAAATCGTCCTCCTTTGCCTACCTCCAAGAGTACAGCTGCGAAATACAATGCAGAGAAGTCCGGGTTCGCAAGGAGGCCGGAGAGTTGGCCCTTGAATATATTGAGATCATATATTGCGAATGCGAAATGGACACCTTTTTGAACAATAGTTGTTCCGGTACTTCTTTCCATAGCTACCAACTTCTGCGAATATAGTGATTACCGACCCAACAGCAGATGAATCCTTCAGGGCGTAAAGTACGCGATGGAAGGTCAAGAAGCAAAAACTTTTATACTCTCACGACCCGTATATGGTTACCGCGGCCGGTAGTGCAAACGGGGTCATCTCCAAATGGCCTACCTTGTTAAATATTTACCAAAGTAAGAGAGAATACACGAGGAAGTCAGCCACGATAGAACGGCTAAGGCCAGTTTCATGCATAGAAGAGGCTGGGAGCTTCAAAGAGGGGCGCACCATATAAGTCAACGTTAAGTTCTAACGGTACGGCTATAAAGGGCAAATGCTCTCACCCCATATTCGTGGTTTAGTAGTACCCAATTGAATATTCAATCTAACTTTGTTTACTCAGACTTGTAGTGCTAAAATGCGAAATCTAGATGGAAGTGCCAGTTCTGGCGGAACGAACTTGAAGGGCTCCAATAGAAGAGCTGAAAGTCCAAATAAGAAACCAGCCAGACAAGAAAAAAAGTTGGAGAAGCCAGCTGAAGGCAAGAAGAAGGCACGTGAAAGCCCACCGGAAGAATCCGAAATCGTTATATCCTTTGGAATCGAGGTAGAGACTGTTTTGCTGCCCAAGTTCTCTGAGATCGCGGCGATTCTATGCCCAGGAAAGGATGTACGAGACTACTTGAAAAAGCAGTATGCATTTGATGAGAGCCATTACCCCAAGCCGAGGGACAAGCCAGACAGTAACACCATCCAAAGGAGAAATCGCAATAAATATGCAATGCGGAAAATCGTCCGAGATCTTCTCCGGGCGGACAGTAACATAGAGTCGTATGCCGACCATGTTGTAGCAAGCGAAGAAGAGAAAACGGAGCTCAATTATGGCGTACTCAATATCGTCGATGATGAAACTATTAAAGAGAAAGAGCTAACACAGTGTGAGTAACACTTCCTCCAATCTCGAGCTCGACGTCTTTCTCGTATAGTCTAATGCAGCAACAGACGGCATGGAGCTGGTTCTGGGAATCTTCGATTCGAAACGCATCGATTACGCCCAGCAATACTGCTACAAAGTTTTTTCAACTATTGTAAAGTGCTTTAAAATTATACGCAATGAGACTTGTGGTACCCATATCCATGCTCGGCCGTTGCATCAGTTCTTCACGCCCAAGCAGCTCTCAGGCTGTGCCAAATGGGTGACAATCTATGAGATGGCATCATATCGCCATTTACCTAGTTCAAGAAAGCCAGGTGCAACAAGAGAAGTAAAAGCGAACACTGAGGATGGTTCTCGAGACATACAGGGGTGGATGCAAGCCTCGCGAAAGAGAGAAGACTTCAACAAAAACATTTTCTCCCAAATTGATATGTTGAGTGATAATACTAGCAAGCTCGTTAACTTTATTAGTGGTTCCAGTGTTATGGCATACAACTTCAGGCCTGCATATGAGCATACGAAAGCGACACTCGAGTTCCGACAGCCTCCCCAGGTTCTGACCGCCGATGAATGTCTACATTGGGCTGCAGAAAAGGTGGCTTCTATGCACGACATGCTCACTCGAGACTTTACAAGAACACTATATACAAGAGAGGCGACACCAGAAGAGTATGGAACAATGATTCGACGAGCAGCAAGAGAGCTAGATGTTGAAAAGTGGCTGATGTACTTCAAAAAGGTTTTTTAGAAACGTAGAAGCATGTAAGAAATGTATTGCTAACAACGACAGGAGAGTAAATCACCAAAAATATCAGTTCCTGGCAAAGCATCAGCATCAGCATCAGCATCCCCGAAATCATCGTCATCTGTACCAGTTCCAAAAAGTGGAGGTACTTCTACTCGACGCGACCCCGAAATCAGATCTCGGAGAGAAGGATCGACTGATCCAAACAAGCGTAGAAAAAGGAGCGCTGGGCCAAGCTCGTAAAAATGAATTTGAAACAAGTAGGTGACCGAGAGAGAGAAAGGAAATATGAATAAATCAGATACTTGTAATGTTTCCAATGCTGGTGGGAACAAAGTTTGAATGACGCGACTTCTGGTGCTTGGGGAGCTACATGACTAAGCAATATCGCGCAAGTAGAAGGACGATTCTGGGCTCTTAATGTGGAGAATATATTTGGACAACGAAAACATTATCATCTCTTAGAGCCTTTGGATAGTTTTTCAAAAACCATACCCTAAATATAGTCATTACTTTAGGGCTGTTCATATATTCATATAACAACCGCGATTGACTTCAACATACTCTCCCAAATCGACGTTTCCTTCCAAGCCGAAGAGTCAGGCCACTTCTGTCTAAGAAGAGCGGCGCCCTACAGCACCCAATAGATTGGTTTCGTGAGCAGTCTGAACTTGAAAGTATGGTATATAGATGTGATATCCTAACATGGTATAGACAACGATCCAATCGCGTCTTCACGCCTCAGAAAATATCCACGTCGCCAAGCCAACAAACGATGACATAACTTTGGTTCAGGAAGAAGCAAAGACACACGGCGGACCACACATGCTCAACAGCACAGCCCTTTTTCGCCAATTTGACGAATTATGCCTTTTGGGTCGAATTACAGTCCTGCAAAGATTCTGGTCTTCCGCCAATGAGGGAGTTATTCCTCGAGTTAATCGATGAAGGCAGTCACGGCATTACCGTGCAGCCTGTGCTACATCACTCATGCTAACGCCATCAAGTGGCGGATAGTACAGTTTAATCTTGCCAGCAGTCTACAAGAATCCAACTGTTCCTGGTTATCCTGCAAGACCATCTGCCGCATGCCTAACCAAGCACGGGATGCGGAACCTCCCATATGGCTTCGTTTCCTGTATGCATATGGGAGCCGCATATGGGATCTTCCGTACGCATATGGGGAACGAAGCCATTTGATGTCTGTTAGTGACAACTTAGTGTGCGTCGAGCCCGTAGGATGTTGGATATCAACAAAAGCACGATTCTCAGTGGGTGATATCAAATACACTCGGTCTCCCCTAATCTGATGAGATTTTCTGGGTATAACTCCTATTGGCTGCCTTCCTTTGTTGATGAAGTAAGTCCTTTTCGGGACCCCATCACCACCCGTACTTACCTGTCACAAAAACTGGCTGGTCCAAGTTCTCGAGCACTGCAGGTTTCGATTATAAACTGTCACTTTCTCCTTCGCCTTGCTCGGGGTTCATCCTATGGACTGTACCGATGACGAATTTATGTACCCCAGGCAATCTTGACCACGTGTGTCCTGTCATGCATTTGGTAGTCAATGTCTCCAATCAAAAATCGTTGGGACGAGGGGATTTGAAATGTGCATGCAAAAATTCTTGGTGCATCACAGCCTGCATTTTGGCGTAAGGTTACGGTAACGAACTTGTCAATGATGACTACAACACAAGGCTGTTATGGGGCTGGCCGTGTTCTTGCTGGGGGTTTGGTGTTATTATTCTGCTGTCAAGGTATCTACTCCCGACCCTCGTATTCGTAATGATAAGGATGTTCGAGGCCATTACTAACGGTCATACAGCGCTTTTTTGGCCATCTTTTACACTCGCGTCTATCTGAATCCTACGGTGATGAGTCAGATTTCTGACGATCAGCATAAATTCAGACCAGTTGCTGTTTAGAAACACTCGGGTTATCTCCACCGACGTGGCTTGAGATATACTCACCGCAACCCTAAAACCGTTCATATTTACATTTAAACTGGACGTGCATTGAGGATCACTACCAAAGTGTGCCCTTACAATTGTTGGTTCAATACTCCCAATTTTGATCATTTTGGGAAATCATCTGGCCTTGGCAGCGGTATGTGTAACGGCAGGTGTGGTGGCATCCTATCTTTGTAGGAGGCTGCACACCATTTCACAATCTGTCGCAATCCTAGTGGATAAGCGCTCAATATGTTCCAGGGGAAACTCGAAGCCACCGACGTCTCCTTTCTTATCGTATGAAGCAAGCAGGCTGCAATCAACGCGGCTCGGTATTTCGATCTAGTCGTCAAATCTATTTCAAATGTACGGCAGTTCTACAATTAGCAAGTTGTCAGCTAACTTAAGTTCCTGAACTATATTTATCAGCTTCCATTACACGCCTATCAATACCGACCCCTTGAGAACATTGCTCGTGGCAACGCGCGTTCATAGCGGGGAGCCCCGCTCTTTTAAGCTTTTATCTTTCAATCGCCATGACGATTGTTCCAGCTGACACCCATCAGAGACATCTTAACAAGCTCAGCACCTTAACAAGCTCAGCGGGTAGTTCCCGCGTATGACATGGTTTATGCGGCAAAAGCAAGTGGGAAAAAGAAAGCCTCCCTAAGCGCTACGTAGTTGACTTTGATTTTTGATACCTCGTTGTGGGCGAGTGGTCAAGGTGACACAGTCATTTTCTTGGAGTTATGCGTTAGCTGTATAATGATTGGCATGAATCCATGTTCAAAAACCCCATGCCAATATCGATCCGTCCGATGGGGTTTCAAATCATACACAGCCCGACTTTCCAGCCCGCATCTGAATCATACACCTGCCTGATTCAGGTAGCTTGATCAAAGTTCGGGATTTCGCCAAGCCTTATGGTTTATGTGGGGGGTCGAATTATGGGAGGGTGTGGTACCAAAACCTGTTTGGTCGCCCGTGATAGCGACAGCCACGATATTGCTCAGCTGCCTGCGAACCCCCGGCAGCAGTCGATCATCTTCACCTATAAATCTTGAGACTGTTCGCTTTCAAAATGATTATTTCTCATCCTGCTTCTTGCATTTACCTTCATCTCATTCCATCTATCAAGACGCTCATCCAGAACCGTATCCAAAATGGCGCACATCTGCTCCATTCTACCTCCCCATCTCCTCAAACACATCTTGGACAGCCCCTTGACATCCGCTCAAACCCAGGCCGCTGTCAGGAAAACCTACGACCATGTCTGCCAACTCCACGTGAACCGCTGCCAGAAACTCTACATGCGCGAGGCACCTCCTCGTCGCGCTGCTCCTGCTGGTATAATACCTCCCCAAGTGTTCCAAGCGATGGTGGATTCCGAAGATACATCGTCGGAAGCCAAGGATCGTGCAAAACATGAATTAGTCAGGACTCATAACTTGCGTACTGACAGCAGCTCAGAGGCCAAGAAACCAACCACCAAACATGTCTACAGATCTATCTACAGTTCTGAGAAGACTGACCAACTTGAGAAGAAACTTCTTTTCGAGGAAGGTGCTGCTGCGGCTGTTGTTGCCCAGGATGAAGATGCTAGCCGTGTTTATGACTTTTTCGGGAAGACCTACCAGTTCTATAGTGAGGTATGTATATTTTCTAGTTTCCGAATGACTCACCTACCATGGGTGTTAGCATTGTACAGAAAATGATAAGCGTCGTCGGAAGAATTGAAACTGATCAAATCACCAGGTTTTCAACCGCGACTCGATCGACAACAAGGGTCTCCATATGAAAGGCAGCGTACATTACGATGACCAGCCCGGGCCCCCAGGATATGATAATGCATTCTGGGACGGCAGTGTAAGTCATCTATACAACCATAACCACAACAGCTATCCATGACGTTGGGGTCACCAGCCACGACATCAATCACCTGACCTACCCCAGCCCAGTCACACGACCACCTCTCCTACCCCTGAATGACGCACACGACTAACAACCATGCACAGGAAATGGCCTTCGGCGACGGCGACGGCGAGATCTTCGGCACCTTCACCAAGAACCTCGACGTCATCGGCCACGAGCTCACCCACGGCGTCACCCAGCTAACCGCCGACCTTGAATACGAGTACCAATCCGGCGCGCTCAACGAATCCATCTCCGACGTCTTCGGTAGCATGATCAAGCAATACTTCCCGAAGACCGCCGCCGCCGACGCAGACTGGCTCATCGGCGAAGGGATCTTCCTTCCTTCCGTGGAGAACGCGCCCGCGCTGCGCAGCATGAAGGCCCCGGGGACTGCATACGACAACCCGAAGATCGGGAAAGATACGCAGCCGGCGACGATGGACGGGTATGCGAATCTAGACGAGTCGGAGGATGGAGGCGGGGTGCATACCAATTCGGGGATTCCGAACCATGCGTTCTATTTGGCGAGCGTGGCGCTGGGGGGGTATAGTTGGGAGAAGGCCGGGAAGGTGTGGTATGCGGCGTTGACGGATAAGAAATTGAAGGGGGTGGATACGAAGAAGACTTTTAGCGTGTTTGCTGATTTGACGGTTAAGCATGCGGGGAGTTTGTTTGATGAGGATACGCAGAAGAAGGTGAAACAGGCGTGGATTGATGTCAAGGTGTTGACGGCGGATAAGGGGGATGACAAGGATGATCTTTGAGTAGGAAGTAGATTTTGAGTTTCAGGGGGATGTGGTTGGCTGGAGAGGAAGAGGGGACTAATCGTGTATTCATAGATGTTTCTGTAAGCAATGGAGATCTTCCTACATATGTAATTGCTGAATAATACCATGTCGTTATATCCTTGCATGAATGCACAGCAGTTATGCATGCAATGCAGATTATAGTGGCTGAGATGGAACCTGTATGTCTGCTATAGGCCTATCGTAACCACAGGTAAGACTTCATATGGATAGTGAGCTCAATGAATGATCTGAAAAACGCTCGCTGACTAGGCTCGCACTGGCGACTATTTACTTAGCATATCTTATGTATATACTCGAGTACCCTAAATTTTCTACAGGAAGCATCATGCAACTCAAGTATAGGCGTCGGTAGATATCGAAAGCCATACACTTCACTTTCCACAGGTCCAAGAAGCAGCCTCCTAGGGCAGTGAGTCGCATGTAGTACTAACTACCCGTTTCCGTTTGTGATGATTCTGAGCAACCTGGAGATTAATATCCTATGAGCGAATAACATCGAATTTGATAAAGTGGGCCAGACTCAGCCCTGCAGCGCTCGACGTTCGCAATCACTAGAAAGCATAGACATTGCACCTTGCATTCTGATATAGCCATAAGTAATTTGTAATTCTTCACCCCACGCTATATCTCTCCGCCACTGTGATCAGCTTTGTCCGCCTATGCTTCTGTCTGTCTGTCTGTCTGTCTGTGTATGCCCAGCGCCACTCCGTCCCAAATATGCCATCAAAAACGCCCAACCCATCGATCAAAGCCCCGTCCATTAAGCCTCGGGGTCGTCAACACTCTCCTCCTTGCCATCCGCCTCGCCAGTGTTGACCTTCTTTCCCGTCTTCTTGATCGTCTTCAACACGGTCACATAGTCTAACTCCGATTTGCCGATAACGGTTGCGGTTTGGCCTTTCAGGTCGACTTCGTAGGCTTTGACGCCTGTTGGTTGCGAATGTTGTTAGCATGGGTTCAGTTGAGTAATACTGATGAATAGTCGGATAGGATTTGGGAACAAAGAGAGGTAGGACAATCAGGGCAGTGGGAGAGAGAATGTTGGGGGTTGGAGTGTAAGGAACAGAAGGTGAGTAGCAGAGGATAAGCAAGGGAAAGACTAACCATCAAGTTTCTTCAGAACGCGATCAACAGCACCGGAGCATCCACCACAAGACATCGTAATGCCAAACTTGTAAGTGTGTTCGCCCTCTTCAGCGACGAGAGGAGCTGGGGTTGGTGCGACGTTCTCTGCTGTGTCTGCCATTTTGAAGGTTTCTTTGTTCTTTGACTGAAAGCTCGAGGGTTGATCCGAGATGGTATGCTTGTGTGTGTGCAAAAAGTCGAGTATTTGATGTGGTATGTTGGTATGAAGTTCTATGGTGTGCGATGAGAGGTATTTATTTAAGAGTCAAAGGAAAGTCTAAGGAGGGGTGCCGCAGCTGCGTTTCTAATCAGACAATCAGACACCAGGATCCCTGTCTCGCTTAGAAATCAACCCCGAACAAGGATGAAACTTGCTCAGAACAGATCACTCAACAACCATGACATTGGAGCTGTTGGCGCCATTACTGCTGAATATGAGGAATCCGATATATTGGTATTTCGTGTTTGAGCAAGTTTTACAAGGGATAACGTCTTACAATGAGCTCATTAACCATTTGTGAATTATTTGATTGCATTTGGGTGGTATCTAATGAGATGAGGTCTCGTGCGTAAATAGCAGCAGACGCGAAATGCAGATGCGGATGCAGGTACAATGAAATATCTGGATCATTTGTGGTGGGTCAAAATAATCTATTTTGGTCCTCAAATATGCTCATGAGGTGGTTTTTCTATCTACAAGTCTAATGTACTGAAGGCATGTCGTCGTCATCTTCATTAGCATGAGCGTCCCCATGCTCTCCTTCGCTCTCTTCAGCCTCAGTATCTGTACCTGAATCTGATGGATCGGCATAAGCTGGGGCTCGCCAAAACATCAGACGATTTAGAATATTCGTTGCGTTTGCCAGTGATATAGGTGCTCGCACTGGTCGCTCTGCCCCAGCTTCCCCTTCTTCAACAGTCTCTTCGGTTTGCAGGGCATTCGTTAGATCGTCTCGTAAGCGGTTAAGATCCTCCTGGGCATCACGGGCTGCTTCATTATTGTTGCCGTTATTCCAACCGTTTCGTAAAGCCTCAAGACCGGGAAAATTTGGTATCAGTCGTGCAAGCGCCGCAATCGGATCATCATATCCATCTGTTGCGCCGCCCTCTGAACGTTCCAAGTGCATCTGTTGGCCGGCATATGAGATAACATTGGTATCCGGAGGTAAAGGATCGGCGTCAGAATTGTTACTACGGTGTAGGAGATGAGATGGTGCGAGTGCCATCAAAGCCGGCCTATTGTCCAAGTAGACGAATCTAACAACATCGAGGGTCATGGCCTCGTTGCTCAAAATGGGAAGCTCTGAGACATCTATCTTGTCCAGAGTATGCGCGATCTCCATAAGCAAAGAAGTAGCCTCTGGAGTATTCCACAAGTCGTGCGCTTGGAGTACATACAACTCCGTAAATAGAGTTTCAGCTTCGGTTCGAGGCTCCTTACCCCAGATTGACGGTGGCGCCTCCAGTCCCAGTTCTTTGAACAGTCTACAAAAGAGCCAAGGCACTTGTTCCATGCTCTGTTGTAGTAAGCTTCTGCTTCTTGCCCCGTCTTTGAGTTGTAATGCAGCGAGCACGAAGGAAGGCACTGCATATTGTATGGTTGTATCCCAAGCTTCCACGACATGCGTATCAGCAAAGTCCAGAAGCCACTGGAACTCGTGCGCGCGTAGTGCAAGGTGATGTATCATCCACCGCATGCAATATGGATCTTCTTCAGGATCCAAACTCAACAGAAGCTTTGACCATTCAAATGCCGTTCGATATGTACCCTTCATGATGAGAGATTTTATGTAATGGTAGCCCGCAAGCCAAAGTTCCCTGTTTTCCGGTCTGGCAAAGTCCAAACGAGCCTTGCCCTGAGACAACTTCGTGCTAAATGAAGATAGAGAAACTCTGCCGAACGTGAACAGAGCTCTTTCCACAAGATCAGATGACAAAGAATGGTCACCTTGATCTTTAGCAATCTTGCTAACTTGGAGCAAGAGTGAAATATGGTATGCTAGACTTGCGTCAGCAATCTTATCCCAAAGAAAAATTAATGGGATTAACTTACGATTTCGTGCCAGAAGACCAACCAGATTCTCTGGATTACCCATTTCGACATAGGCGTAGAAACTTTGCTGCAGTGCTTGGTATGTTTGGTCGTGAATGTATTTGTATTCAACAGTGCCATCAACTGCAGTTTGATCATCTAGGACAGCCATACTCAATCCACCTGAGCTCGACTTAGGCCATTCCTCCTTTCCTTGTATGAAGAAATTCCGTCGTAGAGTGAGTTCTGAGAGACCCTTTCCTGGTTTGTGATGTCCTTTGAGAACTGTTTCCAAATCCATTTGTTGCATACGCTGTCTTCTTCGATTGCCCCTTCCACCGGCACCGCCCTCGTCATTGTCATGGTTCCCAATGGCCGCGGATCCAAACAAACTCCGCATCTCATTCGCGACCTTGAGGTGTTGTGTATTGATACCCAGAAGAGTACATACTCTCTCAAATCCTTCATCCTTCGGCACCGTATGGTTGGCGTTCGCGCCACTGGATGGCTTCAAGTTTAACTCTTTAAGAGCTTCGTCAATCTCATCAAGCCCATCCTTGGGCGTGCCCTCAGCTTCCTTCTTGTTATCCTTCGCTTTATTCTTTCCCTTCTTCTTTTTCTTCGACTTTTTAGGTTTGCTTGCGGGTGGGACGGGAGCGGGAGTGGGTTCACTCAATTCTTCGTCATCGGGTTGTTCCTCATGATCACTGTCTTTTGCCTCGTCTTCGTCGTTCTCATCTTCGAGAGCCGCAAGGTTGGCAAAGAGACTCGGCTTTGATTGAACAGGTAGAGGTTCGTCATCGGATTCCTCCTCCTCCTCTTCTTGTGGCTGTGATTTGCTTTGTTGCTCCAGCTCGCGCTGCTGCTGTAATTTCCGAAGCTGTCTACTGGACATGGTGACGGCGTATATTCATTTGACCACGATGACTTTAATCAAAACAAACAAGAGAGTATGAGAGAAAAGGTATGTTCAAGTAATAAAGACTGTGAAATAAATATGTACAGTTTTCGTAAAACGTAGAGATTTCGCGACGGCGAATGACGCATTCGACGGCCTTAGTGAGGGGCAGATTTTAGACAATCCAATCCGCCAACATCTGGAAGCGGTAACGGGGCCGCATTCACATAACACTCACCGTTTGGTGTCCCGTGCTGCTAGTTGACTTACATTTAGCTATATTTCATACAGCGAGACAGCTTCACTTCGTACGGTATTCGTGGTTGTTAATTATGAGATAGTATTCACGCTTTCATTCTTTTTACACAATCTTTTGATTCGTTGGCCTTTCTGAAACCCATTTCGAGCACCCTCTGCTGTAACTGAGATCCGTTCTTCCTGAGATTAGCATCCAAGCGCCATCTGGAGACTTGCACCAGGGCAGCTTAGCTAAATCCAATTTCGGACATATCCTATCCTTGGATCCATCGTGGAAGAACTTCAATCTCAATGCGTCAAGTAGCACTCCGAGCAGTTCGCACTGCGCGACAATTACCTGCTTTTTGCAGCACTCGCGGTAGCATATTTGGATCCTCGAGTCATGTTCTAGGCGCACGATTTTTCTCCGGTAGAGCTCCCGTCCCCAAATCGTCAGCATCTGCGACAACATCAGCATTCAAATCCGCATTCTCTGAACCACTGCAAAGCTCGACGTCGATGTATTTTCGAAGAATATCCTTGGCTGTTGTCTCCGGTCTCGTTGGTTATGGAGCGTGGTATTCGTACAAGGGTCCATCATCAACAGATTTGGCTTACGGCTCGGGTTCAATTTCGTCTACACAACAAGCGCGCGGGCTGAGCACCAGCACGATCTATCCGACTCCGATAGGGCCAAAAGAGACTGTGGATGAGAGAAAAGCTGTAATTGTCGGCACAGACGCTCTTTATACTGACACGATTGAAGGGCCGATCACAAAAGAGACGGACGGCGCTGGTAGGAGGGTTCTGGAGATGTTGACGCCGGCGCAAGCTACCGAAATTTTGCGACGTAATGAAGAATCCTACTTAATTGGCCGCGGGAAAGGCGTCGTGCGATATGATGTGGTTCAAATCCCGAGCAATAACCCAATCGAAGATGATCACTCGGAGAAGATCATTGAATTACCGCAGGCTGGCGCAGAATCAGCGAGCGCGGTTCCTGACTGGATGTTCTGGGGTGTATTCGATGGGCATTCGTATGTCTCTTTCCACCTTGAGCGCAATACATACTAACTCTTCGCATAGTGGCTGGACTACTTCTGCAAAGTTACGACAAGTCTTGATCAACTACGTTGCGCGCGAACTCAACTCCACTTACAAAGCCTCGCCTACACCATCATCAGAAGCCGTTGAAGCAGCCATCAAGATGGGGTTCACTCGACTAGATCACGAAATCGTACATGAGAGCGCACAGAAGGTCATGAAAGGAAATTCCAAGTTGGTTGCCGCAGAACTCTTGGCCCCAGCTTTATCTGGATCATGCGCACTTCTCTCGTTCTACGATACGAATACAAAATTATTACGTGTTGCATGTACGGGAGATTCTCGGGCAATTCTGGGAAGACGGACTGAGAATGGGAAATGGGCAGCAACAGCTTTGTCGGCCGACCAGACTGGCAGCAACCCTGATGAAGTAGCTAGAATGCGCAAGCTGCACCCTGGAGAAGAGAATGTCATTCGCAACGGCCGTGTCCTTGGCGGTCTCGAGCCTACACGTGCCTTTGGTGATGCAACCTACAAGTGGTCTCGCCAGGTTTCGGAGCGGTTGAAGGAATCATTCTTCGGCAGGACTCCTTCCAATCTCTTGAAAACTCCTCCATATGTCACCGCCGAGCCTGTAGTTACCACTACGAAAATTCAACCTGAAAGAGGTGACTTCGTTGTAATGGCAACAGATGGCCTTTGGGAAATGCTTTCCAATGAGGAAGTGGTCGGATTGGTTGGTCAATGGATCGATAAGCACGCTGCTGATGCAAGCGGAAACTCTGCAAGCACATGGGCCAAGATGTTCACATCGCAACAGAAAGGTCTCCCGGTAGAGGCAAGCAAGGATAAGAGTGATAATGACGGACAGAAGACTCCTATCAGGCAACGACAGTGGGGTGTCAAGGAAAGTGATCGGTTCGTGGTTGAAGACAAGAACGTCGCTACTCATTTAGTGCGCAATGCATTAGGAGGTAAAGATAAGGACATGGTTTGTGCGCTGTTGACGCTGCCCGCTCCATATTCCCGAAGATATCGGTAGGTAAACTCACCTCTCCTTCTCGAGCTCAGACTAACAATATCTTTAGTGATGATTTAACTGTGGAGGTTATCTTCTTCGGCAATGGCGAGAAGAGTGGTGATGTGGTTGTCAATAAGGAAGCTAGCGCGAGTGCAAGTAATGTCCAGGCCAAACTATGATATTTCCTTTCCATCAACCTCACGTGTACTATATGAGCATTGCAGCATCTTTCTGCGATAAAATGTTATACCCCATAATTGAGATATGAAGACTGGGTTGTTATGAGGAGTTAGTCGCTGGGATCTGAAGATAATTAAATTCTTTGAAAACTCCTTGGGTGTGCGCTCCACTGTTATGTCTCGCCCAAACTAGCATCATGTGGAAACTGATACTAGAACGTAGTGTTGTGTATTGAAAACTTCAAGCAAGGACCAGCCCTTCAGGATCCCTCGCGCGGTTCTTCCAAGCGTTCTACCATCCTACCGTTCTACCATCCTAATCCTCATCCTCATCGTCAGAATCCCGGTAATCTTCGATATCATAATCCTCTCCCTTGAGATACTCTCCATTCGCCCAATGTTTAGATTTTCCAGATAACCCTGACATGTTCCCACCCAACCAAGGTCCATCCGCATCTTTGCCTTCAAAGTTTCCCTCCACCACCACCGGCGAATTCATAACGCCTGCATAGTCTTCTTGATACACGCAATCAAACCTCGAGATCCAGATGACTTTCTTCTGTTTATTCTCTGCATCTTCACTAGGACGGCGTCGACAGATTACCCCCTTTTCAGGTAGATATCCAGTAGTACGATCAATATCCGCAATCCAGGCGTTGATATCCAGTTTGTGAAGCCGAGGCATTGCTTTGAAGATTTTAGGCACGAGCACCTGGATGGGGTCAAAATCTTCGTCTTCGTCGCATACAGCATCGCTGTTTTCCAGCTCTATGTACATCTCCTCGATTGAATCAGGCAAGTTTCTAACAAAACCCAAGATATTCTATAAATTATCAGCAAGAATGAACTGTAGTGCTCTGGTGGGATATCAAGAAACTCTCTTACAGGTACAGCTTCCTCGAACAGTGGCCGGCCATCTTCTCCGGGTTGAGGAGCTCCGATTTTCAAAACCCTGAGATTGTTCCATCCAGAAAAGAACTTCCCAACCTCAGCCGAAAGTGGGCATCCAATGTCCCACATCTCGAAAATCTCAATGCCTTTTTTGGTGCTTGCAGGTGAAGGTGCCGAATCGGACCAAACTGGAAGTTTGTGACTTTGCCATCGATTTCCCTCATATCTTTGCAACGCAGTCAAAGACTTCAACTTGGGCACTGCTGCGATGACTTGCTGCATGTAATGCATCGTCTTTTGATCCAATGGTTTCCAGCCAAAGCTCAGCGTAAGTGAGGTTAACAAGCTATGATGTCTCCGAATGAAATGCAATATTGATTCGCTGTCTTCGCCGACGACTTCACCCTGGTAGCGGAAACTGCATAACTGTGGGAGCAGTATATTTTGCATGTCCTCCTTTCCCACTTCGGAAAGGGGAGGGGGAGCCTCGGTACCGGGCCAAACAAATTTTGAAACATTCGTAACGTCGAGTTCTGTTACCTGCGGGAAAACAGCTCCGGCAATTTTGGTAGCGTGGACGGCTGTGTTCCAACAGTTGGTAGTAGTAGTAGTCATGGCGTCTTGACCGTGGTAACAAGGGACTTGCCAGCTAAGTTTCTTCAACGCCGTATGTTTATCGCCCCATTGACTGGATTCGGGAGTAATCCGAAGCTCAAGTTCCGTGAGTTGAGAGAACGATGAAATATTCGCAATGATATGGCGAGTGAGTCCGCACTGCGACAACGATGCCTTTGTCAAGAATGGCATATTGCGTGCTATTTGGCCGCCATTCTCTTCGCCTAGATTCAGATGAACATCTGGAAGTCGAGCATCTTCATACTTAAAACGGAGGTCTAAGATTCGGACCTTGGCGCCCAAGTTTGGGTTCCTGAACTCAAGTCAGTTTGATTATTTGACAGTCTCGTATACACGGCGGTGGACTGACGAAGCAAGAACATCTAGTAGTATGACCACCTTTTCCTTTTTAATATCCCATTCATCATCGTGCCAGTTGAAATCGATTTTGAACTTGATATCTGAATACAATATAGCCGTTGCAACATCCCACAAATTGTGACAGACGAGACTGTAGTTCAATAAGTCCTTGCGGTCGCAATCTAGGTATGATAGAATGTTGTAGACAAGCTCGTTAGGGAGTGAATTGAGGGCCATTTTGTTTTGGTACAATGATTTTTCAAGGAAGAAACAGTGAATTTCATTGACCATTTATAGTGCTGACCTGTATAGGATTTGGATCAATCTTCTTCAGGCTAATGGGGCAACCCGTAAGGTAACCCTGCTGTTGCCTGACACAGTGACACTGAGTCTCCCACTGAGTGGAGTGGGGTGCCTGAAACTCTCGGGAAACCGTCAAAATAAAAACAAGCGGGATAAATAAGGTTATCGTCCGAACAGGTGTACATATTATATGTCTTTATAGGCAACTGCGTCGTACTAATAAATGCTTCGACCACTACGATCCCGCACAATGTACGTACGGAGCAACCCAAGCATAGAATAATTGATTCGGCTCGCATCCAGCGCGACTACTCTGACCCAGTGCGCGCTGATCCTCCTCGACCGCGTCCCAAGCGTATTGATCGACAGCCATATCTTTCTACAGTAAGTTATATTTACTCATGAAGCCCGCCATATCCAGGCATTCTCTATGATGGGGAAGTATTCCAACCAAGCGGCAGGAGAACGGCTCTAAAGGTAACCTTTCCCATGACCACACCGCTTGTGTTTCGGGGTATATCCTTACAGGTCCAAATGCCAGCGCAGTCTACAACGAATTGCTTAATGAAGTTCTCAGAACCCCCTCACAAGTCTGTGCCATCGGCATTCGCATCCTCTTGATCACGAAACGAGATCTTGGGGCAGGATATAGATGCACTGCTTCTTCGGCAAGTTTCGACTTTCCTTGGTGTTTGGATTGACTCTTCTCGGCGGACTTTTGCTCTCGATATTTCTGGTGTGACGAGAGGTACATGTACCGAATCCTCCGGAGACGAAGCATCCAAATTTTGAAACTCTGAACCTTGGACAATTTCGCGCAGTCGTGCAGTCACTATATCTGACCCCAGGTTTCGTGTTTGGTAGCGCTCTCTGAAGATAGTATCGGAGAGGGACGGTCGCAGTTGTTCAGGGACCGATTTATTCGTATTCATGATAGAAGCTCTTGAGGTCGTCCAGTCTTGGGTGGAACTTCGACAGTTCTGAGTTCCTCAAGACTTCATCGTGCCCGGCTCCTTCCTATCCTGGCCACTGATCAGTGGTTTGGCTGCTTATATACATGTACGCACATAATCCTACCCAATCACCTTCCAACTTACCCAAGACTATTGAGTTCAAGTATCTTAACCGGAAGATTGACGTAAATCCGTCCGATCTCACTGGAAGTTCAACGTGAGTCGTCGAAGAACTTGCACTCCCATCCAACCAACTTTTGGGCGAACTACAGTCTTAGCTATGGTGTCGGCTTTGCTCTATACACGATTTACGTCTGATGACATTCGCTAGAAAGCCACACGAAGTTGGTAGAATAGGCACGCAAGCTCATCATCTGGGCTCAAATCGACGTCCAAGACACAACTTGTTACCTCCCCTTCCAGCATAAAAGTCATGAAGCGCAGTCCACGAGGAGGCCATCTCTCACAGTTCGGGTCACCGGCTAAGAAGTTGGTCTGGCCGCCGGCGAACTGTCAATTGGATAGAGATTGAGTCTACTATGGAAATCATCCACATCTCTACGGTGTAAAGAACAAGCTACACTAGCCACTTGCCGCAATATTCAACATACCGCTGAGTCGACTCAATCAACTTTAACATCAGTCCTCTTACCCCCCATTCCAGGCTCCTTGAATCTCTTCAACACAGTACCGATCATCTTCCCAAACCAATAACAGTTCAACCAAATCAATATTACGTTCGTCCCCAGATTCACCCTAGCCAACCAAATTGGTAAAGAGAACGCTTCTTGTGAAAAGGGCACGAATTGAAATAACTGGGAGATTTCCGGTTCTTTATGTAGAAGAAGGGCGAAAAGAGTTTCCGCATCTTCTTTGCTGAGTGTCGGACCTTGAAACGCAGTCCAAATATCTATATATAAGTTGATAAACGGGTAAGTTCCCCACACCAAACGAGACGAAAAGAATGTAATGATCAACACAATCCCATTATACAATTGTATTCGTGCGCCCGTTATGTTCAGTTTATCGCAGAACCAATGGATGTTCAAAAATGGTGTCGAGAGTTCGTATAGGACAAAGTTGAGTCCGTAGTAGTTTGTGAAGGGTCTCTGTTGGAATTGTATTAGTTCTTTCGACATGCGATGCACGCAAGGTTGGTCGGACTCAAAAACCCAAGACTAACAACTGCAAGTGCACAAATAGCATGTAACAACGAACTCCACCCCAGAATATCGAAATGCACTATGCTTACGCCCAAATCCCAAAGAAAGTAGCCCGCGGAGAAAGCTTGCACCATGCTGCCCGCGCCAGTATATCCCCATAAACGGCCCCGCCATTCCAGGGACCAGCGCTGGGATTCTAGATACCGGACACATAGGGCTAACGCGCAGGTTATAATCGACTGGATCAATGATACGAAGTGGATGTTCCAGCTGATCTTCGTTTGACGGGGTAGGTTTGGGTAGATGTTGGGGAAGAGGAATGATGAGATAGCGGAGGAGGCGAAAAAGTTGAGGAATGTGTAGAAAAAGAGGGCGAGGACGACTTCGTGGATATGTAGTGGAAGACTTCTGAGGTTGAGGATCTCGGCGATGGGGTAGATTGCTGTGGCGAGAAAGCTACATGGCGGAAATGGGTCGAGTATCTTAACTTGCTTGTAGAGTGCAGTGAACTGAGTCGATACATGTTGCGGTTACTTTAATAATCCACTGCGAAGGTTTAGCGAGAGACATCGATGGCTCGCGATTGAAGTGGTAGGACTTGCTTAAGTATACATTCCTTGCAAAAACGGTCTGCTGGAAACGCCATACACCACGAAAGATTGGTATATTGAAAGCCTAGCGGTTTCGGTCAGCCTGATCACTTTATCTATTTCTAATTCTTCAATCCCCTATCTCGTGCTCTCACTGGAAGGGATGAAAATATCATATATCATAAATTCATAAAACGAGGGGGTAAAAAGTGGCGCCAGCGAGGTTGGGTGGCGCCGGCATGGCTTATATTACTTCCAATAGAGCTATCGTAACATATATTTACCATAGCTCTATGAGATGAATTTATGCACCTCTAAGAGTTTGGGAGTTTCACCACCCACCGTAGCCCAGTCACAACTTCAACTTTCCGCATCAACGCCTCCCGTGCCCAGCGTTTCAGCATCTGTCCTCGATGAGAAGATGCCCCAGGGAGATGTTAAAGCGCTTCACTAGACTTATATAATCCCTCACAGACAGACCACATAGCAAGTCAACCAAGTCCTTTACAAAAAAAACAGCCTCATAGTTAAAAGAATTCTCTATACATTCATCCATCTGGTCTATATAATCTAATCTAACCAAGTCCAACCCTGCAGATCTCCCATCCAATTCCTCAAACCCCCTCCACCCAAATCCCCATATTCCCAATCCCAATCCCCAACTCTTCCCACTACCTCCCCTCCCCCATAACTCCACAACTAAATCCCGCCCCATGCACATGCTCCACCGCCCTCAACAACCCCACCATATGCGCCAGCCCCGCCGCCACCACCGCCACATGCATGATCTGGTGGCTCGAGCCGATAAAGTCGTGGCGGTTAGGGTACCATTTTTCTGGGACCTGTGGTCGTGTTAGTATCGAGTAATCTTGGGCAGGGGGGGAGGGGGGAAAGGAGGGAAGGAAAGAGGAAGGAAAGGAGGAAGTAAAACCCACCCTAAAAGCATAAGCCCCCGCGCCCAGCAAATTCATAACCGCCATCACAGCCATCCAATCCAAACTCATTCTCTTCCGCTGCGTCTCCCATCCATGCAAAAGCAGCCCATGGGTGATGAATATACTCGCCGAGAGCCCAAGACAGGAGTACATGAGGGCGCGGTAGGGGCGGAGGGAAGGGGTGCGGAATTTTGTATGGAAGGTGGTGGTTGCGCAGGCGAGGGAGAGGAGGGAGATCTAGATGGGTGTGAGTTGAGTTAAGTGGTTATGGAGGGGGGATGGAGTTGTAGTTAGGAGGGGAGGGGGAGGGGGTGAGGGATCGAGGGAGGAGGGGTGGAGAAGTAACCTACCATAATCCAATACCCATCTCTAACTCTCTCATCACAATAAAACCCATAATACACACTCGGGATCGTAGAACCCCACATCAAGATCACGACTCCCAGGTAATCCAGTTGGTTTCCAAAAGCCGCAATACTCTTGCTATGGTTGGAGAGTGTGTGATAGCTGTATTTAATCATGTGTCAGTATGACTGAATCAATATTGGAAAGGAAAAACCAAAAACCCACACAGCAGAAAGCGCAAAGCAAATCGCAACCCCCAAAAAGAATGTTGAGAAAACGAGCACATCAGCTGTAGTAGCTGTGGGGTAGCGAGTAATGAGACGTGTGTACAGGAAGATAGGGAGACCGAAAAAGAGGATGGAGCCGAGGAGGTGGGTGTGGATGTTGACTGGAATTTTTAGTAATAGTTATTCGTTGGAAGAGGAGTCCTAACTAGTTTCATTATGTATACTTATGATACTTTTCAAAGACTTTAGAAAAGATCCTGAAGCGGGTCTGCGGTGCGTGGGTGCAGTGTAAGTAGAGTTTCCTCAGGAGGTGAGTAAGGATAAGGAGACGAACCGGTACCCAGAGAGTATATATTCATTATCCCTGAAACTCTCAGCAAATACGATCAAGTATCGAGACGTATGAATGTACTCACTGCTGCCAACTTACTATAGCCGAGAACGAAGAATGTCAGTCATGATCTGGAAGTGTATAGAAAGGAAGGACATCAAACATACACAAACGCGCATGCTCCAGCAACTCCTCCTTTTCCTTCTCCATCTCTCTATCCATCTCCATGCTCGATTTCTCATCAAACTCATCATCATCATCATCATTCCCCAGACTTAAACTCTCCACTTCAAGAGGCATCACCGTCGTCCTATCTCCATCTCCATCCCCTTTAATTGTCGAATATCCATTCCTACCCACCGGCAGCAGCTGACGAGAAGCCAATAACTTTACCGCCATCATCAATCAATCAGGCAGCTCCAAATCTGCGTATACAGAATCTCTGTCCCTATATCCTATCCTACCAGCCAAAAGTCTACACTCTTATAAACCCCCCAAAGTTATCCCCGTACCTCTCTAAATCGTGATGTCACAAACCGAAAATCACAAACACAAAACTCCCAACGTCACTCCGAGTCATATACCAAAAAACAATCAAGTCAATCAAATCAGAAATCAAATTAGCAAACCACAGCATATAAAACCAAAACAAATCCCAACAAACACACCCATCTCTCCATCCCATAGCCCCCCTCCCCTCCCCGCTCCTCCATCAAATTACCCCCAAGGCGCCCAACCACAACACCAACACCCAGCCCAGTTTCGTAAAATCCTTAACACCTTCCGCGCGTAATATCTTCTCTCGGTACCAGAGATTTACGAAAGTTAAGAATGCAGAATTTATATAAAATGCTCGCAAGAGGTGCATTGAAAGGTCTGGTGGAGTAAGATACTGGCCCCCTCCAAATCCACCCCTTCAAATTCTTTAATCGACTCCATGCGAACGGAAATAAATTGAAGACATGCAACTTGATACCCCGAAGGAGATACGAAATAAAGAAAAGTAGTGAATTGAGGATCGAGGAAACTCTATAAGAGGATCGTGAAAAATATGATTAAATTTAATCAAGCAGCATCTTCGCCTAACTCCGGAGAGCTTGTAATGAGTGTAGTCGGCGGCAGTGTTTCACTTAAACCAATCAACTGCAACTGCTTTGCACAACACACTGCGCATCAGAATAATTCTAAGTCGGCCGTGTTCACCACTAGTTATTCAATTGAAGAAACAAATGCAAATGCAGACGTAATAGTTCCCGGTTGAAGAGGGTATATTTTATCTATCTTTATCCACCCAATCTATCTACTACATTTTCAGCATGTGAGTCCTTTCCATCTTCAAATCAATGAGACAAAAGGTTTAACTACACAAGTGATGCCCCAGCCCAGTTCCATGTTCCTTTTCTTTGATATCATCATCATACGCCACCCAGATGTCCGGTTGATGGATCATCTTATGCCCACGACCGCCCTTTATGCTGTTGAAACCAACTCCCAAGCAACGCTCATAAAATCGAAAAAATAAATAAAAGCTTTTGTCTTTCATATGCCCCAGCCAGAAACGCCGATGTTGAAGTCGTCTCCAGTGCCAGGCAAGAACCTAAGACATACAATGATATTAAAAAAATTCTCCGTCGTAATTATCCCCAAATCGTAACACTAGTAGTAAGAAAGACATAAAAGAATTATGCCTTGTTAGCATACTTTTGACGGTAGAACTTGGCAGCGTTGACCATGTTAGTCAAAGCAGCCTTGGTCTCAGCCCATTGACGGGTCTTAAGACCACAGTCAGGATCGATCCAAAGTTGCTCTGGCTTGAGGAATTGCAACATCTCCTCGATTCTGTCCTTGATCTCTTGCTCGCTTGGGACACGAGGAGAGTGGATGTCGTAAACACCAGGTCCAATGTGACGTGGGTAAGCCTCGTCAACGAAGACCTTAAGGAGCTTAGCATCAGACTTGCTGTTCTCGATGGAAAGGACATCAGCGTCAAGAGCAGCGATGGCGTGGAAGAAGTCCTGGAACTCAGAGTAACAGAAGTGAGAGTGGATCTGGGTAGAGTCTTGAACACCGGAAACTGAGAGACGGAAGGACTTAACAGCCCAGTCAAGGTAAGCCTCACGTTCCTTACCGGAGCGGAGAGGAAGACCCTCACGAAGAGCTGGCTCGTCGACTTGGATGACATAAACACCGGCGGCCTCAAGGTCAACAACCTCATCACGGAGAGCCAAAGCAAGTTGCTCAGCTTGGACGGATTGGTGAACATCGTCACGAGGGAAAGACCATCTGAGACAGGTGATTGGTCCAGTCAACATACCCTTCATTGGCTTCTTGGAGATGGAGACGGCGTATTTGGACTCCTTAACGGTCATTGGTGCGGGACGGGAGATGTCACCAACGATGATAGGAGGACGAACGCATCGAGAACCGTAGGATTGGACCCAAGCGTGAGTGGTGAAGGCATAACCGTCAAGACGCTCACCGAAGTATTGGACCATGTCGTTACGCTCTGGCTCACCGTGGACGTAGACATCAAGATCAAGCTCTTCTTGGACCTTGACAACGTCTTGGATCTCCTTCTCAATGAACTTCTCGTACTCCTCGGCAGTGATCTCACCCTTGGTGAACTTGTTACGTTGGATACGGATTTCCTTGGTCTGGGGGAAGGAACCGATGGTGGTAGTTGGGAAAAGCGGGAGACCCAAGGCCTTTTGTTGTTGAGCGATACGGGTAGGGAACTCAGAGATTCTGTTGTAATCCTTCTCGGTGATCTTGGATTGACGCTCCTTGACCTTGGGGTCGTTGGTTCGCTTGGAGCTGGCACGAGATTGAATGGACTTGGCGTTGGCCTCAAGCTCGGAACGGACAGATGCTGGCCCTTCAGTAACGGCCTTGGCAATGATGGAAACCTCAACGGCCTTCTCGCATGCGAATGAGAACCAGTCAGCAATTTCTGGGTCAAGCTTCTTCTCGCTTGCAAGAGTGTGAGGGGTGTGAAGGAGAGAGCTGGAGGTGGCGACAATGACACGGTCTTTGCCGAGCTTTTGGACGGCAGACTCAACAGTCTCAATGGCACGCTTGAGGTTGGTCTTCCAGATGTTACGGCCATCAACAACACCAGCAGACAAGATAGTCTTAGAGCCCAAAGCAGAGACAACAGTGTCTAATTGTTCTGGATTGCGGACCAAGTCAACGTGGACAGCGTAGATGTCAGATGGGAGAGCATCGATGTTGTGGACGATGTCACCGAAGTAGGTAGCGAAAACAAGTTTGGGGATTTTGTCACCCAACTTGGCGAATCTCTCGTATGTTGGCTTGAAAGCAGCCTTGGTCTTCGATGGAAGATCGAAGACAAGGGTTGGCTCATCAATTTGAACAGTCTCAGCACCAGCCTCCTTGAGCTGGGTAAGAAGCTCTTCATAAACTGGAAGAAGCTTCTCCAAGAGGTCGATTGGGTCGACCGATTGTCCACGGTCTGGCTTTCCAAGGTGGAGGAAAGAAACTGGGCCAACCAAGACTGGTCGGGTAGCGATGCCAGCCTCCTTGGCCTCAAGGAACTCAGCAACGGCCTTTGGCTTGGAGGTGAGCTTGAAGGTCTGGTTGTCCTGAAGAGTTGGCTTGACGTAGTGGTAGTTCGAATCGAACCACTTTACCATCTCCAAACTGGGAACATCGACGCCCTCACGTTGGAGACCACGACCCATAGCAAAGTATTCATCGACACGGTTGAGGTTGTATTTGGTGTATCGCTCTGGTGTAGCCTATGTAATCAACACGTCAGCATCTTGTATCAAGCTTATCAAGGAGTGGGGATGCTTACACCAAAGTCTTGGATGTGTGTGAGGACTTGATCGTAGAGAGCGAAGTCATTGCTGGGAATGATGTCGACACCGGCCTTCTTTTGGATGTTCCAGTGCTCGAGACGAAGTCTCTTTGCCTCAGCAAGGAGGTCATCTTGAGAGAGCTTACCGCCCCAGTACGCCTCTGTAGAGATAAAAGTCAGCACACAATGTGGGGTAAATGTCGAGGAGTAAAATCTTACCAGTAGCTTTCTTTAGCTCTCTGAGAGCTCCCATACGAGGGAAACCAAGGATAGATCTGTGGCAGCCATGATTAGAAGATTGCAATGTGTCTGCAAGAGAAGATATACGCACGATTGAACCATGGTTGCGATATGTAGAAGTTGTGAAGAAGGACGAAGGAATTGTTGACAGTTAAATCGTACCGACGAACGATTGCGTGATAATAAGAATCCGGACACCGAAGTCGGAGACCTTGAGAAGATTCTTCGGACGGGAAGAATCTTTTGATGAAAGAGAAGGAAGAAGATTGAACACTCGATGAAAGTATTCAAAGGGGGAGATGGAGGGGTATTTGTATGAAGAGTAAGAGAGAAAGCGGTGTGTTGAGTGGGAGGAGGCAGAGTTTTGTATTGATCTCGAAATTCGCTTTCACGAATTCGAGCTAAAAAAGATTGAGGGAGAAAGAGGGGTGGCCGTGGGCTGGCCGACAGGGGATTGGACCCCGCCTAGGACTAGCGCTAAGATCCCACGTGACTGCGACCAACGGAGCTGCAGAGATTTTCGGTTTTTCGATTTCCTAACATGGAGCGTTGTGAGGCCGACAGCAGTGGGAGTGGGGCAGGGGCAAAAGTAAGTGAGAAGGGTCCTGTCATGGACAAACACGGGCGAGTACTGTCTTTCCTCGATGCCCATTGCCCATTGCCCTTTCAATCCTACTGTGTCCGCACCCCCGCCACCCCACCTAGCGAACTCGGATCCCGAACCGCGATTTTGTCTGTACAGTAACAGTAAGAATTCGCCCGTACTCGCTCCCTTCCCTTCCCTCCATCGACAACTATCGCCGAAAGACGTAGAGGGCGAAAAACGTCTCGGCCCCCTTGCATCAATTCTCCCCACCAATTGCAGCACCAGCCCGAACACAAAGCTCTTCTTGCTAATCGTTGATGCCCCCGCAACCCAACCACCATACTTTTAAACTTTTATACGAGTACCGTCGCTGTGTGTGTTCGACTCATGCATTGCAGAGGAGATACAGTACTCCGTGCACGCGATGCGATGCGAGGCCACATCACAACAAACATTAAACGGAGACTTCAGAAGGCACGAGTTTGGTTGTCATAATCTTCATTAACATTTACCCTTCTTGGAGCAAGCCTGGCTAGCTAGTTGTTTTTTTCCATAGACACCCTTCCCATGCCGTATCTTATCATGATAAGCCTTGCCCCCTCCAATGCCTTCCCAACCATCCTGCCCTGCCCTGACCGTCCCGCAACCAACATAAGCAAACACCACATTCCCATGCCGTTTTCTCCTATACAAGTCCCCCATTCCAGCAGTCAGAATGCCCAAATAATAACCTATGGATTATTCGAGCGCGAGCTCTTCCCTATACCAAATGCTTTTTGTGTGTATGCAGGCAGCCAGAATAGCGCTCCCATCGCTATCATAAACTTTTTCATCCAAAGTCCACATGCTAATTGCAAAAAGCTTTTGCCCCAAAGCATAATCCTATCTTTCATAGCCAACCGGGCCTCTCCTGCAGATGATCGACGAATACTCTTCTTGTTCGCCTGCAAATCGAAATGTGCTACGGGCCATACAAAGAATACAAATAAAAAGAAAAGAAAAAAAGAATTGAAAAATATGATGTACAATCCGGATCGATCAGTATACAATTATCAGTAAAATGCTTTTCTCGTCCTTGGACTTGTTTGACTTTGCCCCGCGAGGAGGTTTGTCGTTTCCCAAATGATCGCGGTGGATACGCAAATGCCCGTATGCGTCGTAAAACAAAAAAATAAGAACAATTAAGAACAGCTTCCAGGGAGCTATTAAAATCACAAAATAAAAACGCCAAAAGCCCTCGTTGGTAAAGAGAACTAGAAAATCCATCCGCTAAAACGCTATTCAAAGTGGGTATCAAATCAACGGACGTTCATGAAGACATGCGTGTACGTAGGTGGTTCGGAGTAAGTGGTGAATGAGGAGGTCGGTGAAGTAGTTCAAATGGGGGTTCTGTCTTTGGACGAATGCGTCCAGCCAAAGAGGTCAAATTTCTCCCTCTGAGAAGAGGTTGCTGAGACTGCCGAGTCAACCGGACTTGGTCGAGGATGCAAGGTATCGCGAGGCTCCAGTAATAGAGATTTTCTGTAATATTGCTGTACGTTTTCGTGGTCCGAGGACGACTTAACTCGAACAACTTGTGCTTGTAGCCATTCTTGTAGCTCGGGTACTTCGGTGAGTCGATACGGGATCTGGAATCGCTGTAGCTCACCAATTATTTTAGCAGTTCGTGTATGCTTGTCGAAGTTGATAACAGACATGCTCTCGTTTGAGCTACATCCAGGCAATTGCTTCGTGGCTGGGTTGCCAGCATCGACGAACGTCAAGTCAGTTAGATAGGTGCCAACGAAAGGAAGACATGGAGGAACGTGATCATGAAGTCTTCGTCGAAGTACTGCATAGTTCTTCTCGGGCTCCACAACGGCTTGAAGACTTCTGAGCATCTCTTTGCGTTTTTGAGACACCATATCCCATGTTTTCTTCAACCTAACAATGGTAGAAGAATTTAGAGAGCAGATGATAGCCATCAAGGAATCATAATTGTTGAGCTCCAAGCATTTGCAAGCAATCTTGATCCAGTGCTTGATGAGGATAGCTCGCTTCTTGGCATCATCGTATTGCAGAATAGTGTCGGCTACAAGGTTCGAGAGATCAGTCGAAAGAGTGGACATAGCTCGTACATTGACTGCGTTGGATCCAGCCCGTTTGGTCCATTCAGAACCAAGAAGTTCTTCTGGCATGATAGAGCAGAATATATTCATCTCCTTAATGGTGAGCTGGCGAGCCAACTCAAGGGGGTCGAATTCGAGAATTGTGGGATTGCTTCCGCCCATCTTCCAATTCCTCAAAAGCGATGCTTGGCTTTTGGTCATGATAACAGGAGGAACTGGTACATCTGCGGGTATGTACTGGCCCATAGATGTACTAGTCTTGCCCATAGATGACACAAGTCGTGGCACAAGAGGACGATCGTTTGCGGAAACCTTTTGTGCAAGATCGTACAATCGCTTGCCAGCCGCAGGAAGAACAGCAGTAAGCTTGCCATTAGCGAAGGATGTGATGATGGAAAGAGCCTCGAAATCGGAAAGGTTTCGCCAGTGAGACTCAAGCCAGCCCTTAAACACATTATAGACACGTAGTCTTACAGGCGCTGCAATATGTGGACTTTGCGCGACGTAGTCAAATCGATCTACCAAAGCATTCGCAAGTTCAATGGGAGATGCAAATAACCGAAAGGTCAGATAGAAGGTGGATACAAACATAGCGTCCGGTGTTGAGTCGTGTGTAGTAAGTCTCTCAACAAGGGCTGGAAGGGACCCGCCGGTAATCTGCCCTTCCTTGTTATGTAACAGCTCGTGGGCAAATGTTTTCTCAAGCATCTTCGACTCGAAATCATCGGCATCATCTGTAATCATTGAATGCCCATCGCTCATACTGATGTCTGACAGAGATGGTTGATTTCTCGGTGCAGATGATGTGATGTCTGGTGTAGTTGCTCGAGTAGATGTTCGGGAAAGCATACTCGACTCAGAATCACGCATATATGAGCTGCTAGTGCCGGTGCTTGAGACTGCAATGCTGCCAGATCTGAAGGAGTGGAATTCTCCATCGTGGGTAGAGGATCGATCGGACGGACTATAATCATCATGGCTCACCAAGGGCGTTGTCATTTTCGGTAGCGGAGGGAGAAGGGAAGTGGTAGACATGCGGTTCGAAAGTGGATTTTCATCAGTCTCTGACGGTGACTCCACGGGTACTTCTGGCAGTGGCTTTTCGTAGGTGTTTGGAATTACCAGAGGTGGAGGTGGTGGACGGGTTGAAGGTTCTTCTGGCATTGGGTCGGCATATTGTTCTTCCTGATTTTGCTGTGCTTGCTCCGAAGCAACACCTATCGAGGGTATGTTGATACCGAGACCTTCCGCCTGACCAAATTCAAAATCGCCGATTCGTTCAATCACAAATTTCGTCTTCGCTACACACTCTCCAGCTGCTCTTACACATCCTGTGGCAGCCATAAGTAGACCACCGTTCTGTTGAGCCATCACAACATCATCCTCAGCGATACCCGACGAGTTGATAATTTCCCTGGCGGCAATTACAAGCTTGTTTATTTTGTCGTACATGACATTTCGGGCATTCCCTAGAGAGTCGGCACTTTGGCTGTCATGAGCACACACCGCCTCAACTACGGCAAGTAAGCCTCGACCAGCTGTGACTGATTGCCGCACTGTAGTAAGAAGATCTGCTGATGACTGGCTTTGAAGATGAAGGCGACCGATGAACGATCCAAGGTATGAAAGAAATGTATCATGACTCTGGCTTAGTTTTTCGGAAACAAGATTTTGACGGGGCTGTGCTGAAGCGATGAGAGAGACCCGATGGGAGACGGAATGTCTCTTAACCTGTGCAGAGGAAATTGACAGCGGACGGGACATTACCGCTGGACATGCAGCCGATAGCCGTCTGTATGACTGTCGCTTGCCTTGGTCCTCCGGTCGCAATGAGCTAGATACGCCGCTTGCCGAGCTTCGGGTGGAGTGTCTGCGAGAGGCCGTGTCGTCTGCAGGGTCTGCATGCGGTACATCTGAAAATGACGTCGAGTCCGCAGGAGGAGTTGGGGGAATGTACGATTCTTCGGTAACGGTTGCCATGATCTTGTGAACTGGTTGTCGTGATCTGATGTCGTCTTCCAAGGTGTCCAGGAATCTAACACCCCTAACGACGATCTTGAAAGCCTTCAAGATCATCTCATCGATTATATCATTGATATTGTTCGCGTCAATGTCTGTTAGAGCGTTGGTAGTGAACTCCTGCAGTCGCTTTGCTGTCTTCACAAGAGATGATAGGTCAGATAGAAGTGCCTTCCTATTCCTTCGAAGACTTTCATTGCCTTGTACGATTGGGGATTCCCTAGTGAGACAATCCGATTTTTCCTAGGCAACAATCAGTATCTGAGTAAGAAGTTGACTTCGTGATAATCCTCACCAATAGATACCTAACACCAGCAATGATGCCACGCATGAAGTCCTGGTTCCCAAAAATCTCGCTGTCTGTCGTTAAACCGCTTCTAAGTAAATCCCAGAAGTTTAGTAAAGCCTTTAGAAGATTCGCCATTGAATCCGGGTCATATGCTTCGCAATAGTTGGTTGGCAGCCATCCACGCGCCCCAGAAACAAGCAGGGTACCATCAGCCCAGCCATTGGTATGTATAGAATGTACTAAAACCACATCCCCCTCATTCAATGGAAGCGTAACCGTGCTATCGGATATGAGATATGTAGGATGAAAAGGATAGAAAGCTCGGAGGAAGTTGTGAAAAACGGGGGGGGAAACGTCCATCTGATTCAGGTCTTCTTGCGAACCATTTGGAGTGGCCGGCGGTGTTATCTGCGATTGACTGCTTGTTGAAGTGGTCTGGTTACTACTCCGTGATGAACCATTCCTTCTGTGGCTCGATCCGCTGCTGCTACCAGAAGGTCGAGTTTTGTGTATTGTGAGGGGTGCTACCTGTGCACTCGTTCGCTTCGAATGCTCAAACTCCGTCACCATGATGGATCACCTGAAAATGATACCATGGGTATCGGAACCAATTGTAAGTAACTTTCAATAGAATCCAAGTCGAGGGAATCTCAAATATTCCAACTGAGCTCCGGCTACTTATTCAGAAGTCAAGCTGATGTAGAGAAACAATTCGTAATCGATTGAAAGAAACCAGAAGTTTTGTGTATGTTGTTGTATTTCTCGTTGCTAATTCGAATTTCTCCAATGTATGTAGTCACCGCGTTGTAAACACAACCTGGTGGAGAAGATTAGCAAAGGTCTGGAAAATATTTGGTTGTTGTGGTTGAGAGAGGAATGGAGTGGGGAATTTGGAATGTCGCGAATCCGTGTGCATACCAAAATGGGCTGAGTCTGGGTCCTCGGACGAAGGGTCGCCAATTGAGAAGCCAAAAAGAACTCTTGGGCAATGCGGAGTAAAGCCGAATAAATCTCTCCTTATGCCGTTTCGTTCGTCAGAGAGATTTTGTGGTGTCAATGACTCTTAAACTCCACCTCGATAGTAGTCGTTATCGTGCCTTGACCAGGAAGTCTGGTCGAACGAAAAAAAATTAGTCCAGGAACCGTAGTAACCGTTATGCCACGAGGAAGTCTGTCGGGATGCTTCGAGTTTTGGCAAAAATTGACAGCAAAGCATTTGGTGTATCAAGTGGTGAGTTGAGCCAGTGAATTTGCCAATGCGCCGGGTCTCGGATGCAGTGGTGTGGTAATGGTTTTCGTGATGCTTCAAACACGAGGAATCAATGCGTTGAAACTCGAATTGTAAAAGGGCAAAATATCGATTGATCGAGACTGGGAAAGAGACAAGCACCGTACACCCCCCGTCTGGTGCTCTGGGCGCAATGCAGATGCTGAGGTACTTCTGCTGTACCTTGCTCGAGGTGATAAATGATTCGCACAGATGGAGAAGTAAGCAAGGGTCGCAGGCTTTCTCCAATTGACAATGTACTCGGTCGATCACGTCTCCTCCTTTCGAATGCAGCCTCTTATCTTGGATTTTTGTTAACCGGGAGGAATCTAATGAAGTGAAATGAAGTGAAGCGGCGTGGGTTAAGGTTGAACGTATTTGGGATTCGATCTTCGCTTTTCCCAGGGTTTGATATGTATGCTGAAGAAGCTGGACCGTGGATGGGGTTGTTTCTCCTGTGCGCAGTATGTAGCAGAGGCCAGTGAGAATGTGATGTGCTAGATGTGATGCGTGTGGTGGTAGGTGGTAGGTAGGAGGTGGTACTTTGTGTGGATTGGATGGGTATTTCCTTTTGGTGTGTTGACGATCAATAAGGTGGGTGGGATATGATGTTGATTCGAGTCTGGCAACTCTCGCTTCCCAAACTTTCGCTTTCTGGCAGTGAACGTCTCGTTTTCTCTTTCCTCTTTGCGAACCGAACCTGCGATTTCGACTCGTGTTTGCTGGAATCGTTGGACGAAGTTTAAGAAAGTGCGTAGTTTCGATATTTTGTAGAGTGAACAGAGTTTTCCGGTGGCAGTTTGGGTATCCCGGGCTGTTAATAGGGATTGTTTTCCAGCGCAATTCTGAATTTCTGGTAAGTTACCTTTGCTGGCCCTGGTTCTGGATCCCCAAGACTGAGTGGACCTGTGGTCACTTGTACAAGTAACTTGTAAGTAGCTTGTACGTCAAGGCTGGCAAAAACGGTTCCTCTACCTTAACAGGGTCCAATATCGACTAATGCGCGAGGCGATTGAGAAGAAAAATTGAAGATGCAAGGGCGTTCCTGGAGAGCGTTCATAGATGGCAGGGGTGGCAGGGATAGCAAGGATATCAAGGATAAGCTACGAGTACTCTCCAATGTCTCCACGGCTGTGCCGAAAGAAGGAGTGACGAAACGGCCGCACACACCAATGGGAGTTCTGTGCACCGCGAGAGTGAGAGCGAGTGTGTTGCTCTTTGGCCTGGCAATAGCCGGTGGGTGGACATTGGACAACATTGGACAACATTGGACAATAATGGTAATTGGGGGTCGGTCTTTGGACGAGAAGGAGAAGGAGAAGGAGAAGCAACTTCACAGATTGAAAATCTGAAAACTTTACTCTACTGAAAGCGACCATCCACATGGTCCTTTTCGAGCCGCGCGGACTGGAGCTGAATATATTACGGAAGTAGTTGTGCTCATATGAAGAAGTCCGCGAAGCACAAAGTATAATTCTTGTTTCAATGCATTTATCGCCTAGCTAAATTATCTTTGATACGATAGTGCGAACTGCTCCGTGGAAGATGGTAATTTAGATAGAAGCAAGAATAGAAAAAAGGAAGCTCTTGGTCCGGTTAGAGCTAGGAAGATTAACCTCAAGGTTCATAGGGGGTTACCAGTACCTTGGGAGTCGTGGGAGGAGTGGGAGTTTACAAATGAGCATGTCTAGGACCATAGAATAACTCGCCTCCTCTAGATAAATTTAGACAACAGGTAAATGTAGAAGCCCATTAGGTTGAAGACGCTTCGCTTCGTATCTGCGAAGTACTTTGTACTCATAGTTCATGGCGAGGGGCAGTCAGTCTGCGTGTGATAGAAGAGCTGCTTGCCATTGCTTACAATCCAGTCCACTATTTACTGTGTACCTCCACGTTACTTATCTATGCCCACGGTGGCATCGAGGCAAGAGCAAGGTGCGGTTCATCACAACCTATCAGCAATCGCAGATTCTTCTCTTTTGGGCAAATATCGGGGGATGATCACAAAATTCCAACCGTCCACCCCCCTTGATTGGTAGGAATAATTTTAATTTACCCCATTCTGCTTCCTTTTCCGGCCAATGCTCGACCAAATTCGCGCGCTGCCCTTAGCCCTCAACTCAAGTGGAGATGGGCATCATTTTAGACGGCGAGCACGCCGATTATGGGGAACGAGAGGAGTGGGTGGCTATGCAATGTGGAAGGAGAAGGTTGTATGTTGTGTTGTGTTGCGAGATCGTGGAAAGACGCAGCAGACCACGAGCGAAGCAGCATGGTGTTGCCATTGAGTCCCTAGATGTTTGCGATAGGGTACATGCAGCGTCTACGACCCGCGTTATTGACGGCATGTGCGTCTCTTAAGGACGTGGTATCAAGGTTAACCTCACGATAATTCAAAAAGGGCGAGAAGTATATCTGCCCAAAAAGCCCATTTTGCAAAGTTAGCAAATCACATCGAAGAATGTGGTTACCGCAGCATTCGCTTTTCAATAAATCGATCGACCGGGGAATTTCATTATCCATCCATCTCGTCTTGTCAATTTCTACATCGCGAGGGCGTTACATTGAGTCCGATGGTTGGCTGGTTGCCATAGTCGTCATTTTCTTCCTTACTCTCTGGTTTCTCGCTTTCTTCTTGCCTCATCGTATTGCACTGCAAAATACGGAAGTACTGTACAAAAGTACCCACAGCATCTCCTCAATTTCGGCGACCAAAGCGCGCGGTTGAGCGTGCCTGGTGCTAGTCAATTCTATCAACAAGTGTCGAAAGAAGACCAATTGCTGTTGAAAGATCTCTGCTCGAATTTCCACCAGTCTCTGTCTAACTGTTGGTCATCTTCGAGCTTTTCGTACGGATTTCCTTCATACGGAAATCCAATCCTTTCTCGTCTTTCCAAGCATTTTCACCCTACCAACTATCTTAGGCGTGGGGTTACTGCTCCTAGGTACCAGGGTCTTCGTTTTTTATGAGACGCTTCAGGGGGCCCTTGCCGTTAGCTATCACTCGCTCCATGCAGCCTCGACGCAGCCAATTTTGGACCTGCGCGGCGCACGTTCCCAGTTTATTTCGGGCTGGGTCTTATGGGCCTTGGGCCCTTGGGGGCACAGAGTGCAAGTAGAAAGTCACACAATAGCCTTGAGAACAGCTTTTCACAAGTACTGCAACGGTGCGGTTCGGGTCGATGGAGTCTATGAATTCGGTCTGATGAGTGAGTGAGTTGGGTTACATACATCTGTTCACAATCCGCTTAGAGATCTATCACTTCCGACTGGGTCAAGTGCGATGCATTGTCTTTCTTCAACGTAGCATTCGAACCAGCTGTTGCCGAGAGCTAATAATTGTCCGTAGCCGTTACACGGCATCATGGTCCGTACACCTCGCCTCATCCGTCCGCATATTGCAGAGATCGAGTGCGAATCAGACACGTGCGAATTGGCCCTTCGTCCCGCAGTTCACGGTGGTCTTTAATATAAAATTAATATAGCACTGAGGCAAAACCTGCCATCTCTTTGACAGCGGGTGGGAAAACCGCGTCAACAGTCGAGTCTAACCAAAATACCTCCCTCAATCGGCTTTTCCAATGACGAAGCATCTACCGACTCTTCGTTGGATTTGGTGCTGCTTGTGGAGTGAGCTCAGAGATTCTGGCCATGACTTAAGCCAGCTCTACATCACTGTGGAGAGGGATCTTCGTGATCTCCTGCAACGCTATTCTTTTCGATAAACTTATGGATACTGCACACGGTAGTATTTACGGTTAAGCTACTCACGGAGTTCACTTAACCGGCAGTCCCACGGTAGTCGCCTTGAAGCTCGACTCGTGCAGTATCACTTGCACATGGATCGAATGGGCCACGAACGGCGATCTGTCGATGAGCATTGTACCAGTACCAGGATTCCAAGCACTTTACAATGTACAGTGTACAGTAAGTAACTTGGTATTTGTCAAAGCTGCAATTATTCTCGGTCCAAGCAAATGCTTAAGCTTAATCCCGCAATATGCAGGAAACAGGATAGATCAGAGAACGTACGATTAATGATCAACAGCACGAAATCCGGTTCCGATAGACCCGACATAACCTCGCTGCTGTGAAAGTTTTGTCCACTCAGATACCGAACTTTAATTGGTAGCATTCTTCAATCCGTACTCTTTCCCAGGTCCAATCGAATAGGTACAGCACAATCTGATCAGCCATAATTGTCGAGAAGCATTATCACCTCGCATTAATCACATCAATCGTTAACCACAGCATAAGCCGTTGAACACCAAAAAACATGTGACTAGTCAAAAAAATCGGTAACCTTACGGGCAGTAAAAGTTCAGGGGAGAGGTCGCCGGTCGGAGCAATACCCAACATCGTCATAACGAATCCTTCAAGAGCATGGGACTGAGATTTATGTACTATGCATGTTACACCCCGCCGCCAACAGACGTCCGTTCTCTGGGTGCGGAAATTCCAGAACCCAGGTTCTTCTACTTCCACCGACTGTTACATCTACTGTATCTTCGTACTGTACCTACTTTCCGTGACTTGGAAAGTAAGGTTATGTGCTCCATATGGCGAATGCCTGCTTTTTACCGATATTTATTTCACACAGCACATTTCACCTGTAGATCGCTCAGGTTTTAGCATCAACCACCAGGCCCTGTTCGTGTTCCGCGGCCCTAGCTATCGCAGTCTTATTCTGTCCCTGAATCTGGGCCAACATCACGTCTTACGCTGGCATACCCTCCCACAACTACTCGCTCGCACAACATACAGACCCCTAATACCAGGCTCAATCGCCGAGACGATCACTGACACACACACCCCCTCATGTTCTGGATCTATGTATCTACGTCCGCAATCAATCAGCCACCTGCGGAGTCGACACACGCACCTATGATCTGAAAATTCATCCAAGCATCAATTCCAGTCATCTTGCTTCAGAATTGTTCGTCCGATGACATGATTTGGCATCGGAGCGGAGGAACCCTCCTAAAATAATTGTCTCCTTAACTAAAATTTAATTAGGTGCAGCGTTCATCGGAACCAAAATCCGGAACGGTGTTGCGCACCCTGTCAACCCACTGTCAACCCAAACATTGTAAAGTTAGGAGACGAGACGAGAGCTTACTGTACGTACAGCTTAGCGGAATGATGAAAGTCATCACCGTTACATCAGTTCGTCGCATCGACAAGGCTGGTTCGGGATTTATCCCAATGAACGCTTTCCAACAAGCATGACAACCTCCGTCATTGCTTACCGCGGATACCAAGCTATGGCTCCGAGTGTGGTCAGAATACGAAAGTCGCGTAAGCTTCGGAGGAACGCCCAGCTCCACTCTCAGTGCCGAGTCTGTCCCTGAAGTCTCATCAATTTCCCGACTTTGGATAAAATGGAAGCAGGAGAAAAGCATGGCTCAGACACTGAACTGAGCAGAGAGGAGAAGGATTCTCGCATACCAGGCCGCAATTCCTCTTTGGGCACTTCAGCCGACACCATTTGCTCCTCGGAGTCGGAATAGTCTTCCCACTAATGCGCCAGGTAGCATCGGAATAGGAGCCGTTGCGGAGCACGGCTTGGCTGAATTGCTTACCGTAAGCTTGACGATCTTGCTGAGAACATGCGGAGCTTCAATTCGATGGCGAGAGCAAACTTTCAACATAAACTTCTCTCCAGGATGGATATAGTTTATCACCGAATGATGCGGAAGCTATCCGCAAGACATATATCGTACATCCTATACGGTCAGAAGCCTGGCCAGGAAGATTATGTGGAGAACCTCAAGTGGGGCCACGGGTGAACGAGTTTGCCACCAGATCAATTACCTATCTGCGTATGGGAATCTTTCTGCCATCCTGTTTCCGATGCAGGTACAATACAAGCAGTTTTCTTGGGGTGAACCTTACGCCTAGTCAAATTAAGATGCTCAAGTGGTATTCTGCCACTGATTTGACCGCCAGTGTGGAGTTATTCATTGACAAATATCAACTCTTCAAAAGTCGATCTCTATCATGCACGAGAGTCCTGATACAGACTAAAGAATTCCCTACCGGTGATGTTTTAACGCCATGCAGTTACATTCCTGACCCGCATTCTACACCAGATTTCCGTCCCGTGCATATATATACATGCATGTATCAATATCAGAGAAAATCTCTGTTAGCAGCCAAGCTCTACCGCAAACATTCTCCACTAATCGCCTTCTCTACCATATGTAAGTGTTAAGTTTGAGGCTGTCGATAATTGATGGATATCTAGTCTCAAAACAAGCACCAATGGAGTCCAGCCTTCCTTTCAGCCGCATACACGAGGTCAGTGCACTCACTATATTGCCGTCGTTGCTATATCGTGTCGTCCAATTCAATAATATGACGACGCCATCACCTCACTTGCACAGTGCAGGCATGCTGCTCACGGGATCGAAACTTACCGAATCCCTCTCTCCACTTGACGACCACTGTAACCTTAAACAATCATCTTATCACATCTCAATAAACCTTTGTCCACTTCCTACCCAAATGGCTCTGTGCGAGCCGGGAACCTCGCGCACGGTGCCCATCCGTCGTGTATTATGCGTTAAGCATATAGTAGTTTCTTCCCTAGCATATATAACTTTGTGGAAAAGTATTTCGCACGCACGTACGTACAGAATCCGGAGGTCAAAGCTCTTATTCCTTGTATACAATGACAATACAATAACTCAATAACAATGGGGCCAAAAATTGAAACTTTTCTTTCTTCTTCAGCTAGATAGAAACAGAGAGATAGAAAATCAGATAGATAGATAGATAGCGAGATGCTTCTGCTCTACCTGAACTAAAGCATCCCAGCCAGTCAAAAACCGGCACTTCCCTTATTCATGTGATCGCTCTACCTCTCACGAGTCAGGTTTTCATGTCACATACCGCAAGCGTACATATCGCAACTTATACTTCCCCTCTAGCGGACGCATCCGCTTCCGCGAGCAGTAGAGTTTGTTCTATGCAGTATCACGTGGCGAATACAGCGCCGGCACCAAGGTTGACGGGATTTTAGGTTTCTGTGTGTGGCAGGTAGGTATGCATTGTTTGTGTTGTGTTGTGTTTTGTGGTGTTGTATTATATCGCTGCTATGTTATAGCTCTCGGTTTACGTACATGTGTATGCAATGTACACGAGATGGCACGCACAAATGGTAGGGTGGCGGGTTGTATGTTGGGACCTACAGACCTATATGATGTCCGAGAGATGTATAATACTGCGTGGGTAATGCATTGCATGGATACGTCGTACTGTACCATGGCATGGGGTGGTACATCGCCGATGTATGAGTTCGGAGATGGTATGGTGGTATTAGGTGCAGTGGTTTTATGTATAAGTGGAATCCATGATTTGCATGTGTCTTTTTGCTCTGCATAGTGTAGGATGCCATAGCATTGAGAAACCCACGTGCTGATCACGAGATATAAAAATCCGTTAGCGAGATGGCACAGCAGAGTAGAGCAGCTGCATCTAGCTGTCCATATCGTTTAACTGAATAAAGGAGTATTGATATCAAAGAGTTGGAGATGCTTATATAAACGTGGTGGGGTGGTCTTTTGAAGGTTTGTTGGCGTCGGCGCTGGGGGTTTGTTTACGTTGGCGCTCTTGGAGCTGGGAGCTAGAAGTACAGGCTACTGGGAGCTTAGTACTGGGATTGCTGGGCGCCTGGGAGCTGGAAGTGAAGGCTAATATCCAAAAATGCCACTTAGGGCTTGTTAGTACGCCGAGGAAAGGTGAAGTAGAGTGTATCAATTTGTGGATTTTCTAGAAAGAGCTGTTGGGAAGAGGAACATAGAAGGGTAGATCGACTTCTTGTTCTTTTTCTTAGTTCTCATGAGCTAGTATGTCCTCATGTTATAGTATTTAGATACCAGGTCTAGTTACCAGGCATCATCACCAGGTTAAGTTGACCTATGGCGAACTTGCTAGCTCCTTTATATGCTGAGACAGGAAGAAACCGGCCAAGGAAAGCTTGGTAGCTACTTAGTAGTAGTTGTTACTGAGGGAGGATAGAATAGAAAGGGTTATCGTGACTCTGAGTGGAATATGAGTATCAAACATATTATCATAAATAGATTGCAGTCCTTAGAACCGCGAGGCCCAGCTCTCATACTGAGTCATACAAACAGGCAGTGTAGGACTTAGTATACGATCAGTGAAACGGCGGAACAGTCGACTTAATCCCATGAACATTTCCAGTCGAGATGTTAACTCGTTCTTGCTGATTCGTCAAGTAACCCAGAGAAATTCGTTCCTGACATTGCCATGATGGGCACTCAATCGAGGCTTTTCTGAAAGGAATGAATCTGAATAAACACAATGCTGTCATGCAGGCTATACTCATGACACTGTATCCTTCACAGTTTAAGGGTATACCGTGTATAAGACATCTCTTGAAGACCTCTTGGTCCTCGAGTATTCAGCTCATTAGTCCGGTCGAACAACGACATCCTCATTCAAACCAGTTTTCTAGACTCGATTTATCTTTCATTTACTTAAACAGCCACCGCCATCTTTACTTCCTTACTTTATCAACTGTCAATTTGCCATTATGAAATCCTCCATTCTTGCAATTCTATCCTTGGCCACGGTAGTTTACGCCGGCTGCTAGACCGGCGGACAAGAGGCTTCATTTCCGAACATCGAGCAACTTCTCAGAACAATCTATAATGATCTTTCCGGAAGCTACCTCCAGAATGAGCAGCGCCATCAGTGTGTTATGAATATTTCTTTTTCGTCAGTCCAATGGGGCTTTACACTCAAAGTAAACGAACACTTCTCATAGTATCTTCGATATGGACTAACATGCACTAGAATGTATGTATTACGTCTGGTAGAACCAGGACTTCTGGGCCGTTGAGTGTTTAAACGCAATGAAGAAAGAAGGGAAGTGCTCGCAGGGTGGTACGTCAAGCTATGAAAACTGGTCCTACAAGTATGTGTTCATGACTAGCTAGAAGTCGTGTTAAGGTTATTGTGGCTAGCTAATTCTTCTGTTAGTGCTGATCCAAATGCTGGTTTGTGCTACTCGATATCCAAGTGAACCTGGACATGCTCGAAATCTGTTAAGTAACGTGCCTTTATGTAGGTGGGGGAGAGGGGGTGATTTGCAGTACAGATGCTGGGATGAAATATGGAGGAATTTGATGGTATGAAATAGAATGGATATTCTTCTTCGATTTGGCGGGATCTCTAATTTCTGCGTATTTTGGGCTTATTCGGCGCACCTTCACTGGTTTAGTTTGGTATTTCTGTATCAGACTGTATGAATTGGATCATTTGGATGTTTTCCGGTGAATTCTCTCATCCGATCTTGAGCCTCGATTGTGGTAACACTGCAGAAGCTTGCACCTTCACATACCGCCATACCAAATACTTCAGGGGGTACAGGAGAAGGATTCATGATCCAGGGTGTAAATCGCCCGAAGGTGTGAGGAAGATGACTCTACTGTAATTGACAACATCCTGATTATGAAAAGCACAAGGAGAGTAAAGACGATCAAAAGTGATAAGTTGTACTCACTCAGAACCCGCCTATATTATTACAACCTCGTTACACTCATACGGTTCCTAACCTAGTACCAACCCAGCACTAACATTAGACATCCGTAGAATTAGTATCATACCACCTCTAATCTCTCTAAAACACACGAATAAGTATGCTGAGTAACGAGCCTGCTTCTCGAGAGATATCCAAGCGATGAATGAGTGACCATGAGTCAGACGGACCTTACGCACCGTACTTTGAGGCTCCAACAGTTGGCCCTCAGCCTCTCCTTGACGTCAAACCCTCATTTTCTAATGCCATCATACTTTTCCCTCCATCATCAGTGCAGTATTTCGAACTATCTCAATTATTTACGTCAACTACCAGCTACTGGGGCGTACATGATCGGGTGATTCCGCACTCAACTAATCTGAGATCAACTTGAGACTAAATGACTACGTATTGAGAATGCCACACCTCTCCCGATCATCACCGGACCTCAGAACTCGGTGTATCTATTAATTCATGTATAGGTGGACAACATGTATTGTGCCGCAGGCTCGCTGCCTGATCATATCGGGTGCTGAAGCTCATCTACTATTGGCCGCTTAAGCTACTTGCTTATGCGAATATAAGCATCCTGCGATTAATCGAGAAAATGACCCAAAAGGTCAAATGAAAACACTAGGAGTGCCGCAGCCTTACCATATCGGTCACTGAAGCGCATCTACCATTGGCCGCTTAAGCTACTTGCCTATGCGAATACAAGCATCCTGCGACTAAATTTCCCAAAAGGTCAAATAAACACATTGGGAGGCGGCGTTTAAGGCATACAGGTCGCATGCGCCCCATTGTCACCACAAAATTGCGGCTTTAAGTGACTTTGTGCGTTTGGGGGTTGTTCCGCAAGTGGCTATATATTCTCTCCTTCTCACACTTTTAATCTTCTTCTCATCATTCTATTCCACTTCCACTTACAGATTACAAGGCAGATTCCCCGCAGTACGACCAAAGATGCAGTTACCAAATTCAAAGTTGTTGGATCAAGCTGCGGAAAGAGAGTATCATGAGGCCAATGACTATGCCGATTACAGCTGGAGTTTGATGGTCGAAACAAGTGTAAGTCTATGCCTTATCCTCCGCAGGTCAGCCTGGTCTATTTCAGTTCTCCTGACACTTTTGCATCATAAGAAGGCTCGTTTGAGAGGCACAGAATACCGCGAATTATTTGGTATAACCATGGAAAACTTCATGGAGTGCCGAGTTCCTATCACAGAGACTCGAGATGCACTTCAGTTTCTCATCTCTAATTCATCTGTGCCGCTCACAAAGCTCCAGTCCAAGATCACCCCATTTCTGGCCCTGCCTATGACTACGGAAGAGGAGTGTGATGAGGCTCGCAGACAACTTTCTACTGCCATTGATGCTCTATTCATTAAGATGCCGGCAAATTCTCTCAGAATGTCAGAGATGCTCAAGTTCAGGGACGATGTGAAGGTGAGTGTCCGGTCCATCGGAAATTTGACTAGATGGTGACTCTACAGTAGAATTTGGGAAGTAAAAAAAATCGTCAATTCTGGGACACGTATAGTGAAATCCCAGTAGAGAAGCGCAGTACCAAGGAAGGAATGGAGGCAAAAATGATTTTGGAACAAGTACTTGAGGGGAATACAGAGCTTATCGAGACTTTCCACAGGCTCTGGACAGTATATGTATGAATACACTGAGGATAAAGTGTATGAAATGACTACTGGGGGAGAGGGTCGCTCAGAATGATTCTCTCAATTTGATTTACAGTTGTATTTTCTAGTTATTGTTCTTAACAGACGCTCCTTAGACTCCCAATAACGAAGATTACCGGGTAGCTGCGGTATGATTTCTATGCTACAGATGAAGTCACTGTTCAGCGACACTAATCTTCGTAAAAATGTGCACATCAATTATGTATTCAAAATATCTAACGACTTCTTCAGATTTTCCTCCTACGAACACATCTGCAACCCTGCAGCGTCACAACGTGGTAGTTGCAAAAAATTGTCCTTAAGTAGGAAAAAGACATTAACTTGTAAGGTTCTACCACAAACCTTCCCAAACCGTCCAGTTAGAAGCGCCATCAGCTAGGCGTAAGGATCAAAAATATCTGAACAGATACTCGTAGCCTTTGATGTCTCACGCCACAAGGAATAGGCAAGGTGCAGTAGCCAATCTGTTCAAAATTATTCACTTGTTTCATGTGCCTGCCCGCATGATCAAACGGTGTTATTGATATAGCAACTTGGAGTGTTGCAAAGACTTCGCCCTGAAAACAGCGGCAGTGTTCCAATAAAGGTTGTATGGCGAGGCACAGTCCGACCTTGAATGTGTCTTTGCTACATTGTATGTACTTCCTCGATGTGTCAACCAGATCTTTTAAATAAAAATTTTGACCACATTATCTTAGAAGGAAGAAAGCATGAACGCGAAGATCAAAAACAATGTACGCAGGTCAAGTATTGAAAGCATTCGCAGCACAACTAGCAGCAGCACCAGCGAAACGCCTGTGATATCCGACTTTATGGTAGAAAACCTTCCAACACATTCCGAAGAGCGTTCATTCAAGCATTTTGATAACCTCAAGTACCACCGTGGGCAGCGAATAGCACTTTCACAATGATTGCGGTGTTTTTTCACCCTTAAATCCTTGCACTACTTGTCAGGTATCGTGTTTGTGGTTTCCCTTGCCATCCTGTAAGTCCCATAGGCTGCTTCAAAACATCATCTTTTTGCTAATTTGTCAGCGGATGATTATCACTGACTTTGACCGTCACCAACCGACTTCGGCTTCCTGTCCCTAGGAATGGACTGTAGCATATCTTAGAGTAGTACACTGCACCGAGTAGAACGAACGCTGCGAATCTAACTTGGTTAAATGAATTCAGCTCAGATATAATCCCGGTAGCATGCCATTCACACAATGATTATATGCGTAGAGTTCCTTTATATGAAGGGCTGGCAGCCGACTGCATGTGTACCAAAGCCGATATCTGGAGCCGCAACTCCTCGCTGTCAGCTGGCCAGGCAGACTTGTTGGTCGGACATACTTCCAAAGCCCTTGCAGAAAGCCGAACCTTGCGAAGTTTGTATCTAGATCCATTGATGAACATACTTGGGCACAAAAATGAGGCGGAAAATGCTTTGTCCCCACGGGGGGTATTTTCCATGGCTCCGAATAATTCCTTGGTTCTACTTCTTGACTTCAAGACATCCGACGACACACCATGGGACTCGGTAGTAGCGCAGCTAGGACCATTCCGAAAGAACGATTGGCTTACTTATTGGTCTTCTACAGCAGGTGTTGTGCAACGGCCGTCAACTGTCGTAGCTAGCGGCGACGCACCATTCGACACAATAATCTCCAATTCGACATATCGGGATATCTTCTACGATGCGCCTATAGCCAAGCTCTCTGAGCCGAACAACCCGTACAACTCGAATAACTCGTACTACGCAAGCGGATCCCTTCGTGAGGCAGTCAGAAGAACCTCATTCGGCCATTTGAGCGATAAACAAAAAGACATGATTAAATCGCAAATCGAAACCTCAAAAGCACTCGGTTTAAAAAGTAGATACTGGGATACACCAAGTTGGCCTATTAGTTTCAGAAATAGGATTTGGACAGCCTTGGAAGAACTTGGTACAGATATGCTGAACATAGATGATTTGACGGCAGTGACTAGATGGGACTGGGATATGTGTATAGTTGGAGGAATAGCTGTATGCGACTGATGAGATGTTTGTCTGAGATCAATGCACTGTCGTGGCGTGGGCCAATCAGCAACGAAGGCTAAGCTACATAGGACTGTCCGGTACTGTGTTTGGTGCGGTGGTTGAGAGTCTGTGCTGGAGAGAATGTAGAGGTGGCGGGGTGGTGGAGAAGAGAAGAGGAAGCCGTGTTTGGGACAGCTGGATGGGGGTTGGAATCAACGAATGGACGGAGGATACTGCGGTGGAGATGTTTTCTGGTTGTTTGAGGTGGCGGGTTGTGTTCTCTCTACATTAGTATTTGCGATGATAGAAATTCGTAAGATTACACTTAACACCAACACTCTAACCAGTCGCTTCCTTGGCCCAGCTGCAACACTCGCAGGAGTATAGATGAACTCAATATTCAAGCGTTTAAACTGTTAAAGCGTGCAACGCTGCCTGGACGTTCATCTGAAGTATGAGGCGCTTGTGTGGTTCTGCTATGCTGTGTTGTAGGCCTATGGAGTTGTTGTATGATGGGGAGAAGGGTGGTGATGAATGGTGATGAGTGGTGGAATCTTGATCTCTCGTTCATCACGCCTCATGTATGCGGATGGTAGAGGAGAAACGAGATTAGGAAGTTGTTAGGTGATTGAGATTGAAAGATTTAAAGACGTGCAAAAAGTTCAAATATTTTGGAGAGGGTGTCTTGTACCGGCGTCCTCTTGTACTACAGATAGGCGAGATAGGCTTATTTTTTCTAACCTAAAGAGCTAACTTGCAGCACTATGGTGGCCGAATCTCATTAATCTACAGCTGAACGCGCCTGTCATCACTGTGGTAGGACGTAATTTACATTACCCCGATTGGCAAAAACAACCATCACTTTCCACCATTTACCATAAGTTAATACCTCCGAATTATCATGCCCACTCCCATATCTATGCATTCGGGACACTCTGCATCTTACAGTCCTTGAGATGGAACCAACAACAATCCAGCCAGAATCCTTCTTTCATCTTTCGGACCCCGAAGCGCTCTTATTAATTCGCGACAACTTTGGCCCTGAACTCGCATGCCTCAAACGTGTCTCCTCGCGTCCTGAGCCTCCATCCACTAAACCATCCACTGCATCACCGTCACAGATCCTGTTTGATGCGCAATACGATGAGGTAAACCGTACGCTTGTTGGCATCCTTGCACTGCGATGGCTCCATAATGGACAATATGACGTCTTTGTAGGCGGCCAGTCGCCCACCGCAAGGCTCTCACGTGCGTCGTTCGAATGGATGCGTGCATTTTTCATCGACGCCGTCGGTGACAAGCAAAAACTAGATGCGCTCATTACCTCGGTGATGATCAACGACCTAGGGAAAGATAAAATGCTTGCCACCCGCTACCGCGAGCGCACTGGCATTAACATCTCCTCTCTAAACCACGACGCCATTCTCCTCCGAGCTGTCGACGCTGGCCTCGTGCCCTGTCTGAACCGGCTATCTGAGTATCAGAAGGAAGCTGTCATGCGAGGGCTGCGCCTTGGTGCTGAATTTAACTTCGGCCAACTCGCGCAGGCAGAGAACGCGCCTCGCTGCCTGTCAGTCTTGCGGAGCATGCAAGGCCAGCCTTATTCATTCCACTTGCACTTCATGGAGCAGCTGCTTGATATTGCGGGTGCTGCAGGGCATCTAGACTGGACGTGTGCAAAGAAGATGATTGAGCCGATTCTGCAAGCTTATCGTTCTACCTATGATGTCGCCGTGGGCGTCATTAAGGGCTCTCTGTCTCCTCGCGATGGTTACGATCGCATTCTTGTCAATCAGGCTGAAGATCTGAGAGAGAAAGGCTTCCGGACCTTACGTATTGAGGATCCTGATGATCGCGCTTTGATGCGCTTGCTTTGCATGGGCGGGGTTTGTAGCCTGGAAACAGCTGAGCTGTTCGATGAAACATGGAATGATCTCGAGATATCCACCAAAGATATTCTTGTGTCTGCGCTTAATATAGATGGCACACCTGGCGCACCCGCTATACAGCCGACTTACATGCCGGCTCTTCTGACTCAGGCTGTTAATGAGGATGGGTTAAAGCCCCGAGAGGAGAAGAAGAAGATATTATTGAGCTGTCTTCGTTATATGGCACGTGTCATGACCTTGGAGGGGAAATGGAATGGGGATGTTTCAGTAACCGTAATCGAACGGGATGTGCTGAATGTTTTGAAAGACGTTGTCCAGAGCCCTGGATTTCGAGCAGATCCTACGATTCTTGAGAGAGCTGTCGTACCCGATGGCATAGTTTGCTTGAGGCAATAAATGTTTATCGATTTTTGAGATGAAATTGCTTGCTCATTCAACTAATTACCTGGGAAATAACGATCCATTTAAGCTACAAGAAGGACATATTACAGATTCATGACATTCCTAGAGAAGAAACAAAAGCGTTGTAAGTGAGCGAATCCCACGGTACCTACGAATAAAAGATATCCTGTATCTCATACTCACAGTATCTGCTTGGCCACTTGCGGCTGCCTGGTTACGTGCTCACTTTTAAGGTAGTTTGGAAAAACAAAACTCCCTCGGATTTTCTCTGTTTCCTATACGACTTCTTGAACGTTCGTCTCGATCCTGTTTCCAGTTTCAACACGAGAAACCCTCTTTTTATGTTCCTCCTTCTTTGCTCGATACTCATCCCACCACCATTGCTTCCTTGGGAATAAATTCCAGGCCTTCAGTAGCTCTTCATCCTCCTCATTCAAATCAAGCCAAGCGTAGAGATCCTGGCGCCTTTCCTCTACCTTTCTCGCCTCTGCTACATTTCTCGACTTCGCTACCTTTCTCGTTTTCGGTACCTCTGTCACCTTCGCTCCCTCGGCCTTGCCATCTGATCCCCAGAAACAATGCTCCTTCGGATGCTCAGAGATGGAAGCCTGTAACCTTGAACTCACTAAAATAGAATGCGAATTCTGCGCTTTCGATCCAGCCCACGTCCTCAGCCGCTGCCATAATATCGAGTCATCGCAGCCTACTTTCAAGATGTTGAGAATAGTCGCAATACCAAGCAGCAGCACTGTGTAGATCTGAGCTGGAAGAGAAGCCATACCGATACTAATAATATGAACAGCAAACGCTAGCCAGCCAATCCACTGGAAAGCAGCGTAGAGACGAGGATGAGGAATCTGCGGGTTGCGGGCGAAGATGCGCACCAGGTATCCGGGAGCTTCGAGGGTAACCACCTTCGAGTCGTCTCGAATGACTATGACTTTGGCCATCTGGTACAAACTCCTCGGGGGCTCCGGTTTTGCTCCCAGCTTCTGGTCCGGGTTGAGGATCTTGCTTTCCTCGTATATCCGCAGCTTTTCCTTATACTCTGCCACATCTTTAGGATGATCTTTTTTCATGTACTTCTCAGCTGCTTTGTTCTCATCCGCGATATTCACATCGATGCCCGCGCGATTCTCCGCCACGAGCACCATGCGGACGACAACTGAGATTATCATCGCGATCGCATTTGCAAAGCCCCACCAGTCGTCCGAGAGGACCGTCAAGGCTACCAGCATGCCGTTCGCGGGGATACCTACCAGCACACCCCCGACCCAGAAACGCGACGGCTGCGCAACACCATCCTCGGTGTCAGTCCACTTCACAATGCTGCGCACCTGGTAGAGGTCTTGGGCGCGGAGCCAGCGCGAAAACCATCCCGCGAGCTCGGTCGTCATGATACCGGCTGAAATATTGTAGAGAGCATAGCTGGGCCTCTTCTCTGCAAAGCGGTTGCCTGCGATGACGTAGGCGCCGCAGAGCGGGAGCGCATCGAAGTAGAGGCTGGAGACTAGCCTGCCAACGCTAATATTGATCTCCTCGGCGCCGAGGAGGGTGACAAGACCGAGGGCGTCAATGTGTATTTTTGCGTTTTCGCTCCAGCTCGAGAGGGCTGCACGCCATAGATACATCTTTGCATTGATAATTCTGTAAATGAGATATGAATATCTGGATTTTACAGTCGAATGTCCAGCCTTTCGTTATCTCTTTTTTTGTTGCTTTCTCGGTACAGCCGCAATGTTCGGTCATCCGTTTCGGGTGCAGCACATACTATGCAGTACAACCCCAAGTGCCCGGCCGAATAAGCCATGAGATGTCGACGAATTAAACCCCCGCATGTTAACAAAGATATGCAAAAGGCTGAGATTTCATAGGACGGCTGATGAGTGCCACAGAAATTATTCGTCGGCCCTCGTTACACTACTGGTCTCGCGACAAATGAGCAGGCATTGAGCTGAAAGAAGGTCCCGGATGCACCTCGAAATGTTCAGTAAGCGACTGGCTGGGTTGACGATATATCGACATAAACATGCACCCCGAGCCTCTCTACACTGGACGTCCACAGTCAGGCTGACTGCCCTATGCGAAAAGTATCAGAACATTTCCTCATCTCTGGCCCAAACGATCACCTGGAACACACCGCAGGAGAGTGCCCTTAAGTAACATCATGCCAACACCGACACCTGCTCGTTGTGCAAATTGATGTCGAAAGCTATGAAGTAGGAACTCGCCCATTCCAGACATAGCGGCGACGATAGGCTCACCGGACAGCTATGTTCTCTCTCGGGAAGATCACTGATAATCCCTTGCCAGCCGTTCCTGTCAACTGCTACTTCACTTTCGCATGGCCAGGAAGTCCAGCCACGGACTGATGAGAAGTGGATGCAGAGTTGGTTCGATAAATGCTACGAAGGCGGAAAAACCTTGAAGGGATATTAGGATGGTTCGGTGCGCGCCGGGATGGGGACCATATACTGTGATTGATTGATGTGGTGAAGGAGTGTATACTCGAGGTAGATGAGGAGAGCAGGAGTTGTGAGAGGTAGGTGGTGCTCGGGTATGGATTTGGTGGTGTGTAGGTCCTAAGTATGGAAAGCACAATATATGGAAACTGGGAAGAAGTAACCACTGTGAAAAGCCTGATATCCACAATTTCTCGAGAGTCTACCGAGACGCTATCGCGGTGATAAGGTATCGATATGTGTTGAAATTGCACCACCGACCGGATAATGCGGGCGGGTGCGGGACGCTCGCCATGCACCAAGCTGGAGTTGGGCCGCGTCGTCGTGAGCACATGGATTCAGAAAAGAAGCGGCAGTGGGTAGATCACCACACCGGCAAGATCGAGTAGTGGTACACAGATAGGAACGGTGTAAATATCCGCCAGGTTTGGTACAGGCTACTTCGCCAACTCCAACATCATCCCAGGCGTAGGATAAGGCGATACATATAATGGACAACCGGTATCTCGAACGTCTTGATGCGACTATATGTCGTACTTGAACTATTCTTCCAAGGATACAACTGTCTGATTGATGGGGAGTCCAGATTTAACGCGATATTAGGATTATCACTTCCGCTAGCGGACATGTCGATTCGAGACTCAATGTCTCTTCACGAGAACAGTTGTGTAAGGTCACTCTCAATCTTTGTCTCTAAATACGATACGATGAACCACTTGGTAATTGTAGAGAAATTACAAACGATAGAAATGTAATTCAACTTTGGAATATATTCAAGGTTACGAAGTACTACAGAAGAGATCAGTCTAAGGAAGCGGGGGAAATATAGTGCGGCCCCACCTTCTAGGTGCGCAATGTCGTCTGCTCTCTCCCAGGATCGCGAAACCAAGTTGATTTTTGCCCTTTGAAATTATCTCTGACTCAACCCATCCAGAAATATGTTGAGAATAGAGGCACATGGAAGTACAATGACACCGTGTCCGATATTGAGCATTGCAAGTTCGCAACTTCATGGAATGTTTGTTTGGCGAACACCGTTTATTTTTGCTTCTGGAGCGATGACATTTTCGTCTGATGGGGCAATTTCTTCATTACAGCATGTTATGAACTTATGACGTGTCTTACAATTTATTCAACTCTCTTTACCCCCAGGATCACTCCTTACCATCAACTATTATATGATACTGTAGCTCTCATTTGCTCACTCCTTATCATCCGGATGGAACACAAGTGCTCTGATCTCGATACTCTCCCTCTTACTTTCACCCTCGAACTCCTCATCCACAAACGCCGTATGCGGTACTCTCCTTGCCCTCCCATCAACCTTCGAATCGAAGCACTTGATCAGCAAGGGCTCCGCCGGAGTCTGCTTGAACAAGTAATGCCACTTATGTCCTGGGTTTGCTCTCACTGACAACGTCTCTCCTTCTCGATCCGGGTAGATAAGCTTGATTGGTACAAGGTCTTTTTCTTCCACGGAGGTTGCGTCGGCAACTCCTAAGGGATCTTTCAGCACCGGGCGGATAGGTCGCCAGACGTTGATGATTTGGAAACGGCCGGCTAGCAGCGTCGATGCTTCCTCTGGGAGATGATAGGTTACGCGGTTGGGAGCGGCGGCGTAGGATTGATCAACGTGGACGCGTTGGACAGGACCGCGGAGGGCGACAGGTGCGGGCCCATCTGTATCTGTGGCGCGCTTGTCGATGGGTTCGCGTCGGATTGTGTGGTCAAAGATGAAGACCTTGGAAGCGCCGGTTCTGGACTTCGGTTAGTTCTTGGCCCGCTCGAAAAGCTGCTAAAGGCGGTACTTACACTTTCTTCAGTAACTCCTCAGTCTCGGCATAGTATTTGGTTTTGATCTGTTCCTCGTCCACGAAATCCTTCTCCTGGCTGACGTGGTTCACGTATTGGAATCCCGTTGTGTCGAGGGTATGCTGGCCTTCTGAGCCGCGGACATCATGAACCGTAACTGGCGTGGAATCGACAGGCCTATCAAATGTGTTTACCTTGCCTACATAGTTCGGCTCTGGTGGACTTCCATCTTCATTGTCTTTGAAATAGTTAAGAATGGTCTTAACGTCGCGAGGACTGGTAGCCGGTGTGACTTTGAGACTGCCACTGTTTAGTGGAGTTGAGGTCTGAACTTGTTCTGTAAGTGTAGACGTCATCTTTGTTTCGATATCAAAAGGGTTTGTTGTAAAGCACTTGAGGAGTAATGAGTAAATATAATGTTGTTGTTGAAACTTATCCGATGGACCTCATGCAGACGACGGATAATAGGATATAAATACTCAACTCAACGAACGACGACTTTCATCATATCTACTGACCTCAAAAGAGAGCAGGCAATTAATAATCCAACCTGATTTCAAAGCACCTGTTGACTTCACATGATTACACGCACACTCAACCCCGCATCTTTGCAACGACACGAACTAGAATGGCGCAATCAATTCGGCCGTTCACCTCTACAAACACGCCAAACATGTCGAACATGCCTCGGGAAAGGCGCAACTCCAACATCCATCTGCATACTATCGAGGTCTGACATTATCGATTGCATTGTTATCCAAGGTTGTACGTTTTCTTGATTTCAAATAATGATCTGCCGTGCATCTGATGGACGAGGTGTTCGGCCGACTATCCGGCCCATTATAAGAAGGGATGAGCACGCAATTGTCGCGTCGAATTTCATCGTCCATCATCGCGTCTGGTACCACACCCTATTGAAACAGTGCCCTAAAAAGGTTACTATGGTATCATCCGCATGGTTCTTGATACCAGAATTTCGTGGGGGTTTGGTAATCATGCGGGTGGTGTGCTATTGGTTGTTTGAGACATTGCAGGAAGGACAAACTGTCTCACTGATAATTACAAACCTTCGTGCAAGTGTCGCCCAGCTGAAAGTATAAGCATACTTCCAACTGTTGCTTCACTACGATTTGTTTTATCATTTTTGTTGGCGACGACGTATGTAGTGAGTTGCAGATATCAGCTCCTAGCATATTTTTCCAAGTTATTCTGCTACTTGCGATTCTTTCTACGCGATCTTTTCGTCCCTTCTGTCTGATCTTCAACGGGTAAACAGATGCTATCGCAATATAATTTGCTCGCCACCAGATGCAAGAGCAAGAGGATAGTACAATAGAGCTTGACTACAGTCTCCCCCCTTTCACAATGGCACCCAGCTACCCGCGCTCACGCTCTCCAACCGCCTCCTCACCACTTCTCTCTTCAGAATCTCACTCGTCTTCCTCATCCATCTCCTCTCCCGCTCCCAAATCCAGCACATCTCTCGAACCCACCACACTCCCCAGCTCCTCCCCGCTCGGCCGTAATCTCAGCTGGTCCAGCGCCTACATCCTCGTAATCTCCCGCGTAATCGGCTCCGGCATCTTCGCGACCCCCGGGCCAATTCTCCGCTCCACCGGCTCCGTGGGTCTCGCGCTGCTTCTCTGGATTCTTGGCGCCGGCCTCGCCTACTGCGGCATGATCGTATCTCTCGAATACGGATGCATGCTACCTCTTTCCGGGGGCGAAAAAGTCTACCTTGAGTTCACGTATCCGAGGCCGCGGTTCTTGGCCAGCACGCTGGTGGCAGTGCAGGCGGTGTTGCTGGGGTTTACGGCAAGCAATTGTATTATTTTTGGAGAGTACGTGCTTTTTGCTTTTGGGGTGAAAGGCACGGAGTTGGGGCAGAAGAGTATTGCGTTGGGCTTGTTGACGGCGATTACGGTTGTGCATGGATGTTTTTTGAAGACGGGGATTAGGATTCAGAATGCGTTGGGGTGGATTAAAGTCGCTTTGGTGCTGTTTATGGCGTTAACGGGCATATTCGTGGTGGTTTTTGGAGTGAGGCTTCCGGATGATTCGTCCCAAGTCGTAGGGACTGATGGGGGGAGTCTAATGTCTTGGGACGGGTTGTGGGAGGGCTCGAACTGGGGATGGGGAACTATTACGACTGCTGTTTTCAAAGTATCATATTCATATGCGGGGCTACAGAACCTGAACAATGTTCTGAACGAAGTTAAGAATCCTGTACGGACGCTGAAGACAGTTGCTCCAGCGGCTTTGGTTACAGCTTGTTCGTTGTATCTCCTGGCTAATATTGCATACCTGTCTGTTGTTCCGGTAGAGGAAGTGAAAGAAAGCGGTCAACTTATCGCTGCGCTGTTTTTCGAGAGAGTATTCGGACAGCATGTCGGAAGGATATTATTACCGCTTGCGATTGCACTTTCTGCCGCGGGAAACGTCATGGTTGTTACTTTCGCACTTGTAAGTTACCCTCGAATCACACATCATGTGCATGATGTGTTAACTAACCATAAACAAAAAGGCGCGTTTGAACCAAGAAATCGCCCGCCAAGGCTTCCTCCCCTATTCCCGCTACCTCTCCTCTTCAAAGCCATTTGGCGCACCCATGGGCGGTCTAATAGTCCACTACATTCCCTCATTTCTCGTGATTGCCATACCACCCCGTGGAGACGTCTATAATTTCATCCTAGACGTCGAAGGTTATCCAGGTCAATTCGCCATCCTGGCTACATCCTTCGGGCTTCTCTGGCTGCGGAAAACGCGCAGCGACTTGAAACGTCCGTTCAAAGCCTGGTTACCTGCAGTATACTTACGGATTGTGATATGTTTAGCGTTGATTGCTGGACCATTTTTTCCCCCAAAAGATGGGAGGGCGGATGTGGGGTTCTTCTATGCTACTTATGCGATTGTTGGGATTGGGATGTAAGTTGCGCATTTCCGATCAATATGCATAGTGCTGACTGATCTTTGTAGAATCTTATTTGGTATACTGGCGTGGTATGTAAAGTTTGTTGCGCTACCAAAGTGGTATGGATACAGAATTGAGGAAGAGTTGGAGGTGTTGAGTGATGGGACGACTATCAATAAGTTGGTGAAAGTTGAGAATTGAGTTTGCTGGTCTGAGTAGATATCATGTCCTTGTTCGAAGGAACGAGGAGAATTGTATGCTTCAGTTCATCTATCGTTGTGCTCGACAGCGTAGTGAATATACCACGATCTAGCTATACTCAGTGACCGTTCGTCACCTTGGCTTGCACCATCGTCGGAACTCAAAGGATGGAGCGCTTGTTGAATGATGAATGAGACTCCATAGGCCCAACAGCGCATATCTTTAATTTCAACCGAAACAATAAGACTAGCTCTACTTGTAGTCATTTGCTCAGCCAACTTGGCTGCGAATTGGGTACCCGTGGGTGGGTAATGGCACCCCTTCCACCCACCTACGGGCCACGGGTACCCATTGGTGGGTTTTCAACCTACTCAAGTTCTCAACCCACCCATGGGTGCTCCAACCCGGCGGGTACCCTACCCGTCCGGTGGGTAAGTTCGCAGCCTACAAGGCCGATGACCTGTCGCCCGATTCAGATTCAAAAAGGAATACACAACGACATAATGTTCTTCATTGTAATATCCCCAAAGAAGAAAACTATATATTGTTATATTTCATAATCCTCAAGGGAAAAATATTTCGTTACTCCATCTCTCCCCGTACCCTTAGTAGTTATTCCTTCTTGTAATAGAAATTCAACCATTGAATCCATTCCTCTAGCTCTTGCTCTCTTTAATATTAGACCTCCATGGGTTTCTAAAATGCCATGATGTCCTACTTGCCTTCCAAAGTCCAATAAATACTTCGCCATGGCAGTATACTCCAGATCTACGGCGGCCGCAAACGCTTCAACCCATCCGTTCTGGAAATCGTCCTTCGAACCATGCTGCACAAGCTGGCGAACAATTGCAAAATTCCCAGCCCGCGCTGCAACACAAATTGCAGGGTAGATCAAAACCTGTGTATTATCCTTGTAATCCACATCGGCACCGCGTTCCAATAATAAACAGACGATATCTAAGTTTCCCCTGCGACAAGCTACCGACAGAGGATTCAAATGGTGATGAACTCCGTTGACACCTGCCCCAGTGTCGAGTAAATACTTCACTACTTCGAGATTGCCCCATTGAGCGAAAATTGCTACGTCAAGCGACTCATGTTTGATTCTCCCTTCATCCAGCGTGTAAAGACTTTGCAAGTACTTATAAACGTCAAGGCTTCGAGTAGCCCATTTTGCGCTGACGATTGCATTGCCTGTAGCTGAATACCGCGCCACCTGGCCACATTTTTGGCCGCTGATATCCAAGCTGTCGGGTACCGCGCGCGATGGTGGGTATAGAGCCAGCTTGACCATGTCTATATTACCAAGTATAGCTGCACCTAGTATTGCTCCTTGATTAACTTTGTCGTTACACAGAGGGGTATGGTGCTCTTGTAATGGAGGGACGATGTCAGCCACTTCAGCTAAGTGCTCCTGGAACTTTTCGAGCATCTTCGCATTTCCAGCCCATGCTGCAAGTTCCATAGGAGAACCGAAGATGGTACTAATGCGAGCAGGAGAGACGCCTCCTTCAATTAACCGTGTAGCGAGGGGAAGTAGGTTCAGATATGCAGCTACACATAAAAGATCCAGATCAGGAGTTGGTAGGTACGATTTCACCAGTGTCTGTGAATAGGCTGCGAAACGGGTACCCGCGGGTGGGTTGAAGATGGGTGGGTTTTTCAACTGCCCGCCTACCCATTCAGGGTTGGTACATAGCCTCCAGTCCACAGGCTGCGAGCTGCAGCGGGTGTAAGGATTGGTACCTCGTATCAAGGCTGGCCAGCAGATAATCTCGATAGTGGAAACAAGGTCTGCATTAGTCTCCTCACAAACGCGTTGAGCAGCTTGGCGGATATCGGTATAGCGAGGAAAGGAGAGTGTGCTCTCGTTTTTGACTCTGTATACCAGGTATGAATGCCAAAATGTTGCAGTTGCTTGATTCTTGTATGTATACCAATTATTGAGGATTTCTCCAGTGTAGAATCGGTCCAGGAGTCGTGATTGAAACAGAGCGGATTGAACATCGCGGTAGAATCGCTCTGTGGTAATTTTGTTGGTTTAGATGTTGGCAGGATCAGCCGGAAGTAAAACTTACTGTTTACAAGACGAAGTCTAAGAGCTCTCTTGATTCCTCGAGCGACAACGGCTTGAAGCAGAACATTGCTGACAAGCTCATCTGGTAGGTCTAGAAGATTCATTTCGATGGAGGTAATCATGTAGCAATGTGTGTTGAGGTAGTAGGTGAAGGTAAGAAAATTTATACATAGGGAGGAACGGGATCTAATCCTGGAGAGGGGAAAGCATCAGGTGCAACGCCATTTCCGGTTAGCTTACAAAATATCGTCCAGCAGTTAGAGTGTTATCTGTATGTAGCCAACACCAACAGTTAGAGTGTTATAGCTCATGTGTATGTAGCCAACACCAACAGTTGGAGTGTTATAGCTCATGTGTATGTAGCCAACAAATATTTTAATTGGCTCATTTATACGGTTCATCCCCCCCTCCACAAAGCAGACATAAAGATAGATACTCCAATAGCTTTAAACAAAATAACAACAAAACCAAAAGAGCAACATAGAGCAGAAACAAAAAGTACACGCAAAAACGAAATCAGCCAGAACTCTGCCCCTACAACAAACTATAACTGTCCAAAAATAAGAAAATTGGCAGCCTGAAAGTTGGCTCAGAACTGTGTAGATGCCCAAATTATGGTCTACCCGGATAAGATGTCCATATTCGGACTATGATCCATATCCACTGGCACATCCGAATTACTGATATGAAACTGCGTAATAGTCTTTCCCACCTGAAATTGTTGGCTCATCCTAGTCGCGGCTAAACGGAAGGGCGACCCAAGAAGGAGATTGAATGAATTAAGCTTCTGGCCTGTTCCCGTGGATTTCACCGGAACCTCGGCTCCTCCATGTAACCCCATGCGCTGCCCCACCTGCTTCATATCATCCACTGCTTTTGCGTTCATAATACCTGAGACATGAATTATCTGCCGATCCTGCGGGTCTTGCCAACGCTTACCCATGTCGCCATGGTAAGATAAGATAACAGCAGCTTGCCCGGATCGGTGTTGGGGAGACTCTCCTGGTCATTTAAAACCGTGCTCCAGGTCAATTCGTTTGTATCCTTTTTCAGCCAGAAGACATCAAGGTCTTCATTTCCTTGATAGAAATTATCTGTCGTGACCTTCCATTGATCTCCCCATGGCCAACCTTCGTACCCACTATCCAATCTATACTTATACGGATCCTGTGGGTTGAAGGCGTCTGGGACTGGCTTGGCTTGGCAAATCTTATTAGGAGCCGCAACTGTCTGAATAACAAAAATGTGTTAGTGTCAACTACTTCTGTACTTGACTATAATAGCTAAGGAAACATGAGACTTACCGATTGGAGATTCTCATTGGCTGGAGCTGGATCGACATGAGCTGGGCCGGCAGCTGGGCCGGGAGCAGGCTCAGAGGCGGGAGTAGGAGTAGGAGGCTCTTTCGTAGCAGCAGGCTCTGGCGTAGGTCCGGGATCTTCACGGGCAGGTCCTTGGGGTTCAGGCTTAGGTGCAGGTGCAGGGGCGACGGGTTCAGGAGCTTTTGAAGCCCGAATAGCTGGAGCAATTTCTGGAGCAATCTCTGGCCCAATTTTTGGTGTAACAATTCTGCCATAGAGCGCGCGAAACCTGTCCTAAGAGGCAATTGGGTAGAGCAGTTTGCCTAAATGATTTGGATTCTAGCTTCCTAGGACGAAGAACTTCAAGTCTTCAACGTCCAAAATTTCAGACATTGAGAAACTTCAAACTCAAATGTCAAATTACCAACGAAACTGAGAGACATTGGAAACGCAATTCTCAAAAGAACTAGAACTTAAGATGTGATTGGCACTGATTGCCACCAGAGATTACTTACCAATTGCGGCTCCAGTTCAGATAGACTAATCGGGAAGGCATTCGTGTTGAGAAAGATGCTCCAACCCCCTAGCAGGGCGGCTGTAAGAAGAAAAGAACGCTTGTTTCTGGGTCTCGAATGACGATGAAGTGATCGCTGTGAATATAAGTGTTAAAGCTGTTGAAATGAAGTGGGTTTGCTGGACATGAGAAAGTCAAGTCTTTGATACTTTATATACTTCCAAACAAGTATCGTTGCCGCCATCGCTGCTAGATCTACTGAACATATCACTGTTCGTAGAGAGCCCAGAGGCCAAAATAAGTGTCACTGCCATCATATGGTTTGTATCTATTCGACCCCCCCAATATTGTAGCTATTCGTATCATAGTATGGTCCAATTGCATCGGTCAACGACTCACATCACTCACCGAGACTAGAACATGAGAAATCCTATATCCCTCAAACAGCGCCAAATTATGTCCTCAAACACAAAAACAAGACGAGCAGCATAGAGCAATCTCGATAGTAAGCAGTATAAGCTGGCCTGAAATCAGCAGTATGAAACATTCCATCCGTTCAAAGAGAAAGACTTCAATAGTTCTATTCTTCCTCACCCCCAAAGTTGTCTCGAAACATCTAACATCTTACCAACTTCTTGTCAGCGATATATTTATATTTTGATCGTGCCTCATCCTACAGTTATACTGAGACATCTGAATTCTTGCCAACTTTGAATTATTGATCTGTTTCATAGGTTGATTGTGCCGCATTTCACCAAACTTAGAATCTTACGTATAGAGGACCTTTCAGTAGACCTTACTCACCTTATAGTGAAGGTCCTGAAGGAACATTTCTTCAAGGACAATCAGTGAAGTTCCTGGAGGAATTTCTCTTCAAGCAGCATTACTGTATCGGTGAAGGCCCTGAAGGGATATATCTTCAAGGAGTCTTAGTGAGCCTCGATATCATAAGATCGATCACCATGGGGTCTCGAAGATGGACATTATGTGCTATTCTCGAGCAATTTTCGTCGGCTTTGGTTGGCTCAGATGAGGACTGAGGAGATGTAACTCGGATGTTCTAAGTTGGACTGTTGTCGTGTTCCCTTGAATATACACTCGAGGTTATATATGGCAGTACTAGCCCTAGCAAATTTCTCTATTCCCATCACTCTTCACTTTCTCTTCCTTTCTGCCTGAAAGATTCATAGTTTCCTCGTTCTTACTTTCTGTATCAATTCAAGTCTTAATCCAGCTTTACTTGGTAAAACTTCTTGCAAAACTCCTCATCAGTACCTCGACTTCATATATACAGGCGACTTCTCACTTACTAGACTATAAGATGGCTAGCTTTCTTATGAATGTCGGAGTTACGCTTGCCAGTGTGATAGCCCCACTTGCAGAATTAGCCGACGAAAAGAAAGGGGCATATACCAGTTTCGCCGTCGGAATCGGCGGCATAACCAACGGTTCAAAAGCTCAGACAGATGGCAGCGTTCCTCACCTGGCTTTCTGGGACGGCAATGACGCCAGAATTTCCCAATATAAGGGCGAGAGCAAAGGTCATTGGTCAGCGGAGCAAGAGTACGCGAAGGTTGTCTCCAACGACCAGGCAGTACCCAAGGGACAGCAAGCGCAGCCAGAATACATCTATGCGGTTGCCAACGAAAACGATTCACTCTGCATTGCATACGTCTACGCTACAGGGAATGGAGCTCAATACGCATGGTATGGCGATAGTGGGTTTACCTGTGGCGCCGACTGGTATCCCAGCGACTGGAAAGTGGGTGCTGGAGTCCATACACCAAAGTGCGTTTGGATTGACGCAGATCACTCCAACAAGCTTCGTTATAAAGGATTCAGTCTTCATCTTCCGGACTTCGGAGGAGAGCAGGGGAAAGTCGACGAATACAACAAGACTCTGGACACACTGTGCAAAAGTGATGCTAGGATGGAATTCTGGGAGAATATCCTCCCTGATGATATTATACCTTTCTTTCATCCTCCTTTAGTCTACAACGATGATGGTTCGGACGTCGATCCAAACAAGGTTATCAACAAATCCAAGCCGCACAAGCGCAGTTCCGTCGGCGCTTCGCGTCTATCCAAGCGAAACGGGCTACTCCATCCTGGTCACTTGGTCATCAGTCATCTCGAAAGCCACAGCGCCAAGGAAGTGTGCGAGAGCGAGACATCGATGGGCCCGGACTTTGTCTCGACGACTGAAGGCGTGTTCTGTGATATGGAACAAAAGGAATGGTGGTACTTGTGCTCTTCTGAAATCGCCGATGGCTGTTTTGATCTCGGTACTCAGAGTATGGTGAGCAATGGGACAATTGCGTATATTACTGGGGCTATCACTGCTACTGGGGCTACCAATGCCACTGCTCTAACTTCTAGAGGTCATTCACATATGCCACTCAAAAACTTCCGACGCTGGGATACTGCAACAGGTAGATTGATTCTAGAGAAGTCATACACAACATCGAAAACTTGGAATTAGCAAGATATCAAGAGACTTTTATAGGAGGGTTGTTTGTATTTGTTTTTATAGAAGGGTTACTTGTATTTGTGTTTATATGTTTACTTTTCTTTACTTGAGTTTTAGATTCGCGAGTTTATAGACTTGATTTTAAATATAGAATTCCTTAACTGCATTTCATTCTAGAAAGCTTTTCTCTTTTCAGAGGGAGCCTCAATCATATACTCCATACGTTACGCGGCAAGACACCTGTTCGTTCTAGCTGTGGCCTCTGCTCGTTCTATCTGCGGCCTCTGTTCGTTCTTGTCTGCACGGCAGTCCTGCGGCATATCGCAAGGACAGGTAGTGATACATCGTACATGTAGAAATACCGCCGCGTCCCGGCTCTTGGGCTATGTTACTTAGGTACTTATGACACTGGTGTAGGGCGGATGGTAAGTGTCAGGATATGCTGCGATGACTCCGAGGAGGGGTCTGGCGTAGCTGCCGTACCCGATCTACTTGTCATTTAACTCTACCTGGATCTAAGCCACAACTCCCCTCCCCCAGCCCAGAAGATCCGCCCAGTGCTGTGCCCGGGAATGATCCGTCTAGACGGTCTAGTTGGCCCCCGAGTAAGTAGCGGAATTGGTCTCATTTGGTGTTCGAAGGCTACTGTCAGATCAGTCAAGATGCAGTGTGCACCATCGAGCTTCGCATCCCCTCAGGCCCTTCCTAAACTAGAGGTGGAGCTGTATCAGATTGTCAGATATAAAGGTATCTCCACATGTATCGATATGCGAGCCTACACCGAGGATGAAAAGGCGTATCTGGCCCATTATCACCTTCTCCAAATTAGTACCAATATAAATATCACAAATACCTGACCGGCTTTCTCATCTACACGATTTCACTGATCCGTGAATGAATGATTGAACTTTCTTTGCATATCAGGTAAGTGTACTAACCGACTGAACTTTACTAGCCGCTAAAATCGACATAGACCGAAGAGCCGAATCGGAATGACGAGGAGGATAAGGGGGCCGGAGAGAATGAGTTATGCGATGGAGCTTAGTCTTTGTATACCCAAATTCAGACTCTGATGCTCTTTATTTATATAAAATTCAGTAGATTGAGATGTAGGATTCTATTAGTCTAGATCTATAGACTTACTTCGAGATTCTCAAATCAGTTTGTGAATATCGGGCGAAAGAAGGAGATGATAGGATAGGCGGCCAGATTAGTGGAGTCAATGGATAATATCCGAATAGGTGAAGACGAGAAGAACCATTGTATGTAGATGATTAGGGGTACACGTGAGGGGGAGGGTCGTAGGAAGTCGTATCGGTTTGCAACGAAGGAGGTCGTCTTAATGAAGCGATCTCTGCGGACCTTATATAAGTAGAAAGTAGGACCAGGCTAGAGTGAAGAAGCCTGGGCAAGGCGGGAAGGAAGCTGACATTAGTTCGAGCAGGGATTACTGGTAGCAAAGTTGTTGTCGATGATGGTTGTGATGATCGATGGATAGGTGGGATAGATGGGTGAGATAGGTGAAGTGAGGTACGTACGCATGTATATATATAGTAAGCAGGCGCTTCCGCTTCGCCTTATACTACACTGGACTAGTAATGGTGGGCGAAAAGAACTATCAAGCTGTCAAGCTGTCATCCCAATTTAGCACAGCACAGCCAGGTAGAACAAGTATAGTACGTAAGAAAGTTAGTACAGTACGATACTATAACCGACAAGCAAGCGGCGCTTGAGGTTACGAATCCCAAATCACCGAAACAGTCGCAAACCCGAAGTTAAGAATCATCGCATTCGGTAGAAGCGCTGAAATTACATGCCGGAAACGGTTGATGGTTGAACATTTACGGAGACTGTTTAATGATATCGGCTGTTAAGGTTAGATATGGAAATTGGTTATAAATGAGATATGGAAGCGTGGAATTAAGGTGAAACCTTGAGATAGGTATACGAATGCTAGACTGGAGAGGAGAGGGGTAGGCCCGGTCAGGCAAGAGAAACGGTTTTTGGTACCGATGTAAGGAGCAAGGGACCTGATACGGGACGGAGAAACTTACTGTACGAAGGGGAAGGAGAAGGGGAAAGGAGAGGTAAGAGCTTGGCGGTATGAGGTAAGGAGAGCGAGAGCGAGGATGAGGATGAGAACGAGAATAGAGAGATGGTTTCCTGAATCGTAAATCTGCCCATACATAGCCATAACCATAGCCATAGCCACCGCATCGATATCCATACTTGTATTCATCTCCATACTCGTAGTATCCGTACGAGCTACAAGGTCTCCGCTCCTTAGACCCGCCGGTTCGCTCAGTCCGGGCGGAAAGACAGCCAGGACAGACGAAATTCGGGGTCGATACGAAGTACGACAGACACGATGCGATGCGATCTAAATCTATGATAAGGCTTGCATAAAATCGTTCACTCAGTTCTTAGTACGAAGTAGGTACGGTACCGAATGAACCGGCATTTCCACTTCGTGAGAAAAAGAATGTAACGTCTCAATCAGGATCCATCCATCATACTGTATCGCGAGTCCAGTCCCCACCAAAAAGAGGATGGAGACCGAAAAAAGATGAATAATTATGGAGGCGCGTAATGAAAAGAGAGCGTTTACGGTACGCAGAACATCTAGAACGGATTTGCGTAAGGAACAGAGAAGGGACTCGACTAGACTGGACGGTTTGCCGATTTCCATCTCGCGACGAGATCGCGGCAGGGTTTATCCGTTGGGTGAGATGAAGGGACGAGAAATTACTGTTTTATGCAGAATAGCCAAGTTTCATAATAGACGAAAAGAACGATTGTGCGCTGTGAATAGTGAGCGACTGTGCTGAAAAAGAGAGAGGTGTGTGTGGTTCTACTGGATTCGATTCGCCTGATCGTCCGTCCGGTTGTTCTTCGTTTGGGCTATTTGGCGCTTTGGTTGCCGCTGAGTTTGTGGTTGTGATGGGTGACGGAAAGTGAGATGAGACGGCCAATAATTAGCTTAGCCATTTGTGCCATTCAAGCTTGGACGTGAGGTTATTCGCATCAGCGGCGAAGCCCTACTCTAAAACTATCTCTGACTCGAGTACTGTCTGATAAGTGGCTGAGTCTTACGAGAGAAGAGGAGAACAAGAAAGAAAGATAAGAACGGTCGTGTCGTAGGTACTGTAGGGGAACTCCCGAGGGGACCGGACAGGCCCTAAAACATAAGCACAGCCCAAAGCGAAGCCACCATAAACGATGGTTAGGGGTGGTTGGACCTTTTTCGTTCGTTCGGGCCTCGGGGACTGGTGTTTTGGTCGTGAAGATCAAAAAGGGCACAGCATTCAGCGCTCTTCTAACTTCTAAGCCCCAAACTGGAGAAGTTATGAGTTATGTACGGTATGAATATGGTAGGGAAGGAGAGTCATGGTATCCTCGAAGTCGTGGGTTCCTGACACGGACTGGGGAGGGGGGAAGTGGGGAGAGGAGGGAAGATGGAAATTATGTGCCGCTTTCTCGCTCGCTCGGGTTTCTACAGTAAGAGTTTGGAATTCGGCCTGGTCTTGTCTTGACTCTCGTCTGGCCTGACCCGACCGGCCAATGGGCCATCATTCAAAGCTTGGCCTTCTTGGCTTGTCTTTCCCTCAGGCTTCACCCAGCGAAAAGCGAAAAGCAAACGGTACAGACGATGTCTGGACAAAGACAGGATAGACAGTAATATGACCCTTTTAATTTCCGATTCGTTGTACCGTACAGAACAAGCAGCCGAATGTGCGAAGTCGTCATCAAGATGCTGGGTAATACGTGGTGATGCTAAGAACGATTGATTAAATTGGAAAAAGGAACTTGTGTTCTATGCCTCTACGCTCGTATTTGTTTTGGTGTGTAAGTGCGCGCATATATATATTGAGTTATCCACTTTCATAAATGACGAGAGGAAACATCTCTCCCATAGTTGTGGGCTGTGGGCTGGGCACCTCATGAAGAGGAAACATAAGGCGCAAACAGTGTCGTAACCTTACCTTATGCACAGGACACAGAACACCGCGCACAGAACTTTAGAACAGCGGATGAACGATTCAATCTTCAGATCAATGCAAATAACACAATTCTCCTACAACAGTTGTTTGAGAGAAAGAGAACAGAAGAAATAATAGATGCTAAGCATTTTCGCTTTCCTTCTTGAAGAAGGTTATTCCATCTGTTGTTTGTGCGCGGAGCGACAGGAAATGGAGAATGGATATGGGCCACGGTTTCACCAGCCAATCAGTCAAGCCAACCGCTCCTTTGAAACGACCTTTTGTTCCCTAAATCTCCATTGCTTGATTAGAGCGGTTTTTCTGACCATTCAGAATAACAGATAAATGGACCTGGCCCATCTCATCGTCCAATTCACTCCCGGAGGATCCACTCGTACCTGGGCGTTATCCAGGAACAAGGATAAGCAGCCTTTTCGAGCATTCTGTCACCAAAAGAATCAGGTACCCCTTTTATAACCGGCTCTCATTGGCAGATGCGGAGGGAAATGCAGCAACCACTAAGCCCTAATTAAGTACTTATATCACCAATTACCCCTGAATAAGACACAACACTTGTGTGCTTCCAGATATCATCCAAGCTTTTTTTCCCAAGCTGTCAAGGATGTGAGGCGTGGGTGTGTCCGGCGTGGTGATTTTGCGGTGAGATCCCCTCTGTACCTGCATGGACCCATATGCGCCCACCCCTCCATGTAATCTGTAAGCGGCGAAGGCAAAGACGGCGGTTGACTGACCTGGTTCTGCAGCAAGCAAGAGAGAAAATGGGCTAAGGAAGCACGAGCAGAGCAGCGAACCAAAATGCATCCCTCCACTCCAATTACATACTCCCGTCGAGCTAGATGTCCCTGGACAAATCATACATGGCCCTGTTCTGTCCTCCAAATTCACCCTTGTTCATAAAAGAAAATCCCACCGGTTGTGCCCACTTTTCTTGTGGTACCTGGTGCACTCTCGCTTCCCAGGATTTGCTCATCTGTTTTTACCGTTTGCCCCGTCCGCTCATTTCCTTTAAAAGTTTCCCATTCCCTCCCTCCTCTTCGAAGATCTTCTTACTTGATCACTCACAGTCCTTACCACGAAGTCCCTTTTGCACAAAAGAGTCTCTTTCTCTTATTTCCAACTCTACAGTCATTCTTTGAACATTGAAAGCTACACTTTTGGCGGAATCGATTTTCGCTCACTTTATCAATCCGATAACCTCCCGAACGATCATTTTCACGAACCACCACCGCACGCACGCACATACAAAATCACATCTTGGGTACATAGCATTCATTTCCGTGTAGCATAAGGAGTTTCGAGACAAAAGCATTGATTGCTTGATACCACATACGGGCCATTTACGACTTTTCAATCAAAACCTAGAACAGACCGATACCTGCAAAAATGCATTACTCCACCCTCTCTTTAGCCTTCTTGGCTGGCGCTGCCATGGCCACCCGCAAGGCTCCTGCCCACATGCACCTCAACCGTCAATTGAGCAACAGCACCACTGCTGCTGCCACCGAGCCCCAGACGACTTTGACCGTCTTCGCTACCACCGTTCGCACCGTTATCAGCTGTGCTCCCACCGTCACCGACTGCCCAGCACGAACCACCAGCGCGGCCGAGGGTGTTAGCGCAGTTGTTGTCACCGATACCATCACTTTGGCTACCACCGTTTGCCCAGTGACGGCTGCTGAGTCCGCTAGCGCTGCTATCACCAGCAAGCACTTGTCCTCTGCCATGTCCTCTTTCTCCGAGAGCGTCGCATCGGCCTCATCTGCCTCTTCCGTTTCATCTGCTCTCGGAATTGAGATCAGCTCCACTGCCTCCATCACCGGATCAGGTGTTCCCGCTCCATCTGGATCTGTCCCAACTGGCTACGGTCCAGGTGCATCATCCATCGCTTCAGGCGTCGTTGGCCCATCTGGAGCTGCCCCATCTGGAGCTGCCCCATCCGGTGCTGCCCCATCTGGTGCTGCCCCAAGCTCCGTTGCCGGTGAATCCAGCGCTCTCGGTGTCACCGTTCCATCTTCAGTTGCCGGTGTTGCTGCCCCATCTGGATCCGGTGCCTACTCTGTTCCTCTCGGAACTGGAGTTGTTAGCGCTATCTCCACTGTTGCCGGAAGCGCTTCCCACACTTTGACCTACACTCTTGGCTCCGGAACCTCCACCACCGTTGTCACCACCACCATCTACGAGACCTCCCAATCCGTAAGTTTTTCTCCTAATTATCAATGAATGATAACTAATCAAAATAGACCATCTACGCTACCGTCACCCCAACTCTCACTGCTGGTGTCTCTGCTGGATCTGGAAACAACCAAGCTGCCTCATCCGTTGAGGGCATCTCCGCTGGTCAATCCACCACTAGCCTCACCACCACCATCTACGGAACCTCCACATCCACCCACTACGTCACCGTCTCTGCTCTTCCATCTGCCAGTGCCGCTGCATCTGCTGGTTCTTCATCTGGAGTTACCACTGGATCTGGATCTGGTTCCGGTTCATCCGGCTCTGGATCATCCGGCTCCGGTTCATCTGGTCTCTCCGGAGCTGGATCTTCCGGTGAGGAGTGCACTTGCGCTGGCGCCCCTGCCACCGTCACTGTGACCGCCGCTGCCTTGACCGTCACTGTCGTAAGTTTAACCTAAATCACTTGTTTGATTTGCCAAATTCTAACAAATTTCTCCAGACTGCTGGATCTGAGGCCACTGGAGCTATCTCATCTGCCGTCACCGCTGTTATCGTCCCCACCGCTGCAGCTTCATCTGTCGCTTCATCCGAGGGTGTCGTCGTCAGCACCGCCACCGTTGTGCCAATCCCAGCTACCACCGCCGCCGTTTCCAGCGCTGCCTTCTACGGAAACGGAACCGCCGCTACCTCTACCATCAAGAAGAAGTGCTCCTCCTCTGGATTCATCTCCAAGCCAAGACCCACTGGCACTGCTTCCCCAATCAAGTTGTAAATGACATAAGATACCAACAACGACAGCGTCCCTCATGAAAGCGAGGGTCGTTTGATGATGTTTTAGATGTAGTGGTTTCCTTTGTTTAGCTGTGATTTTTTTTAACTTCGGATGGATTTGGTTTGGTGATATGAGGATGGCTCTGGGAGTGCAGTCAAGAGGGGATGTGATTTCGTGTAAATTTTGGATTGATCGTTCGATTTAGGAGACTTCTTTTGATATCAATGAGATGAAAATAAAACTATACAAAAAAGACAGAAAAAAACAAGATACCAAGTCACTATTGTGCATAAACTCAGATGTCTTCAATGATTCTTCTTATTTTCATGTCTTATGACCTTTCACGATCTGGTTTTTGCTTGCTTTTTAGAGGATGGGAAACTTCATTAGATGGATAGAAGGGATCTTGTACCTATGTATACTACTACTGGTTATCTGGTATTGCCAGCAATGTCATTGAATTCTCCTTGCATACGAATCGATCAGAGAGCTGTTTGGAGCTTCATTGATATACACGTCTAGACTGCGATCAAATGAATTAAAACATCCCCTCCCTTACCTCTCTCCTGGCTCTCCATCTCAATGCACTAGCAGTCTACTTGGTGTAGAAACAGACATAGCTTTTGTTTGATCAATTGATTGACAACGACTTCTATTTTGCAATCGCCGTCGCAATAGGATGGAGAATGAACTCGAATTCATGACACGGTTCTTCCCCCCCTATGATTACGCATCCTGACAGAGATAACAGCCATGCTCGATTTCGTGTAAGCAAGTACTTGAAGTGACTTGATAATTACTTCCCGACTCAGGCTTCCTCTGTCGGCGTACTAGCCTAACAAACCCCATCTTCATCACCTCTCCGCAAATTCACATGAAACATAACATACGAAGCGCAAGATATCCCAAGTCATTCTCGGCAGTAATCGAAACGAAACGAAATGAAGATATACTATTCTGTAACCAAGCCCCGGAGATAAAGAACTTCTTTTGGGGATTATTCGCGAAGGATTGGAAATGACGGATGTGGTTGTCGGCTTTTGGTGGGGGCGAGCACAAGTCCAGATGAATTTGAGACATTCTGATGCATGCGGGCGGGCTTGTGCGCGCTGTGAGATGAGGTACTGTAACTTAGTTACGAGATGGAGCGAAAGTTAGGGTACGAAGCACGACTTCTGCAGCTGATGCAGTAGGTAAGTTGTTGGTGGATGATCAACGAACGAACGGTCCATAGTAGTGTATGGAGAAGGGACTGGTTGTATATCTGATCTTAGGGCTGTGCGATATCGTGATTTTGACTCGAACACAAAAGTGTCTTGTATTGATGCGACCGGCAGCATAGCAAGTTGCTGTTATAGAAATGACGAGAAACACAGCCCAACCGAGACATGGCAAATAATATGGTAATCATTTCTTCCATGTGCTTCTGCCTCTATTTCGTACTTCGATTTCATCACTAAGCAAAAGCTGCACTGCGGTTCCGTGGGGGTTCGGAGTCGTGTTCTGTTCTGTTCGCTAGCGGCCGGATTTTCGACTTCGATGTCATTCTTACCGGCTCTTCCTTTGCTCTTGACTCAACTTCAATTCTACAACGCCTTTTGTTTGCATTTCGACGCTTTCAAACCCCTCTCCAACCTCCTCAATTAATTGACCTCGAAGGAACACTTCTCTTTATCCAATCCAATCTTTCAAACTTCGCAGAATAGAAGAGCTTCATTGCTATTAATTATCTCCCCAAATTCACATTATCAATCTATCCTGGCTCATTCTGTGAAAAGCGAAACCAGTCCGTACAAACCGAGCTTACTGTATTTACCAGCTCTAGACGAATGTATTACGACATTCACTTACGTCAGGAAACCAAATCACTGCCTTCATTCTGACTTGGATATCTCGCACCGATCATCAAAACCCTTCATTGAACCATCTGCAAAACATCTGCAGCTTCCACAAACCCACCGCCCCGCCGAGAATCCTAGGAAATTCCCATATCGCATCCATCCATCCATCCCACACAAAACAACCACCCAACCACAATCACAATGCGCCGCGTAGCCGAAGACCTCAGCGAACCCGATCGCAACATCATTGAATCCGCTGGCATCGCAGAAGAAGCCGCCGACTTGGATCTCATATCCGAAGAGATGTCCGAGAACAGAATACACACGCCTCCACCACGCATCGCCGCCCGATTCTACCGCCCCACAAATAATCGTCGCAAATCATCCGCCGCATCTTCCAGACGTAATTCGATATCGTCCGCTCACTCGCATACGTCGAATCGTCATGGCGGGCCCCAGAGTAATCACATCGCGCAGCATTTGCGCCGAGCGAGTATCCTTGAGGATCGCAAGGCCCGGTTGGCGGATCGGGCTGCGCATGCGGAGAAAGTGAGACTGAGAGCGGCATTGGCAAAGGCGGCGCCGAGAAGTACGACGAATACGGAGGAGAGAGCTCTGGCTGCGCAGCAGGCTAGGGAGAAGAACTTAGCGGAGATTGTCGCGAATTGTGCGGAGGAAGTTAAGAGGGCGAAGGGCGTCGCGGAGAGTATGAAGGAGAGGAGGGAGTTGGAGGGGAAGAGATTGAGGAAAGAGATGGAGGAGAAGCTCGCGGAGGCGGAGAAGAGAAGAGAAGAATTATTGAGTCGGACGAATGCTACGAAGAGGGGGAGAAGCATGAGCAATATGAGAAAAAGCTCGAGTCCTAGTCCAACAGCTACCGCCAAGAAAACACTTAGTGAACCGGCAGCAGCCAAGAAAATTCAACAGAGATGGAGAATTCATAGACGTTGGAAGGCATTACATGATTTTGCAGAGTTAGGTCTCACAATTGATGGGGTCCGCGAAACATCATTTGAGGAGGTGGTTGATTTACTTGCACAAGAGAAGGTTTTAGTCAGCACAGCACATATTTTGAGGATATGTGGACTAAAAGAAGGAGAAAGCGGCTCAGTCAATGAAATGACTGCAGTCCGAACATTTCTTAGCGCTTTCCTCATCCTAGGTCACCCAACTCAAGTTCTGAGTAGTAAAGGTGACAGTGGACAACAGGAACAGGTAGGAGCGCTGCCAATTAAGAGGGATGATCTGGCTAATCCGCAGTTACAGGATCTTGTTGCAAAGGCCCGAGATCTCCTTATTTCTTTTGAGAATGTTTTGTCAAGATTGACTCCGGCGAATAATTATACTCCGCCGCCTGCACAGCTTTCGACGTTGTCGGAAGTTTATGCAGCGTTCTTTAATGCTTTCATTGCGTGGAAGGCGAGAGATTCGAGCACCCTTATTGATATGATGGTTTTGCAGTTTGTGGAGCTTGATTCGATTTGGCAGACGGTCAAAGATAGCACGGAAGAGGCTGTCACTGATTCATACCGTGATGGTATCAGAGAAAATCAGCTCAAGTTGATGGTTAGGATTAAGAGACTCGCGGGACCTGTTCAAGGGAAACGTCTAATCACAAACGCTATCAGAGAAGCTAGAAAGGCGAAACAGGCAAAGAAACCTACTGGAGACTCTAAACCCCGTGCCGCTGAGCCAGAAACAGCTTCTCCTGTACTCGAAGACTTCAACACCTCCGATAGTGCTGTTGCTTCGCATCTACAGACTCTCACGCCCCCGGCTACACCCATCAAGGGACGAGAACAAAAAACTACCACTCATGCTGACAGTTTGAGGAATGTAAACTCGACTCTTCCTGATAATCGAATTATAGTCCATGAACTGGCTATCAATCGTGAATATCGGATCTCAATGGAAGATTGTCTTCAACAACGGGGCATGGTTAATCAACTGATTTTCGATGCCATGAGACAAGAAGTTGCAGCTGGAAATAGTGATGCCTGGGTTCTCGCCATGGCTGATAACATCAAGGGTAAACTGCAACGGCTTTTGAAACCTGGGAACTCGATGTATAAACTTATCGAGGATACTCTGGATACAGATCTCGTAGCGAACGAGCTTCAGCACGGACGATTCTCGTACGAAACTTTCTTCAACTTCATGGGTAACATCCTACCACGCCTATGTGCACCATTCCGCGACGCAGAAGTCAAGTTTCTGGTCCTCAACACTCTCAAGCAAGGCGATTTCGTTGATCGTCTGGAAGCATTGATGCAATTTATAGACCTGATGCAACTCGACTACGCCAACTTCATGCTCCAACAATCCGCCCCGGAACTCATCAAGCACGCCGCTTCCTACGAAACTAAACGCTTCTCCGAAATCATGGAACAAACCAACAACGACCTCACACACACCATCAACGCCTGGCGAGACGCCCGCACTAAAATCTACGCCGAGGCTTCCCGTCGCGACCCCGAGAACATCAACCTCGCGCGCAACAGGCCCACACCGGAGAAAATTTACATCCAGATGCTGGTCGATATCTCCACTTCTACGTCTTCTACCCCGATCCCGGAAACGCTGCAGCTAGACACTAAACGTATCGAGTCCATCCGCACAGATATCCTGCGCATCGTCACCACGTCGGCGATTCTACTGCAGTCGAAAAATATCCTCAAAAGGGATGTCCGCTCCCAGTGGAAGACCGAGGCTCAGAGAATCTACTCGGTGCTAGAAATGGCAAAGAGCGTCGAGAGTGCCGAACAGGGCATTACAGCCGCGCTAGAGTCCAGTCGAAGTATGCCGATGGCGACGAAAAGTCATATTCGGGAACTGGTGAGGAAGATTGTGGGAGCGGCGGCGGCGGTGAATGCAGATGATGCGAGTGCGAATGGAGAAAGTAATAGGGAGTTGAACGAACCGGTCATGAGACTCCTGATGACGAGACTCAGGGGTTATATTGTGGGCAGACTGGCTAAGGAAAATGGTCAGTTGAATGTTAAAGGGAATGCGGGGGAAGGGATGGGGATGGCGGGGTTGGGTATGCCGGAGTTTGTGGAGAGGGTGGGGGGTTTGGTGGATGTTTTGGGGAGGGTGGGGAGGGTGGATAGAGAGAGTCATGGGGTGTGGTATGAGGTTGTGGAGGGGAGGGTTGCGGAGGAGTAGGGGGTGTGGTGGTGATCGTGTGTAGGGGCGACTCAGTTGATGAGGTATCGCTCTCTCACTCACGCTTTTTTGGTTGTTTGTTTGCTTTAATCTGGGTATTATTTACTGCACAATCATGGATCAGGCGTCTTGGATGCGGAGCGGGGTGGGATGGGAGGAATCTTGTTTTTTGGTTTGCTTGCTCGCGGGATCAACTTCAGCGATTGGGGTATGGATAGGGATTGGGATAGGTGTTAGGATTGGTAATGGGAGGGTTGTGTATAGGGTTTTGTCATGGGATGGGATGGATATGCGTTATGAATTTTATCTCGTTTTGGTTTGTGCATACGTATATGCTTCTATCTTTATGGATGGATACGTGGATAGCTGGCTGGAGGGGTTCTTTCTGTTAAAAAGAGCGTTCATAGCCGACAGCGAAGAGGAGAGAAGAGCGGAGCGGCGGTAGATATGATAGAGTCAAGGGGGTTAGATAGATGAGGGTTGAAGAACTACCTACATACTATACATTATCTCAGCGCAGACGAAATACCACACAGCATTACAACCACCACACTACACTACACTACACTGCACAGTATAGAATACCGCAATTACTTGTAGTATTGATCCAAATCTGATTTAAGTCGGTTGGTTGATACCCAGACGCCTCACCAGCTGCCGTCATGATAGTATTCGTCAGTATCCATGACAAGTTCTTTCGTACACGAAATGTAACAGTACGAAAAGTAACTTGCACATGAACACAGCTCTTCTCAACTCATCATATACCCCATAATAACCCATCTCCCCCAATCCCAATAAACTCCACTAATCCCCCCACCGCCTTTAATCAACCCTCCCCCCGCCTCTTCAATACCACTCCCCTCCCTTACATCGCAGACGAAGAACCCTGCACACACAGCCCCAACATTTCGCAGAAAAACTCCCACCATGCGCGAGACTTGTTGTCGTGGATTTCGTCGGGCTGACGGATAGGTTTAGCGACCATCTTTTTGGGGCTGGAAGGTTCTGAGTCTGTACTAGGTTTGGAGTGTGGAGTGTTGGTGTTCTGGGGGAGGGGGGTGAGTGGTGGGTTTTCTGGGGGAAGAGGGGGGAGCTTGGGGAGTTTGGGGGATGAGGTTGTCTTTTGTGGGGCTGGTTGTGAGGGGGGAGGGGGGAGGGTGGTGGGTTTTCTGGTTGAAGAGGGCTGGAAGTTTCGGAGTCTAGACGGTTTTCTGATTGAAGAGTCGAGATAGCTTCGGAGTCTGTAGTATATTCTTCGGTTTCGTGGATTTCGTCATGCTTAGCTGTTGTCTTTTTGGGTTGGAAGGGACTGGAAGTTTCGGAGTTTGGAGTGATTTCTTCGTTTTCGTCGTCCCGAAGTCCGGACTGGGCTGTCGTTTTATCTGGTTGGAGAGTTGAGGTAGCGTTGGAGTCTAGAGTATATTCATCGCTTTCGTAGGTTTCGTCGTTCTGGGGTATATGCTTGACTGTCATTTTTTCTGGTTGAAGAGGGCTGGAAGCTGGCGAGTCTATGCTATTGCTTTCCTGGACAGCGGTGGGGAGATCGGGGAGGGACATTGTGGGAGTGGTGAGGTAGGGACGGGGTGGCTTAGGGGTGGGCTCAGTAAATGATTGCATCTTTGAGACTGTGAGGGAAGGATATATAAGGGGTTTTGCTTTCTTGATATTGGGGGCAAGATCGAGAATGAATGCACTGCCGGCCATCTCTTTTCTCAATCTCCTTTCATCTGCATCCCACGAATCTCAGGGGCTTTCTGGCTTGCATGATCCATATATTTATCAATCGTCGGTGCAGCCGCGCAGAGTTCAACGGGTGTGTGGTGTAATTGAGTACTTGCTTATGTACACTACGACGCAAGAGGTGAATTACTCCTCGTTCCCAAACTATCAGGAAGAGAGCCCTCTCACTCTCAAATACATTTTTGATATAGAAAATAGACCTCATCCGTTTGCAAGCCTGAGCTCTATTTCTCCCTGCCGACCCACGGCCTAGGGGGCGTGTTTCGTCATGGTCGCACGAATACCACGATGTAATTCTGGGTAATTGTCTTAGGAGTATAGGAGCTGGCATTTGGTGGGTGTCTAGGGATATGGCATCAATGAGCTCTTGATGGGTTCAGGTTTTGGTGGGCTGCTGTGTTGGGAGTTGGAGCCGATATGGTTGTGGAAGATAGATGGATGGATGGTCGGATAGAGGTAGTTAGAGAGGCACATAGTTAGGTAGATAGGTAGGCAGATAGGTAGGCAGATGTGTAGGCAGATGTGTAGGTATGAAGGAGATATGATAAGATATATATGATATGATAATCTTACTATATAAAATCTGAGACTGCTGAGAGTAAGTTACAACCTTTTCTCCCCCTCCTCACCTCTTCCTAAGCATAACCCCTTTTCCTTTTCTTTCCTCTCCCGCTAAACCCTTCGCTTGCTTGCTATTACTGTAATAACCCCAACCCTCCCAACCCCACTTCCCCTTCCTTCCCCCTCAGCAACCATATCTCAACCCCGCACTCGGATTCGAAGCAGTTTATTTCTGTAGATAGATGATGAAAGTACTTACATACGATTATAAATTATCTATCTATACATCCACCTATATATTCAAAGCTGCTCAATTTCCAAATTTTCGCAAACATCCCCTGCGCTGCAGGTGCCTTGCGATTCTGAACGCGCAGGATTGGTGGTACAAGCTGTCGCGACTGGGATACAACGCCGTGGGCGCAGCCTCAGTCGCAGCTCAGCGCGTGGCTGTGCTATCGAATATTTATCGTGAACTTCACCCTCGAAGAGCAATTCATACGGCTTCATTTGCATTTGCAGCCATGTCTTCTTACGAGCCAGTAACGATTACCAGGTGAGAGCGTCTCTTGACATTCCCCCAGCCTCGCGGCTAGCTGTGCAATTTCTCTGCGCGTATGTCCCGAACAGATCGTGTTCAGTTGACTAATCTCTTTTCAACCCACAAGGCCGGCTGGTAACCTCTGGAAGATAGCGGTGGAGGCTCTAGATGATGAAGAAAAGGACGATCTTAACTTCAAATGGGAAGACAAATCCGCGATTCTCGAAGACGTGCTCGAGATCATTCGCGAAAAGAAGGAACTATTTTCGCTGAAAGGCTGGGATTACGAAACGGGAAACACATATATTAACATAATTACGATATCTTACACGTTAGGGAGGGCATTAGAATTGGTGAACAGGTTCGAGGAAGTCGGGGATGTCGTGCAAGATGACATTGCCTATGTAGTTCTACCATGGGCAGGAGTTAGGTTCTTACTTCACGTACGTCCTTATAATTCCATCTTGAGCTTCCTCGAACCTCATGGTCTTCATCTAGGCGACTTCCAATGATAGTCCCACGTTCAAAACCATAGTCGGTGGGATAGGACTTGTGTCCAATGTAATTACGCACTGTGCGACATTCGAGGACGGATATCTGCGGCCCAGAATAGCACGAGGAAATGAAGACGAGATGAAGAAGCAACTCACGAAAGCTATTATCAACCTATACATCACCGTCCTAAAATACCTTTCTAGCGCCAGACGATACTGTGGTCGTATAACCGCCGGTATACCAATTTTGTCTCTTATTTTCTGCTTTTTTACTGACCTAGTCTTCCAGAACGGCCACTAAAAAGCGGTCCGCACACTTTAGAGCCAGAGTTTATTTTAGATGGCTATATTGCGAAGATCGAGGAGGAGATGAATCTTGTTTATAAATGCTGCCCTCAAAGAAGGCTGGCCAGTACGATTATCCCATCCAAGAGAACCGGTCGGACTACAGCACTCGACACAACAACAACAACGGGTGCAGAAACATTAGTTCAACGGCCACCGGCACGTCATGAACAAATACCAACTTCGCCTTCCGACAGCAATGCGACTACCCACGCGATCTTTTCTCCTGGACAGCCGCTCCCACCAGTCCCACACTGCAAGATGTGCAATATAATATTCTATCTCTGGATCTCTGTCGCGGCTACTAGCCTCGCGATAGGTCTATGGCGCTCATTTGCAACGTCCGACGAAGGCAAAGGCTTCACAGATGCGGCTTATGTTGTTGCTGTCGGCGGACTAGTTATCTACCCTATCCAGAACCGTCACGCGTTAAAATGTCGACTGGGTAAGAACTAATCATGCTTCCCACGAACTGCATGGCTTCCTACCTCAATCATGCTCTCAGCAATGAGCTCGACCAGCTTCTCGACAGTCGTCTCTATCACCTAATGGTGCCTTATGCGGACTGCATAGCTTCCTACCTCAATCTTGCTCTCGACCAATTTCTCGGCAGTCTTCTCTATCTTAGCTGAAGACTTACTCTTGACAGCGGCACGAAGCTTAGCTAATGGAGATAGTGGCTTCTCGGCCTCATCATGGCCAGTGGCAGACTTCTCCTCCTTGTTCAGTCACGGGAGAGCGCTCTTTCGCTTGTCGGTCTGGCCTTGGTCTCGCCGTTGACGGCAGATGCTTCGGTGGTCTCGGCTGGCACAGCAGGCTCGACGCCCCCGGCCAATGACTCGGTGGGTTCACTTGCTGGAATTACTGGAATCGTACTGCCGACGATTAGTCTCAAGTGCGTATATTGGTCGCAAGTGGTGATTGGCAGCTTGTTTATCTGTCTGTCTGTATATTCTCTCAGGTACGTAAAGGGCCAGAGTGATAGTCATTTCAAACTTGTAAACTACCTGTAAGTGCACTAACTTCTTCGACAGGATACGGTTCTACTTGAACTTCAAACAAATTATACTTAAACTATCTTTTGAGATGTCAATCCTTAGTATAAGTCTATTATTTATTGATCAAATTCTTACATTCCGACGAACTTGGGACGTCAAAAGTAGGACTGAAGTATGATTGTTGGAGCCGAGTTCGAAGCGGAACTGTATCGTTGAACGAGTTAGTGGTAACTCGGACTACCTATTATATGATCATAATCTTCTGAATGATTTAAAATGAAAAGGATTTCTTTATTATTGTAAAGGATATAGGTTAATTTGTCTATTCGTTTGAATATCTACACAACTAACCACCACCCAAAATATGTAACCCCAACTCAATCCATCATTCATCCCCCCTTCCCGACCCACCCATCCCATCTCAACCCACCCATCCATCAACCAAACCTCAACCCCGCACTCGGATCCCAAGTCGTTTGTTTCTGCGCCTGTCCCGGCACTGGTCCGTTTCCCTGCCCACTACCAGCAGCACTCCCCCCCGCCTGTCCCCCACCCCCAAACTTAATTCCCATATCTGGATTCCACGTCGTGCCCGGCGCCCCTCCCCCTCCAAACCCTCCCACCCCACTACTCCCCGGCGTACCAGCACCACCACCTCCCGCTCTCTGCGGCACCGGTGCCTGAATACTCCGCTCCTTCTCATACTCATAATCCATCGCCTCCCTCTGCAAATTTTCATTAACAGGAATAACCGGCTGCGGCGGCGGGGGAGCATGGTGCTGAATTTGCTGCTGTTGTTGCACCCCACCCACACCCGCACCCATACCATCCAGTCCCCTCCCCACCCCCATCCCCATTCCCAAACTCTCCACCCCTCCTCTCCCCAACCCCTGCCCCTCCAACACAGCCCTACTAACCGGTCTCAACGGCCCCTGCAACTCACTCTCCGCTCTCTCCGCCTCCTCTCTCCGCTGAGCCACAAACCCTCTAACCTGATCTCTGAAGCGCGTGACGATTTTCGCGAGATCGTTGTAGAATTTCCTGCCGCCGTCGACGTTGTTGACGATTTCCTTGTACTTAAAATACGCCATCTCCAGTCTCTGCAGTGCTTGTTCGCGCTCCCTTGTTGAGGTATCGCCTTTCCGTGCTGCGACGAAGGAGTTATTCGCTTGTTCGAGCTGCGCTAGCAGTCGGCCCTGTTCTTCTTTTTCGGTCTTCAGGGCATCGATATCCGAGTCGTATTTCGCGAGGCGCTGGTCGAAGAAATCTTCAAAATGGGCGGGCACGATGGGAGTTGACGGGTATTCGCGTTCCAGACGGGCGGCTTCGGCTAAGATGCTATTGTTGATATCATCCTTCTTCTGTTTTTCTCTCACAGCTTCGATCTTTCTCCGCCGCCGCGACTCCAGCCGACTGATTTCATTCAGCGAGTTCCGCAGCTTCGACACTTCGCCCTCGAGTTTCGGCGGGATGGTCACGCGGCGCGAGCTGGGTACGAAGTTGCCGATGTCGCGGTCTGAGCTAGATAGGATGCGCAGCATGCCTTCGTATTCACGGAATTTGTCAATCACCACTTGGTCGCTGCTGGCGGCGCTGCTGAAGTAGCCGTCGATTTCGTTAACTTGTTTGTAGAGTTTCGGGGCGGCGGTACGGGAGTCAGGACGTGTCCAGCGGTCGGTACCATATTTCATTAGAAGGCGCTCGTTTTCTGATGCTTCGGACTGGAGAAGCTCTTTCCCTTCGAAAAATATACTTTCGTCGGCGCCTTTTAGTTTTGCGGCGTCGGAGATGGCTCGGTGGATTCTCCCCACAGCGTCTGCTTGACGGAGTTCTTCTGCGTGTGAAAGAAGTGTGGGTGGGAGTCCTAATGGTTTTTCCAAGGCTTGTAATGATCCTGGTAGGTTCAGTGAACGTAAAGTATCGTGTATTTGCGTCGTCAGAATCTCGAGCTCATCGATGATATGATTATTCACGATTCTATCTCTTCGCTCTTCATATATACTGGCTGCAACATGAACCGCGAATGGAACAAGTTTGGAGAAGAGAGGTGGCCCAAATTCTTTATGATCGCCCAGGAAAGTCATTGGCTCTGATAGCTCTTTTGGTACCTTCGCTACAGCCATATTCGCACGCTCGAGAGTTTTCAGATCGGTTTTTGGTGGTACGGGATCTAGACTGTTAGCAGTGTCCAAAATAATGGTAGTTTAGTCTCACTGAGATAAATTAAATCATTGTCCTTCTCCGCTGTCTTCAAGTCTTCTGTGACCTTATTCTTCAGCCCATTCAGATCAGCCAAGACCAACTTATTGATATATCTTTGCTCCTTCAAAGCTTCATTGATGCAAGCAATGCTATCCCGCAGCCTCGCAACCTCTTCTCCATATTTCCTTTTCTCTAGACAATCGCAAGCTTGGCGGTATTGCGCAGCGGCAGCAAAGTGGTGATGTTTCGCAGTCGAATGATGTATCCATTCGGAACTAATTGCATTACTCTTCACACCCCAATCACCCGCTTCAGCATATAAATCAGAAACCTTGGCAGCTAATTTCGCTATCGACGCATCCTTGTATCCATCTATCACAGCCTTTTGCCAAAAGCATTCCTGCGCCTGTGCTAACATGAGATATTGTAAAGATTCGAGTGTATGGTCGTCCATATCCTCTGGAGGAGCCGACCGTAATTCAGGAATAATTTCGGTTTTTAGATGCTTGAGCACCCCCGCAGAGAGGGCGAAGTAGTTGCATGCCGCTTTCAGACCTTCTGTAGTTCCGCGATTCGAGGACATAGCAAGCTGTGAATAGAGAGCTGCGAGGTTGAAGACGATGTTGGCTAGCTCGAACTTGAGGTTGTTTTGGATAATGGGTCTATCGGTATGGTATCCTAACGCCGGAAACCAAGAGAATTCTACACCAATCTGCCAATGTCAGCATAAGGTCGTCTGTCGGAGGTATAGAAGCTCCCTACATCTATTGGGAATTTCCCTCCCAGCCAAGTAAGCTGTCCCGCATATGCAGCTATCTTTTTTATTCCACTAACATGTGGTTCCTTAGCATGAATCGCAGATGATCGTAAAGCATCAATGACCTCAAGGTCTTGCTTGAACATATCCGGATGTTGGTCATATTTGCTCGAGATGTATTGTTTTATCGCATCTGATAGTGATAGACTGGTCGCCTTCCGAAATGGTAGGAAGAGGATATTGCTATTTGGAATGTCAGTTATGAGTATTGAAGATGATAGCAGCAGCGCGACGGTAAAAGCCTACTTGCCTAGACATGATAAATTCCGAAATGTGGCGTTGTCTTCCTAGATAATTCTTGACACCATCTTATACCAAATCATAAACATTGCGGGCAACATTTTAATGCGCCAGCGGGGTGGAGAATGAGGTCACAAGGCATGAATTGAGGCTGCAAGGCATGATCTTTTTCTGGAAGCTCTTTTCGCTTCCAGAAGGAAGGGAAGGGAACTTCCGTCGACGAACATTTCCCCTAAGTGAGGATAAGAAATTTAAAGGTCGGGATATTTTCGATCAATTGAGAGTATAATTGAACGTCTTGCAAGCTGAGACCAGACTACCACTACACGTGATATTCGCCAGGGGCTTACATCTGGAGAATTCGAACTTTCACTGAGTGACGACCTGCTGCCTCCTCCGAGACAGACGGTGATGCGCAACGAACGCTTGACTGGTATGCAGTGTCGTACTAACCGGCTACTGAGATGAAAGTTGTGCAACTGTGGGGGATATTTAAGAAAAAGATCTACATATCTGCAACATTTCAAAACGACCGGCTGCGTATGATCTCTTCCTTTGATAGATAATTCTGACACATTGTACACATTGTACACAGTGGAGGCGACCGGCGAAAGATCAGAGAAGTAGGTTGGCTGGACGTTGAGGGAAGGCTACACTGTAGATCGTTGGTCGTCTTCCCAACCCCTTTTACTTGTCGTCTTAGTCCCCTTTCAATAGCAAGCTAGAAGCCACACCCAGTTTTGTGCTCCACAAACCGGGAAAATAGAGTCTAATTTAATCATAAGAATGGACTCGGAATATTGTGGCAGTTAGTAGCCGTCGTAACACATATGCATACGAATCGCTCTCTAAGCTACCCGTTGGAGGTTCGAGAATTCTTGGAGTGTAGCTCATCAGGAAGTTTGTCCGGCAAGCTGGTCGGCCCTTCGTTAGGCACTTCTAGGAGCCGCTTTGAATTCTAGACTTAAAGACTTTTGACCGGACATCAACCATTTAGCATTAGCATTGTTGACTGGGGGAGCATGAGTAGAAACAAGGATGAGATAGCAAATTCAAAACAAGTGCCGTACGTGGTCATGGAACTCTCGAATGCAAATCTTGTCTGGACGATGTCATTGTTTTGGCTCTTTGAGACTTTGAGAGGTTGGTGTAGACGACGATCTGTTCATGCACAGTAAGTACTTGTAGTACTGGTACCATAGAAGGGAGGTTGTCATGATTCTCCGCTTGGGGTTGCTCCGGCACTGTGCAGTACGCTAACTTAGATGCAGACGAAGATTTTGTCTACTCCGTAAAGATACTTTTCTGTGGAGAAGCGTCCGAGGACAAGCTTTCATCATCTCTTGGTTTCGAAATTCTCCTTGGGAATTTGATTGCTGGGAACATTATGGATATGGGAATTGACTGATTTGAGCAGGTGTCTAACGAATTGTCCGTCTTGGTATTCGACATCTACAGCCTCAACTATAGTAGCATTCATTCGATGAAGAGTTACGACTTACAATACATTCGTACAAATTGAGTCCATAAATAGAAATTCTTCGAGGTGCAAAATTCTAGACATCTTGTGTATCCCAATTTCGATACCCGTTCTGCTTGGGCCATAAACCACTTCTCCGCCACTAATCTCTTGACACTCTTAGTCACGAATTTGCCGTAGCTTAAGAGCAAATTGCGTACGCATGTCGCAGGCGTTTGTTAAGCCATTGAAGCCACTCGATGAATAATCAACCAATGGACGAATCAGCTTACGCGAAGGCGGGAGATATCTCCATTAAAAAAATACATTACCCGTATAAATCCATGATCTAATCTTTTGCAGATAGCAAATTATCCGGGCTGCATCCAATTTGGAACGATCCGACGTCGAAAGAGAAGGGAAACCATGGATCATGGATGGCTACCTTCAATTCAAGGTTACTTCAAGGTTACTTCAAGCTCAAGGTATGAATGGACACTAAATGGTAGTATCGTATTTCAGTGCAGCTTAATCATTAGGGGAATTGTATATCTCAACTCTTATCTGCTTCTTCTTTCCTTCCTTCCCCAGGTCGGAAACATTAATTCACGAGAAGCCTCCGAATCTTCTCTTTCTCCAGTCTTCCTTATCTCTCTGGTATATCCTCATTGTTCGCAGTTCTTCAGATTGTTCTGTAATTCTCTGTCGTTTCCTCTTATACCCTGTCGTTATCTTCTTGTTCACTACATCATTTCCCACCCCTCACCACCTACTTCCTGTCGTGTCGCGTGAACTACTTCGATTACACAAAACGAACTATTCAAGATGGGTAGTGGTGCCTCCCTATCACCTAAGAGGTTGATCCATCCCCGCAGTTCTTTTTCACGTCTCGCAATCTTCACACTCGTTTGTTTAACAATCCTTTTCTTTACTGGAAGAACATCGCAGGAGCGGATCCACGAAATCCAATCGAAATTCTCGAGTACTGGTCAAGATATCCTCACTACAGAGAATGGTTCTCCGCAATGTGGAGTCAACTCCACGCACCTACAACGACTCAAAGAGCAATTCGGTCTAGACGATAAGATCGAATATGCTTCTAGAAAAATCAAATTCCATCGACAGAACATCGAACGAGAGTCTGTTACAAAACTAGACGAGAGTCTCTTCCCCCGTTACCTAGATACAATTCACATTGGAAAAGACGCCGAACCAAGCGCGAAATGCTTGAGGACGCTCGATGTGCCAGTCACAAGGTCTGCCTTTCCCTCCGAGGCGAATGCCACCGATTTCCTATTCGGTATCTCGACTACATATAAGAGATTGACGGATCCAAAGATCAATCCCATGTTAGATTGGTCACATTGGTTGAGTGACGGTCATGGCAATTCGAACGGAGGAGGATTGATCTTACGATTGGTTGATGCATCCGAGCAGGAAATTGAAGAAACCAAAAAGATGTTGAAGAGTTTGGGGATTGACGCCAAGGTTTATACGGCAGATAGTTCTATTGAAATGGCGGAACGATACCTATCTCTCCTACCGGCGCTCTACAACGACAGCTCAAGAAAACACCGAAAATGGTTGGTGATGTGCGATGACGATACCTTCTTCCCCAGTATGGATGCTCTGAAGAAGAAGCTCGACACATATGATGCAAGCGAAGATCTTTACATTGGAAATCTTTCAGAAGATGTTGGCAGTCTTGTACGCCACGGGTCCCAAGCCTATGGAGGAGCGGGCGTCTTCTTCTCCATTCCATTGGCAGCAAAAATGACCGACCTTTTCCCCGAATGCAGCACGAAACAGAAACTCGAAGAAGCAAATTCCGGATGGGGTCCGCAAGGCGACATCCTCCTCCGAAAATGCGTCTACGAAAATACCGAAGTCCGCCTCACTGTTCTCCACGACATCTGGCAACTCGACATCGCCGGTGACCCATCCGGATTCTACGAGTCCGGCATAAAACCATTATCACTCCACCACTTCAAAGGCGGAATGTGGCACGAAGCTAAAGTCTACGAATCAACCAAAATCCAACAAGTATGCGGCGAAGACTGTTTCCTCCAACGCTACCGAACCAAAGACGATTTCATCATCGCCAATGGATGGTCCATTGCGCATTATCCTAAAGGTATTGATTTCAATCTGCACCAAATGGAACGCACGTTCAATGCTCTCGGCGACGATGGAACGGGCTGGAATCTCGATTTCATGTTCGGACCCCAGCGCATCCCGCTGCGTGAAACGGGCCGCAAGGTCTCGTGGGATTTGGCGGAGGCGGAAATTATCGACGATGATACGGTTAGGCAGACTTATATCCGGAAGAAGGATGATTGGCGGTGGAAGGTTGGGGGGAAGAAGATGTTTGATGTGGATGGTGTGTTTGAGTTATATTGGTCTTCGTGAAGAGAAGGTGTGAAGTGTGAAGTTGTTTGTGTGGGTGCTTTCTTTCACAAGAGCATATTATATTTGGGACGGATGCGGATGAGCGTCTGCGGCGTTAGGTACTTGGGGACATCTTTCTAAAAAGATGCATTTGAAAACGTTCTAATCGGCTTGTATGGAGCTGTTTTTGGCTTGGGCTTTTGGCTTTCATGGAAAGTATGGATCGATGGGGATGAGCTTCTTTTGGTACATATTGGACGGGCTTGGGATGGGTTGGGAAAGGTCTTATGATGATGGTTGGGTTTCGGGTTTCTACGTATATAGGGGTGATGGACTTACTGCTCGCTTACTTTCTGTGATGGGCTGGAAAGGGTATGTATGCTGTATGGAGTGCTTGCATGGAAAGGTGCGGGATTGATTGATCGGCTTTGTGTTCATGAGTGGTAATGTAAAGGTGGCTTCTGGACAGTGGAAGAGGTGTAGCAATGGAAATGCAGATGGATATGCGGAACTGAATGAGATAGGAATGAGAACGAGGATGAGATCAATGGGAATGAGGATGAGATGGAATATGCATATAAATAGACACCATGCATGCACATACGATATGATATTAATAATTGGGAAGATGATGGAATTATGAAAGTGAAATTATAAGAAGTTGGTTCTGGTATTCTTTTGCTTGTGTATGTGTGAGAGAGTGAGTGTAGTTGAGTAGGTGGGTGAGTTGAATAGGTGGGTGAGTTGAATAGGTGGGTGAGTTGAATAGGTGGGTGAGTTGGGGGAATTGAGGAAGCTGAGGGGTTAAGTGGCTACTGGAGAGAGTGGTAACAGGTAACTACTTGAAGACACCACACCGAAGAGGAAGAGGGAGGAGTGGAAAGAGGGAGAGAGAGCACGTCAAGCACCATATACCACACTATGATATCCATCTCCAAACACGACACACGAAAAGAAAGGCAATGACATCATCATAACTGAATACTAATCACAAATACGATCGCACATGGGAGTGATGAATACCTGTGGGAAATATACCACAACGCGCGTTTCAGGGTTTGGGGACGCGGATGGGTGTTACAGTTTACCGGTAGGTTGGGAGGTGGGTGGGACTACTTCTTCATGCGATGCGATGCCTGGATAGATAGGTGTAGGTGACGTCGAGGGCTATGTTGTATTAGGGATTGGATTGGATGAGACGGGATGGGATGGGATGAGAGAGTTTGGGGAGGTACAGGGGAAGTACAGGGGAGGTGCAGGGGAGGTGCTTGATTTGATGCTTTTGGGGGCGAGAGAAGGAGATGGAGAGAGATGGACGTGGATTGGGAGTGAGTTGCTGAGGCAGGCAGGGTTTGGAGTAAGTCTGTTACTTTGGAATTTCGCTGGTTTGGCCGGCTCTGTAGAATAGGGGTGGTTGTGCTGGGTAATTTGCTGCTGGATGTTTTTTTAAATGAATTTCAGTACTATGCTAAGCTGCCTAGATATATAAGATACTTTCTGTAATGAAGATATAACTTTATAGTCAAAGAAGATTTATGTATTCATTCTCATGCTCCCGTAATACATTAAGTCATCCCAATCCCATCCATCCTCGCATTCCTTTCTATCATTTGTAGCAGTAACAGAAACCAAAGCAGGTACAAGATGCTAACTGTGCAATGAAATAAATCGTGAAGAGACCGGTATAAAACAGAAACAACACAAAAAAGAAGAAAACATCAAATGCAGATATATAACCAAGTAGCTGTAGCAAATTAGCATCCTCCATCCATCCATCCATCTCGTCATTATCCTCCCATTCCCATCCCATCCCATAACTCATTACCTCTCTCTAACTCAACCGACTCCCCGGCCTCCCCATCACACTCCCGCCCGCACCCTGACTAAAGCTTCCCTCTCCAGCCTTATGTCTCTTCTCATATCTCTTCTGGCGCTCCTCGAGAATCTGCTGTCTCTTCAGCTCGTTCTGCGTGGGATCGTTCTTCGCGTCGCCGTCTTGTCCTGGGTTCGCCATTTCGTATTCGAGCATTTTGATGAATTTGTAGAAGAAGACTGCGATGCAGGTGCCGACAATGGGGCCGATCCCTGAGAGGGGGTGTTAGTAAAAGGGATGTAAGACGGAGGGGAGAGTTATGAGTAAAGTAGGGTGAGGTTGGGGATAGGCAGGATACGGAAGAGAAAAGAGGAAACTTACAATAAATCCAATGCTCCTTATCGAAATCACCACTAACCACACACGGTCCAAAGCTCCTCGCCGGATTCAAACTCCCCCCAGTATAGAAAACCCCCACCATCTCCGCAATAAAAAGCGCCAACCCAATCCCCACCGGCGCAATAAAAGTCGCCTTATGCTTCTCCTTCGCCAGCATAAAAATCGTAAACACCAATTCGGCCGTCAATATCGCCTCGATAAACACACCTCTCACGGTACTCGTCCCCGGCCCCAACGTAGTCCTCACATTGAACGTCGTAGGGAAAAGCCCGAGCACCATTGCGGAAGCGGTAATACCCCCAATGATTTGTGCGAAGAAAAGACAAATGGCCCGCACGATGGGGAGAGCCCCGACGAGGACCATGCCTAGGGTGACGGCGGGGTTGAATAGACCGCCGCTGATGCGGAAGAAGATCCAGACGTTGACCATGAGGGAGAAACCGAAGATGATGGCGATGTACAGTTCGACCGAGACGTTGAAGCCCGTGGCGCCGCCGGTGGTGGTGTTGGAGGTGCTGCTGTCAATGTTGGCGACTTGGGTGCCGGCGAAGGCGAAGAAGAGGAACATGGTTGTGCCGACGAATTCGCCGATTGTGGCGACGAAGTCTGGGGGGTGGGGATGTTAGTTGGGGTTGAGAAAAGAGGAGGGATTAGATGCTTAGAAGATTGGGATAGGAATAAGGGGATGGAATGGGATGATAGGTAGGGTAGATAATGTCAGGAAGAAAAACTCACGATTCTTAAACTCGCTATTCATCCAATGCGTCCACGGCAACCTCATAACCATAGCCCTCTCCTCCGGACTCAAATTATTCAAATCCAACGTCCCCTTCGTCCCACCACTCTTATGCGCCTCATAGTTATACCCATCAATACTCTCATCCGTGCTCTTCCTCCTATGCAGTCTCTCCCCACTGACCCATTCCGGGCCTGGCCCCTTTTCCAAATCTCTATCTTTCGGGAAATCGCTTCTCGACTCATCGAAGTAGGTTTTCGTACTACTCGACGGACCACGCTCCCATCCATCGACGTTGCGATAGGTACGCGGTGGACGGGAGCGCTCGTAGGCATCCGGGTGCGGCGCGGTGGTGTATTCGTCCCGGCGGGGAAGTCGGCTAGATGAAGGCATGTCGCTGCGGTCGGACTCGTAGAAGAGTTCGTCGCGGGTGCGGAGCGGACGACGGGTGTCGGAGGAGAAAGACGGCTTGGGGTCGTAGTCGCCGCCGGAGTAGCGGCGGGGAGGGGGGTGGCTGGGGCGTCGGCGGAGACCGGTGGTTGGGCGGGTGAGATCTTCGTTTGAGAAGACGGGGTGTTGGGTTTCGACCGGTGTAGGGTGCGATGACAGGCCAGGGGACCAGAGGATATCTCTTTGGTGGGTTTTGGGAGGGGAGGTGGGAACGAGTTGTTGTTGGGAGGATTGTGGTCTTTTGATAAGTTCGCCGTCGTTTGGACGACCGCCGTAGAATTGCTCGGCTGCACCTTCACCTGACATGGCGATTGGATCGATTCCAATGTGTAGAGATGGGGAGGGAAGGTTTTGATGCGGGATATAGGTGTTGGGTGGACGTTGTCGCAGTGGTCTTGTTATTTCCAGTGTGGGATGACTATCCAGCTGCACATTCTTGATAATAGTTGTAGACGTGAGGAGGTATGTTTGAGATGTATTAAGTATGAATTGAAATAGCAAGTGAAAATGAAGAGATACTGCTGGATTGTATCGAAATAGATATATCCATCTTCCACCAACCACTTTCCCCTACCCAACCACCGTCATCTAACATTATGTATATCAACCTTGACACCGTATTCCAATCTTCCTTGTTCCCAATCTCCTCCTAGCCACCTTCCTACGAGCAAAACTTTCCCAAGCCAATGTGGGCAACCTGCTCAGAGAATGGCACTACCATTCTACTCCATACCACCAACTCGCACGCCTCGTATAGGGGCCTCTCCAAACCGGTGATCAGAGAACGGGGCTTAAAACCTGACAGGAACTCCCATGTGCACATCAATGCACAATAACGTGGTCCCAATCTATTCCAGGACCTCACCCTCGCACCGCACCAGCCATCGGGACCCGACGCCTACGAAAATGTTTGCAAATCAGCCGTAATGACGTAGATCACCAGAAGGTTAATCAAAAAAAGAAATATCTGCAGGCTGGCGCGAGGTTGGAATGAAGATATATGCGAATGCAATAAGGCGTGCACAATAGGGATGGACCTTGCAATCACGTGCGCTAGACTTATCCACGACGAACTCTGCACGTTTCAGGGACTTTGATTGGGATGAAAATTTGAACAAGCTCTCCAATGGGAATCTGTACATTTGCTTTTTTCTCTCGCCTTCGATCCCCAGATCAGCTTGAGTGGGCTATGACATTGGTCCTGGAGATCGGATACAGTGGTGTGGTTTTGGAGATTGATTACTCGTTGCGCTTGATTTGAAGTTCATGCCTCGGACTTCGAGGGAGGTATATCCCAACCAACGCCGAACTTTAATGTGTACTCAATTCATGCAACTTGACATGAACAGATGAAATGACATATAACGATACTCTTTGGCTTCTTCTTATGATTTCCGATAAATACAAGCACGGCGAAACTTCGCCGTGTCGAGATGAATGAGCCCGTGATGTGATGTTACAGAGATGAGGATGAAGCCGTGAGAAGAAAGTTTCGGAAACTCGCTTAGAATGATTATCCCCTCGTTGGTCGATCATATCATAAGGATGTTTCGGGGTTCATTCAAGAAGTAATCACACCTAAGATGACAATTAATGCTCCTCTATTAGATCTGTGAGTCCTTAGTCATGTAGATCGTGCTCCGACTTGCCTTCTACTTAGTCCTTAGATAGGCAATCCCGTTGTTCATCTCCCTTCTCCGGGCCCGCCAGCCCAAGTCCATCTCCCGAAATTTATACATAGAAACAAAATTAGAAAGAAAATACTCATCTAAAGCTCTAAAAAGCTTCTCGTCCCTTCTGACCAGGCAAGCCCGCCACTACCGATGCAACTTACCAAATTCCCGGTAACACCGCCTTTTTGTTCCCAACCTTCTCTTTACCAAACTTCTTCACATACCAAGCCTTCCCCTTCACCGCTCTAGGCAACATGGTAGCCACTTCATTTAGAAGAAAAGTTCTCGCCGGCACGCAGTTAGGTCCAGCAATGATAAAGTATCCAGCCCACTCTATCCATTCGCAGAAGTAGTGGGGATAGAGAATGAAGTTGAAGAGCCCATTTTGAGGAATCATGTATACCTTATCGACATTTGCCTTCCCCTTCTTCTTTCCAGTCGAAGGGTCTTCTTCCTCTGCTTCTTTCGCCTGTCGTCGCATTGCCGAGCGTCGAATCTCGCGGAGTTCGTCATCATGGTACATGTTTCCTAAGAAGCCTAAGAAGAACAACATCAACCCGAGTTCGATGCGTGCGCCATTAACGTATGGGTTTCCTGTCTTCGGCTTCCTGTAACCTAATCAGTATGCAATCTTCATAGAGAGAGGGAAGCAAAGGGCCCCATACCAATCTTCCCTCGTAACAGGTCCATAACCACCGAAATACCCCGCCAACGAAGTAGCATTCGTGATCTGAAAAGCCATAGCCGCCAACCAGACAATCGGATGTATAGGAGACAAGGAAGGTGTGATAAGAGGACCGAGAACCGCCCGATAGATATAATGGCCGACCTATGTTCACCCATCAGCTCACATACATCCCATCTCATCCCATCCATCTTCCACGCGCGAAAACTCACATAAAGCCCAGCCATCAACTTATTCTCCCACGGTATCTGCGCCATTCCCACCTGCCCAGGTAATGTGTACATGATATACAACATCGTCAACATCCCCGGCGTCTCCATTGTGATCCATGCTATCTTCCCCGGAATGTTGAACCGACTATTCGACGAAGTCTTCCCAGCTCCGTACCAGGGTTGTACCCATTGAAGAATCGTAACCTGTATTCATGATTAGCTGAGAATTCCTATCGTGTGCCAAGATCTAAATGCTGTGCGTGCTGATGAGGGGACCTCTCGGCGGGACCACGAACCAGCGGGAAGAACTGAAAAAACCACACAATCGTCTCCCAATTCTCCCTCGAAGGAGGCATCCAATTCTCAACAAGAGCCATCTTCGCGACCTAGTGAGTTCGGAAGGGGAAAAGGAGAAAGAATATGTGAGTCTGAGTTGTTTTATTCAAAATCGAATGTTTTCCATGATGTCACTACTATGTCGCGTTTCCTTTTTCGTGACGTTGATTTTCGTTGTGTAGCCTTGCATGAGTCGTCCAATGAGATTGCATTGTGCGAACATACTGTATAGCCTCGCATGTTTATGTGGGATGAACTCGCGATTTACAATCACGTTGTTTGCACGAGGTAATTTTATTTTCACTGTGTTTTGTACTATATTGTCAAGATGCCGCCTTCATCTTCATCTTCTCATTATGCTAGTCGTCTGCAATGTGAGTCTATACTACTGTTTTCTACCCCAACCTGGTAATCGGTCATACAAGCCTACCTTCTTCCATATCCGTCTTCTCCGTTCTCCCACTGCATGATCCTTTACGCTCCTATGTTCTCTAGGACACCAAATACACAAACCCTGACTAACCCACCCATAGTCTACACATCCCATCTCCACTCCTTCCTCAACTCCTCACCCCTCTCCAGCTTCCGCATCCTCCATTCCATTCCCTCTCCCCCCTCCTCATCCCAGCAACCATTAACCCTCTACATCCTCGACTCCTCCTTCAACCCTCCTACCCTTGCACATATGCATCTCTGTCTCTCAGCCCTACACTCCCACCGCCCAACCCCCACATCCCCGCCCCCGCGTCTCCTCCTCCTCCTCTCTACCCTCAACGCCGACAAAGGTTCTGGCCACCCCTCCACCACTCTCCCGCAGCGTCTCGTCGGAATCGAAGAATTCGCTCAAGATCTGCACTCCACCTTAACTTCTACTTCCTCGTCCTCATCCCACCCATCATCTCCACCCCCCGATCAAGAAATAGCAATCGATATAGCCCTCACAACGCAACCCTTCTTCCACCAAAAATCCCACTCCATATCCACCACCACCCCCAGCCCGTACCCTACCTCCACAACACACATCCACCTCACCGGCTTCGACACGCTGATCCGTGTGCTCAATCCAAAGTATTACAGCGAAGGGGATCTCTCTCCTTTAGTACCCTTCTTGGAGCGGCATGGATTGAGCGTGGCATGGAGAGACACGGAGGGCGAGGATGGGTGGAGTAGGGAGAGACAGGAACAGTGGGTTGGGAAGATGAAGGGCCAGGTAGAAGACATGAAGGGAGTGCAAGGTTGGTTCAGAGGGGAAAATATAGAAGGGGAGGGAGGCGAAGGCAAAAGGGGGATCGAGATGGTTGATTTAGAAGGGAAGGGGAGTGGTATAAGTAGTTCGAGGGTTAGGGAGGTGGTGAGAGAGGTGGCAGGGAAGATGAAAGACGAAGGAAAGGGCGAAGACAGAGGGGAAGTGGAAAGGAGGGAGATTAAGAAAGCGTTAGACGGTTTAGTTAGCGAAAGAGTAAGGGAGTGGATCGTAGAGGAAGGTCTTTACAAGGAATGAATGAGAGGTTATCACAGACTGGAAAGAAGAAGACAATCACCGAAAACTCACGAAATCCTCATACCATGCTATCACTATGAGAGAAGGACTTGTTGAGGAAAGAAAAAGCAAAGCACCCACTGGAGCACTGGGGGGTATACTAACTACCCGACCAACTTCTGATTGTTCTAGTAATATCTGAACATTATAAACTTATATACTTAAGTATAATTATATACATATAATTGTTCAAATGAAATTTAAATATCAGTATAGTTATATATCTGATTGTTTAAATGAGGTTTGGATATTGAGAATATCAAAGTTGAAGTTGGTCACCCCCTGGTGGAGCTCCGAGTCAATCAACATAATACAACTGCTATTTACTGTAGATCCTGCCAACAAGTCCGATATTCAGCAACCATACGAAATAGTAAATTCGGCCCAGACATTTTGTGCTGGAATTTACTGTACAAGATGCTTTGATTCCGAACTCAGTATTCTCAAGAACTGCTCGTCACTGGATACAGATTAGTTGGGCCAGGCTGTGGTATAAAGAATGCGACGACGGTCCCATTTTAGATGTTACAGTACTGCATATCCAACGCACCAAAATCATATACATATAAATCCACAATCATCTCAATTCAATTCAATTCAAGTCAATATCATTTCATTTATTCAATTGACTATCTCTCAACTTCCACATCCACAACAGCAATACCAACCATTAGACTCTTCTTTCATTACAACATTTCCATTTCCATTTCCTCTCTCTCATTGCTCATCTGACACCTAAAAGCATCTCCTCCCATATACATTTTTCTCCACCATTCACAAATCCCTTTTCATTTTCCATTACATCCATTACATTCTCATCCATCCATCCCTCCATTCATCCACCACCTCCCAGTGTATTACCATGTGTATGGCGTAGTAGTATGTATGACCAGTCCTTCAGACTCCCAAACCGAAGATCCCGTCCGTCATAAAATGCATCAAGTCGTATCGTCCATCGTAAAAGAGAGGAAGAAGAAAGCAAAAAAATTAACACAAAAATCAAATATGATCAAAGAATTGAATAAGCAAGGGTATATCGAGATTTCACCCGCCATCATCGTCGTTCGTCGCATCTCGCTCCCATTACATCCCAAACATTATAACTTTTCCAAAGGAAAGAAAATCATGTCGATCTGTTTACAAAAGGAGAGCAGCGAGACCGGCAGCGGCCATCAAACCACTGGCAGCAGTTGGGAGAGCACCCGCACCGGCGGAAGTGGAGGAAGTAGCAGATCCAGCGGCGGATGAAGCTGAAGATGCGGCGGAGGAGATCTTGCTGCTGGCGCTGGCGGCGATGGAAGAGAGGTGGCTGGAGGCGGATGAAACTTCTGAAGCGACAGACGAGCTGATGGAGGATGCAGCAGCAGATGCGCTTGAAGCACCGGATCCAGCGGCGGAAGTGATGCTTGAAGCACCAGATCCTGCAGCGGAGGTAGCGCTTGAACCGGCACCACCAACAACTCCACCAATACCAGAAAGAGTAGTGGAACCAACGGTGGTCTCGAAAGTGGAAGATCCGCTGGTGACGGTGGAAACAATGGCGGAGGTGGTGACGGCGGAAGACAAAGCAGTGCCGGAAGTACCATAGATGGTGGTTGAGCCAACAGTGGTAGTGATGACTGAAGAGTCAGAGGTGAGGGTCGAGAGGATGTCGGAAGTGGTGATGGCGGAGGCAGTTTCCTGTAGATGTTAGCAGCTATTCTATGGGTAAAGTGGAATGTCAAGATAACTCACAGTTCCGTTGGCGGAGCTGACAATGACCGCAGTGGTGACTGAAGTAGAGACCGAGGTGAGCAGGGTGGTCATGCTGCCGGTAACAGATTCGGTAGCAGATCCGGTAGCAGTAGCTGAACCAGAGGCCGATGATCCAGATCCAGATCCAGTGGCAGATGCGCAGTAAGCACTTCCATATGCGATGACAGGAGCAGCAGCATCGGCTCCACCGCATGCAGCAACAGAGCAATCACGGATACCGTAACCAAAGTTCGCGTTGGAGCAGAGGCAGGTAGCGTCTGGAAGACCATTAACGTATGGGCATCCGAGAGCGACGGATTGGGCAAGCATGTTGCTGATACAAGTTTGCTGCAGAGAAAGATATTAGCCATTGAAACATCTCAATTGATCGCATGTAAAGTGGACTCTTGCAGAGCTGTGTGGCCGCAAAAGTGAAATGAAGGTAATCGAAGGTAAACTTACACCACATGATGGGAGATCGGTGACAGCGCCTTGAGCGAGGGTGGTGGCAGCGAATGCGAGGATGGCGGCGGCGACTGAGGACTTCATTTTCGAGGTGTTGGTTGGAGAATTAATTTGGTAGTAGAAGGATACTGGTAGTCCTAAAGGTGAGTGTAGATGAGGGTGGATTGTTGTTTGGGAGATGCGAGAAGATGGCGGGAAAGTTGAATTATTTGTTTTATGGGAGATTTGACGGGATGGCTGAGATGATGTCAAGTAGTGAATCTCTTTGGTGGTTATTATTATTTGGGAGGTTGATGTGAGGTTGAAGGAGAATATTAGAGAGGTGGGAGGCAGAACCTTATTATAATCGACAAACGGGGATGGGAAGATGAGCGATGAGAGATGAGATGAGCGTAGTGTAATTCGTAGAGTACAGCGTCGTAGCGTGGTAATTCGTAGTGTAGCTTGAATTTCCTGGTTTCTCTTGGACTTGCTCTTGCCCTTGCCCGTTGGGTGAGGAAGTGGAAAGAGTGACGATGAAAACGTCCTAATCGGGTTAAGTCAGGTACCTTTCTTTTGGGAACTCGCCAGCGACGAGCGACTGCCACCCTCCATCATCTTTACCCACCCCTCCACTTGGCCCGCCCGCTGCAACTTGGCTGCACGTACTTGGTAGCGTTTCTATCCGGTTTCCCTGGAAAAAGGCTGGAAAGAAAAGTTCTCGACTCTTGATTCTTTGCATATGTCGAGTATCAATTCGTCAGTCAATCAATCATCAGTCGTCAGTCAATCAATCATCAGTCGGTCAGGCAATCGACGTATACACAATTTGCATCATCTTGATTCATTCAACATCCAAGCTTCAAAGGGGACCATACCACGGACCGACCACGGACCAATACACGGCCATACGATAGTGTCGATTGTACCAACTTCTCGTGGCACAATCGATGGAGCTCTTGATCATACTTCCGCAAACAGATTAGTTTTCCCACGAGGTCTTGCCAACATCGCTGCCACGTTGGTCATGGACTCATGGTCCCCGAAAAAAAGGGTGGAAAGAGGAAGGCTGGCTTCACCGATAGTGTGTAGGTTTCTGGAGACATGTCGCTCGGTCCAGAGTGTTAGCTTCTGTCCATTCAGCCGATTCGAAATGGCTCAGTCAATCAATCAATCTATCTCTCTATCCCATGGTCATCGAGGGGGTTCCGGCCACTGCATCCAGCCACAATAGATTCTTGAGTGCTTCGTTGTATGCAAGTGTCTGCGTTCATCGAAGATGGCTGGTCGTCGAGCAATCTAGTTGGTGTGTGACCAAGAAATTATCTCATCAGGTACCCGACCAATGGGATTGACAAATAGGAAGCTTCTGTGCGCAACTATCGACAAGCAATCCAGCTTATCCATGCCATTTCGCATGCAAGGTGTGAACTGACATCACAAATTGTGGCTGGTACACACTGCACCGGCAACTCTCAGCAAGTAATTCAATTAGAATAAAAGATTTCCGCCACACACACGGCAAAGGTTCAGCGAATCTGCCAGCTTCGCAGAAGAAAGCTCTTCCCCGGACCTCCTAACCGCGCAGACGGGAGATCATTCAAAGAGTAATTTCATGCCCGTCTGTGTACCGAGATTGGCTGTCAAGCACAAGCATCGCAGCACAAAGCAAATACCTACACACTACTTCGTACTCTTCACCTAACAAGAAACCGTCACTCAAGACAATTCCCATCATACTATCATAGTCATCGCACCATTATGACTTCAACACCTTCCTCTTTCCAAATAACATGGCATCGACGCTTCGCTGGCAAAAAAAGTGGGCACACACCGAGACCGACCACGACCTCTTTCATCATAACCTAACCTAACCTAACCCACGACCACCAAGCTTTTCGCTTTTCGCTTTTCCCACAATGATGAAAACTGCCAGAAACAACTTTTTCGTCAAGAGAAATACAAACCAACCCTTCACTCAATAACTTACCCAATCGTGACGTGCAGATCTGCGCTGAAAATTTTACCTCACTTACCTTACTGACCTGCACGAGATCCAAGCTTGCTTGCTTGCTTGCCCACCGCCCTGTTCCAAGATTTCATCTCCCGTCTAGCTTGTACTATGTACAAGTACATTCAGGGGTCCACAGAGTGGCTGGGGAGGGTTACGCAGAAGAAAGTCTTCCACCAATCGGGGCTGTACTCATCATGCGCTAGATGCTGGATGGGAAAATTGAGTTCCCCAGGAAACAGGATATCAGATAGTGCATCCCTGTTGGTGAGATGAAGAATTAGGTAGACGGTTTTTGGGGGAGTTCCTTGTTGAGCTGAACTGATATCAGAGAGGTTGGGTGCAGACTTTGCAAAGAGATAGATAGGTGATGATGAGGTTGAGCCTTGTACAGAGAGGGCTTTTTATTGGTAGGAGGAGAATAGCATTGTAAAAATGCGATTTGATGATTATCGCAAATTATCAATCGAGCTTTTCGTCTTTTCTTGCTTTTCGTGCTTTTCGTGCTTTTCCTTTGCTTTCCTTTAATTTCACCTATCACTTGTCACTTATCACTTATCACCTATCTGTATCTGACCCCCCCCCCCCCCCCGGATATCTAAAATTGCGAATAACCCAATTCCCGGTAACTTCAGAAAATTAAAGAAACAAGCTATCGAATTAAATCCCGAGTCTCATTTTCGTTCTTTGCGAAAGAGAAGGGGGTTCTCGGAGGGCTTGAGCAAAACGTCCTAGCGCTCGCAGTGCCCGAACCGTGTGGACTGTACTGTAATTTCATGCTTAAAAGTTATTAACCGACCGAATGCTTGTCTTTGGGTTTTTCGTGCCGTTGAGCTGGTCAGGGATGCTGTCGTTGATGGGATAGATGGATGGATGGATTGGGCGGGTAAGTAATTTCGGGGGCTGGGGAGGGGGAGATAGAGGGGGGAGGGGCGATAGGTTAGAGTAAGGTTGATAGATAGATAGGGTACTTGTACGAAGCAGCTGAGTATGTATGGGTATGCTGAGGTAGGGTTCGACGACGGAGTTCTGGCTGGCCAATTGTTTGCGCATGTGCAGCGTGGGGAAGGGCTGTCTTTTGATAGGGTAGGGTTCTGGTGAGATGAGATGAGATGTGATGAGATAAGGTGCTGGCTGCGGCAAGATCTCGTCGCATCCGATCTGGACTTTACAGGATGGGAACCGGTAGGTGGGTTGGGTTATATTTCTCTTGGTTGTTTCTTTCTTTTTGGGAGGAGGGTGGTTTGGATATTAGGGTGGTTGCTTGTACTGTACTACACCTTATGTATATAGACATCTTCTCTCTTCCTCCTCCCCGCTCTTTTACACGAACGCCTTCAGAGACCATACCATTTACTCTACTTCACTTACCCAAGTAAATAAGCTGCATATTGCAAGTTGCAAGTTGCAATCCTCACTGTCTGATACCCATATCAATCCTCTCCCTAGATCTACACCATCCCGCTCCCTCCCTTCCTCCTCCTCCTCATAACTCCAGACCGCAAATCTAGAATATATCGATCTATCTCTCCACTACGAGCCGTATGCTGCTAGTGCAACTCGGTTATCTTACACACAGAAGATCGGGAGACGGAGAAGGGGAGGAAAAAGGTGGAGTTGACTCACCGCTTGCACGCAGCACACGTGGCTTGGCTTGTGCTTTGGTTTTGTTTTGTTTCACTTTCCTACGGGGTTGCGACAACTTGATGGGTGTGTACTGTGGAGTAGGGGTGTAGGTAGGTCAATGGGCTGGTCCCTGAAGATGGTTAGTTGGCTATAGAGAAAAGGAGAGCATTCGTTTGCTATCGATCTGCTTGTTGATTGTAGAGGGGAGGGGAATGATGTGGTGGAGGTGAGTAGTTGTCGACGTTTGGGGGACGGAGAGGGGAGGGGCTATGAGTGAAGATGGCGGGACTTGGGTTGCTGGGACTGGGACTGGGACTGAGACTGCGGGGTTGGAACGGCTCTGGAGACTTCTTGGGCGAGGAGGTGAAGTAGGGAGACGGCGTATCTCTTATTTTACGATACAGGTAGGATGTTAATGGTGTTTGTCGGTATGTTATGGATGGCGATAGCCAGTTTGGTGGAGAATTTAGTTAAGTTCATCTAACCCGCATACTTGGAAGATGCATCAGGCCATGCATCCCAATATCACGAATAGCAATCATAACCACGAGCCAGCTGAGATCGAGTTATTTTTAAGGTCGCATGGCCCTCGACTTGGATTCTTTTCTATGTTTTTCGAAGGATATTGGGGCTGGACGTCGTGGTGGTGACTGCTATTTCCAGGGTAAACACAAACAGGATTGATGGTCTGGGAGTGAAGAGTAGCAGTGGAAGTGGTGCCAACTGCTTTACAGACTGAATTGAAGTATCTTTCGATTCTAGAATGTGTTCTGTGTTTGTGGTTGAAGAAAGGTGTTGAAGAGAAGAAAAGGGTATCAGATGATGCTACTGCGAGTGTATCGCTATGAATGAATGGGGGGAGTGAGTCACCAGGGGGTGTACTAACTACCCGACCAACTTCAAACTTCGATATTCTCAATATCCAAATTTTATTTGAACAATCAGATATATAATTGTTCTAATATCTAACTTTCACTTGGATAATCAAATATTCATAATTATATTTAAGAATATATAATTCATGATGTTTAAATATTATTTGAACAATCAGAAGTTGGTCGGGTAGTTAGTACACCCCCTGGTGAGTATTTAATTTTTCGAGAATATATATACCAAAGGGAAATCTATGAGCCACTAATTGCATGAGGAGATTTCCATACTATGGGATATAGTAAATGCTGCTTGCTGGTTTAGCGGTGCTGCTCTGAAGTTGGGTTGAGATCTGATACTTCGTTTCTAGGACTTTTCTATTCTTCCCTTTTTGTTCCTTTTCTATCCGTCTTTCGTCTTTCGTCTTTCTGCGAAGTTTAGAAAGATATTTAGATGGAAGGTAAGGGGAAATACTGGATATGTGGTTCATGTATGCAACTTTCTAGAACTGCTAATCAGCGTGGTTAGTACTTGTTTTGCCTTTTGATCTGTTTCCGTCGTCTACTTTTTGCTACTATTTATGATCTCAGGTTGAATGTCGCGTCTGCTGTGCTTGCTTGAGGGAGAATGAGCCTTTTCGGTTCGAGCGGGGCGGAGGGAGGCAGTGTTGGTTTTGGGTATTTGGGGGTATACTCTTGATGTCTAAACACTAACAGAAAAGGTGAAGCGGGGGCGTTGAGTTCGACTAGAGTAGAGCCGGCGGGCTAGATTATATCTGCTATCGACGATCACACTTAACATCTATTTGAGTTAAGTCAGATCTAACTTATAGTTATTACATCATCCATCCTCGTCTTCATCCTCGTCTTCAATCTCAGCTCCTAGGTTAATCATCCTGTCGATTGCTTTGCGCATAGGTGTCATGCTGTCATCCCAAGGCGCAAGTCGGATCTAACAACCGTCAACGGATCTTTTCGACTCAGAAAAACGAGGGCGATATATTCTCGATATCATATTGGTGGGAAAGAAGTTGATTTGGTGCAATTACTCGGCAGGCAGATGTGAGAGAGGAGGCTCATGTGGGGGTGTGCTGGGCTGTGGATGTGCTGTGGAATGACATGCAGAGGGAGAGGGAGGGCGAAAGGGGACAAGGGTGGTGCTGGAGATGTGTGTGCACTATGCACGCGGCTTTTACAGCTGCGACAGAGGGTCATAGAATGCTGCTCTTTGCCTACCAAAGAATCTATATTCCTTAGAGGGGAGAGTAGGAGGTTCCAGTTACCAGATTTGTCGAGAGAAAGCCTTATATCGCGCAACGAGGTTTTATGTGGTGGCAAATTACTGTACCCGTCATATGAGATTCGTGTCGAGACTCCATTCTACGCCTGCTCAATGGACAGCCTTGTCAATCGTAATTCGTATGTCAGCTTCCTAGCTAATGGAGGACGATTACTGGCTGGATTGGATGTGTAAGCTAGCTGCATGTAGAATGAATTTCGTTCGCTCAGTTGTTCTGGGAAGGTAGCATTGCTGCAGGCTTGTTAATGAATGCTTACGTCCAGCCATGGCCCGGTTCTTGGGTATCTCTCTGCAACAATCCTTGATGGTGAGCAACTGAAAAAAAAAACAATGAACGAGCTGAATCTTCGTCATTCAGCCTCATCGGACATTGTAATCCATGCTGACGCGACTTACATATACACCTACGTGCGACCTGTTCTGCCATTATCATGTAAGATAGTACAGTCGTAAATTCGTTGAAGACCGGTTGTGCATACCTCAGTCACAAGTATCATAAACTAAGCAGAAATCATGGCTTCGACTGACTTGTATTCTGAGGCACTAGAGGTGTTCCAGCAATCTGTGTTGGATCGTCATAAAGACAAGGAAGTTCGACGACTACTCAATGACTTCCTTATGGATGGTAAATCGAACTTTTCCACTCCGGATGCGGCCAGGCAAGCAGCTAGCAAGCTTGCTACGGATACAGGGGAAAAGTATGGTGGCATTAAGATCGGTAAAGTCGAAATTGTGCCCAAGCAATGGGTCGACAATGTTCTGGGCAACATCGATAATTTCATTGGAGCTGGTAGCTTGGTGATGAAAAATGCCCCCGAAAGTGTTGGCATGGCTTGGTTCGCCATCTCACTGACACTTAAAGCCATTAGTAACAACTATTCTCTATATGCACTGTTCGGTAAAGGTTTGACGGATATTACAGAGGTCATGATCATCATCACGCACTATGATCGCCTCTATGATGAGCGCCAGAAGCCTGGGTTTACGGCAAGCACCCTCGTGGACAAGCTGTTTCGTGATACAGTCGCTGCATATGCTGCAGTACTGGATTTCTCCTTCTCAGTGAAAAGGCACATGTCGGGCGGCGCATTCGATAAAGTGAAGCATGGCCTCAAGGACTTCTTCAATACGCAGGCTTCCAAGTTCCAGGGCAAGTTGGGCTGTATCGCAGAGCTTAAAGGTCAAATCCTTGAGAGCAGCCAAGGTGCGTTCCAGGATAAAACAATGCAGCAATTTGAAGGGGTTCAGGTTGCCTTGGGACAGATTCAGCAGCGTCAATCTCAGGCACTCGAGCTCCAGCAGGAGCAAAATCAAGTTTTATATGCGATGCTTGAAGACTTCAAGGAGCTGAAGGACCTCGTCAAACGCAAAACGCCATGGGATTTCCTGAGAGAAGAGTTTTTGACTAATAAAAAGAAGCTCACGCCACTCGCTGAACCTCATGGAGAAATCATCAGTTACTCGCGGGCAGAGAAAATGGTACGTGTGAGTGGATACTGGAAGATGAGAAGTATCAAAGCTGGATAAAGTCTGACAAGAGCGAGATCTTGTGTGTTCTTGGGGGGGGCTGGTTCTGGAAAGTCAACCATTCTTGCGTCTCTCTTCGAGAAGTTTGAGGCTACCTCAAGTACCGATGGTCTATTCGTCAACTACGTATCTTGCTCTTCAATCGGAAACTCCCAGGCGGTGGTGTTAGGTGGCCAGAAGTTGAGCCGCATCTACAATACATTATTGTACCAGATCTATGAGCTTGCATCATTTGATAGCGACAAAATATCTCTATTGGAGACGTGCAATCAGATATTCAGAAATCCGAAGGGCCGCAATGCTGGACTGACCTCAGGGCGTGGTACACAGAGCGATGGACTCCCTGATTTCGTTGATGCCATGGGAAAGCTCATAGCCGCACTGCAGCGTGATACAATCATAGTTATTGATGCGGTTGACACTTTGAGCGAGCAAGACCAAGTCGAACTCCACAGCAACCTACAAGAACTTGTCGAAGAGCCAATACCCAAGAGAGTTTCTGTACTCATCGGAAGTCGTTCTGACAGTGCATTTATTCAACGCCCACTCAGCACAACTACGTGTATTCACGTAAGCATTCGCAACAGAGCAGACATGGAGGCGGTTCTGGATCATCAGTTGAAAGATCTCACTGGTTGGCTGGATGCGGAGAAACAGCTTGCCAAAGAAACAATTCTGGTCAAAGCCGGATCCATGTTTAGCTACATCCATGATGTTGCCTTGCCTTTCTTGAGAGAGCCCTTTCAAAGGCCTGTATCCTCGTATCTTCGCAGACTGCCTGAAAGCTTAAACGAAAGCTTCGAGCAAGCTATCCATTCCATGCCTCAAAAATAATTTGATCTACTGCAATTGTCGGTCACATGGTGCCTGTTGGCACCGAAGATGGTAACTGTAAAAGAGATTCTGGAAGCCTACAGCGGCGTCTACACGGTCCCGAGTGGCAGTGATATGCTTTCGGAGACAGCGGCGAGCGGAGAATCCTACGATGCCAAATCTTCAGATCTTGAGGTCCAGCAGATCTTTCATGCGAGTGGGCCATTTCTATCAACTGAGCGCACAAACGACGGTCAAACCCTGCTCAAGCTGCAAGATGCAAGACAGGTGAGAAAGTTCTGTAAATATTCAGTTGAGGGTACCAAGGTTTCCGCAGAGAGTCCATCTCACATTTGTGACAATTGCAAATCGGCCATGACGACACGATCAACTCTTGCTATCGATCCAAGAATAGCCCATCTCGAAATTGCACTGACATTGCTGAGGCATCTCAATCATCCATTATATCAGCAACGCTTTGGGTTGCTTAAAGAAAGCGCTGTAGTGGAGATTGAAAGTGATGTTGTCCAAAACGGTGGTGACGGATCCCCAAAGCTTACTTCAGACGAAGACCCCGAAAATGAAAACACACCTCTTTTGACGAATGGCGTAACTGAAGCTGTTGGAACTTCAGGGAGTACTTCCGATACCCCTATCGTCAATGAAGCCACTGACCAGAACGTATCGAATGAGACATCCACAGACGTGCCGGAGCCTGAAGCCGAAGAAAAACCCGGGGATGCCAATAACGACGATAACAAGGATGTTGATGCCTATACCGAGCCATCTGTGGATGAAGACTTCGATAACTTCGACTATATCAAGGATAAATTTAACGATGCGAGCGACACAGATGCTGCATTTTCGCTCTACGATTGCACACCTGAATTAAGATGTGAGATTAATAGTTGGCCCTACCACCTCCGAGAGGCGGAGAAGCTTTGGACACCTGAAGAACGAAAAACCAACGAGACGTGGATTCAGTTCAACCGTGAGGTACAAGCAGAATTGAAGAAATTCGCCGACAATGAGGAGGTATTTTATAACTGGCAGAAAATTTGGGGAGGACCTCGGATTGGTAACTTGGATAAAGGATACAGACCGCTTCACCTTGCCGCTTGCGTAGGACTCAGCACCTGGGTGGAAAGCTTGTTAGATGACGGCGCAGACATCAACGAGATCTCCGAGGGGCGTGATGTGTCACAAGCATCAGCACTACTGGCACGTTATCACGAGAACTTCGATCTGCTCCGTCTACTATTAGCTAGAGGGGCCAATTTCTACGAAGTTCAAGACGACTACGGTCTGCCTGGGTTTCACATATGGCTTCTCACTTGCAACAAGCCCGAGACAGTGAAGGCTTTTGTCGATCATGGAGCGGACTTCGACGCGAAGGACCGTGACGGATGGACGGGTCTGCATACTTTTGCTTGGTCGGGCACAGATGTGGAATCTTTCCAGTCGATTATGAACCCGAAGGATCCCGCGAAACGGCCCAACATCAACGCTCTGGATTGTGTTAAGGAGACACCTCTTCACCGGCTCCTGTGGCGGAGGGAGGTGCCACTGGATCTCTTGAAAACATTTTTGGCCATTGAGGGAATCGACATTAACCATGATGACAGCACCTCGCAACAACCACTAGGTGTTGCGAGTAAGTGGGGATCTCTAAATGTTGTTAAGCTTTTGCTCCAAGCCAATGCAGACGTGAAAGATGAGGACAACGATGGCTGCACAGCTCTGCATAAAGCGGCTCAGGGGGATCACGTAAAATGTATCGAGGCGCTGCTCGAGGCCCACATTGAGCTAGATGCCAGAGATAAAGGTGGATCGACTCCCTTACAACATGCAGCCTACTGCGGCCGCAAAGCTGCTGTGGAGCTGTTGCTATCTAGAGGGAGCGATTTGAATACGACCAACAATCACAATCGCACACCATTCTTCAATGCGACTCGCTCTCAGTACGGAGATCATGAGACAGCACAACTTCTCCTGAACGAGCTCAAGCGAAAGGGTTGTTCGGCAAGCGATATCAACAAGGTAACGAAAGGTGGACGAACCCCGCTCAGGCAAGCCGCTCACCACGGCTTTGCGCAAACAGTAAAAGACCTCCTGGAGTGTATCGATGCATCTGGTGATGAAGATGTCAAAGCTACAATCAATAAAGGAGACGAAAAGCTCAAACGTACACCTCTTCATTGTGCTGCCCAGCGCGGAGATGCAGAGTGCGTACGCCTGCTACTTCAATACGGGGCCGATGCTGCCATGGATGACGGTGAAGGCAAAACAGCTCTAATAATTGCTCAGGAGCAATGGACTCAACTCAATATAGATTCCTTCGAAGAGGTCCTGCTGCAACTGATCGACCGAGATCCGAAAGCCGCCATTGCGAATGCCGAACTCCCGTCTATCGCAGCAGCAAGAGGTAGTGTCCGGGTACTACAAAAGCTGCACAGCTTACGCGCTGATCTAAACAGAACAGACAGTCTGGGCTGGACTCCGCTGGCCCACGCAAAGCATCTAGGTCATATGGACGCGCAGCTGTTCCTGAAGCATCAATCTTCTTGGGGGGGCACACTGCCATCCAAATGGGTCAGCAAGAGTGTACTTCCCGTTCTTGACGAAACCGGCCTACAGGTTACGCACACGTCTCACGAGCGCATTTGTATCGTCTCTGACAAACCCTTGCCACCTAATGTCGAGCGCTTCTATTTCGAGATCACCTTGGAATCGTTAGAAGCGTACCATCGTGTTGCAATCGGATTCTGCACGCTCGACGCCCAAGCCCATACGTTCCCTGGCTGGATACCCAAAAACACCTCATCGTTCGCGACATCCTGGGGATACCACGGAGACGACGGCGGGCATTTTCACAAAGATAAGACATTCCCTGTCGACGGCACGACCAACAAATCCAAAGCCTATGGTGCAGGAGATAAGGTAGGGTGTGGTGTGGATCTTGAAACACACAAGATGTGGTTCACGAAGAATGGGGAGAAGCTTGATTTTGAGTTCACGAATGTGCGGGGCCGGCTTTATCCTATCTTGGGTATGGCGGATCCTTTGAAGCTGACGACGAATTTTGGGCTGGATGATTTCAAGTGGAAGGATAAGCAGATTCAAGCTGTGTAATTTGATTGGGTGGTTTGAGTTTGATGGATAGATATAATCAATTACAGTAAGGTGTTATTATATATATTACAGTATATCCAGCCCTTCTTATCCATCCCGTACCCCCAAATCCTTCCTTTCCACAACACCAACCTCCTCCCATACCCCTCGGAATAACCCCCGATGAATCTTCTCGACCCAGAAGAACGAGCGTAGTTCATTCTCAATCTCATCCCAGCCTTCTCCCGCTGTTATGCGGCTGACGAATGAGAGGAAGGTGGTTCGTATGGGGCCGTGCTGGGTGCTGGATGCGCCGAGGAGGGTTACCCAGAGGGAAAATAAAGGGTGGAGAGGTTCTTGGCGGGTGTGAGTGGGGGTGTTGATATGGGATTGGTATAAGGTTTTTAGTTGGGTGCAGAGAGTGTTGTGGACTGAGGCGGAGGTGCGGGCGGGAGGTGGAGATGGAGATGGATAGGAGAGAAGAGTGCTGAGGTAGAGTAACAGGCTTAGGCGCAGGATTTCGGGGAGGTGGGTTGAGGGTGTGGTGGTGGGGACTTGTGGATGCGGTTGTGGGTGTTGGTGTGGTTGTTGGAGGGGAAGGGAGAGGAGGGCGTATTGGGCTGAGGTTATGGCTTCGCGGATGTGGAGGGGATGGATTTGCGGGGGTGTTTTGGAATGCTGGGAGTGTTGATGGTAGAATATGTTTAAATTTGTGGTTAGAGCTTGGATTTGGTGGAGGATTTGGGTAAGTTGTTCGTTGAGTAGGATGGTGTTTATCATTTCGAAAAATCCAGTTGCGGGCGTCTGGTAATGATGTGGGACCGGTCTGGGAATGGGAATAAATGCGGAGGGAGAGGTGAAGTATGGAGTCGAAACAGCGTAGAGAGATCCGCATAGGTCGGCTCTGGGTGGTGGAAATTTTAGCACAAGAACTTACTCATTTGGAAAAAGAGATGGACGGAGGATATCGATGGCGGATGATTACTCACCTATGAAGCTTACTCTGGAGCAGTCTATTCGACTCAAAAGCCTGTATACCTCCTCGATGACGGACCATCTGCTTCAAGCCGCGCATATGAACCTTCCAGTTCGAGTAGTTACCATTCAACATCTAACGCCAACGGAGAAAGTAAGCAAGAAAAATGCATGCATACACATATGAAGAAAGTTTGAAAAGATACAACCAACCGCACCCTCTTACAGGTCATTCTAGAGTAAACAAACAACGTACCTCTGTATGAGCAAACGTGCATACCACAGCAATCGTAGCGTCAGTAATCCTCGGCACCGGCGCTCGTAGTCTTTCATTCACGATCTGAATAGCGCTGCTCAGATGCGTCACCGCAGCCGGTCCTTCGTTCCTGCGCTGCGAGAGGCTGCCGTGCACGTCGGCACAGAAGAGGAATGCGTGCAGCAGGGCAGCGTCTTGGAGGCCGGTGGGCAGCCAATAATCTTTTGGTGGGTTGAGGTGTGCGTGTGATTCGAGCGTGTACATGGTTGTGTAGATGGTGGTTGTGTCTGTGGATGTGGAAGGTGGTTGAGTTAGTTAGAGCTGACCCTAGCTCTAGCCCTTTATTTGGCTGAGTATGCAGAAGGTTGGGTTGGGGAGATGAAAATGAAAGTGAGGCCCGGGGAAAGGGAGAGAAGGAAGCTCACGCACAGGAAGTAAGAAGTTCTAACATGTACGACTCGATTTTGATCGGGAAAGCGTTGAACGGTTCGACACCTGCGATCTCCTTCGGCAAGAGATCCGCAGGAGTTGTTGACGCTGGGGCATTCATGAGGTCATTGGCAACGTAATGCCGAAGTACCTCATCGCCGTTTTTCTTCTTCACCCCAAGAGAAACATCATCAGCTGGACGGCTGGTCTCGGATTTCTCTGCTTCTTCAGATACGCTTTTCCGCTCTCTCTCTCGCCGCCGATAATCAAGCATCGCACGCCTCCGAACGAGCCTTTGCATTTTAAGACCAGCATTTTGAGGAGATGCACCATAAGTGACGAAGCTAAACTTCGACGAAGATGAGGACTCATCAATGGGCGATTCTTCATCGCATTCTCCAAAACGAGATAATTGACGTTCTGTCCAATATGAATATGAGAAGTCGGTGTAGGGGGTGGCACGAGAAATATTGCTCAACAACTAACCTTTCCTAGGCCGCCCTCTTATCACATGGCCAGTCAGTTTTTGGGGTCCATCTCGACAAGAAATAATAATCGAATCCTTTGAGTGGAAAGTGCTGGAGGATGCGGAGAAACTGTCGAAGATGACTATGCTAGAGGAAGAAAGTGGTCCGCTTGTGGTTCCCGTCATTGCCAAGATCAGCAAAAGATACAGTCCTCTAGAATTGGGATATACATTTGGTATGATTTACGAGAGCAACCTCCGTTTATGGCAGTGAAAATAGAACTAGTCTTATCTCCAAAGTGCGCATATATAGTAGATGAGGGGCTGTTCTATTTCTATCATCTCGCCTGGGTTTCCTAATCTAGAATATGCTCCCTTAGAAATCATTCCAGATTGAGTAAGGTCCTGGTGCCCTGCAGCTCCGATGTTTTGCGGGGCATATCATTGTCTGTGCACTGTAAGCTTTTCAGCGGTGCTCGGCAAGTAAACTACCCTCACGCTTGGAGCATATCTTTGTGCTATCTACCTGTAAAATTTTCCTCTGCTGTGAGACTGGCATGAAATTAGAATGCTCAAAGGAAGTTTGATCTACCCCGCTTGAATCGTTCAATCTATTATGTGAGTCTGTCTCAACAATGTAGGTGACGCGATGTTGCTAAGTTTTTTCAACGAGCTAAACCATGCATATTGCTCTGTAAAGCGTCCTCTGCCTCCTACACATCGTTCATCTTGCTAGCATAACTGCTAACAATCCCGTATTCTCAAACCACGATATTGAGAATAGCGTTCTCCATCCAAAACTGAGTATACAACCTGTGCGTCCACTCCACAATCCCCGACAATGGTCTATCTCCACCTTCACCCTACCCAGGCCCTGATAAAAAAACACTGTTCAGAGTAAAAAGTGCCACGTCCTCCTCTCAATTAATCTGCATCCCCATCTCGAACAGCCCCTTTGAATCTCTCATACCTGGCTTCAGCGGTGAAAGTGCTGCCTGCTCCAGCGACGGCAAGAGTTTGGATGGTGGTAGGAGTTTGGATGGTGAAGTCCATGGTAGGAGTAGAGGGAGGTTAGAGGAGGTATGGAAGAAGCATCCAGAGTTGATAAACAAAACAGTGATAACCCCTCCCCTTCTAGTCATCACGGGATAATCAGAACCAGTCTGCTACTTTCCAAGCCACTTTCGGTGATTTGAGAGAGCATTGGCCTATTTTGGAGAATCCACACTTTCTGCTGGCCATCCCTTGTAGCAAGAGGTGGCCTGTTCTAACTCTCTTAAGACAATTAACCTACTACCAATAACCTAAAAGGGGAGTCACGGCTCCCACAGATAATCTTTCGCTTGATCTGTGTTATGAGGTTAGGAAATATATCCCATCTTTACGCAGGCTCCCGCAGTCTGAACTACTCGCATTTGTCAGTATTGCCATGCGGGTTTGAATTTAGGGATAAGTTAGAGAGTGAGGTGGTGTATGACAACCCTTTTTCTTCACTCACTTACTACTTGCCGAGACAAGGAGCTCAAGCTAGTGATCTCAGATATAAAAAGGCATCTGATTCTCAAGTCGAGTCTCATCACATCCATCCTCCGCATCCCTTACATTACAGCAATTAAGTACACTTACACAGCACCAACCTTCATCGACACTTCAACCCCATCAGTTTGCAATGGCTCAAACAATCGGCATCGCCGGCATCACCGGCAAGTTCGCCCGCTGCATAGTCAACAGTCTCCTCCAAAACCCGCACATCTCAATCCGCGGCTTCTGTCGGGACAGCAGCAAACTTCCCCCCTCCCTCACCTCCTCCCCCCGCATCCACATCACCACCGGCTCCTCCACCGACAAGCAAGCCCTCCAAGCATTCGTAACCGGCACCGACGTCGTGATCTGCTGCTACCTGGGCGACGCCTCGCTCATGCGCGACGGCCAGAAACATCTCATCGATGCGTGCGTTGCTGCCCACGTCCCACGATATATTGCCGGGGACTTTTCGGTTGATATTACCCGAATCCCATACGGTGCTCTCCCGCCTAAAGATGCGTGCAAAGATATCATGGAGTATCTAGAGACGCAAGATATCCAGGGCGTGCATATCCTCATCGGGGTGTTTATGGAGACGTTCTGGAGCGGGTTTATGCAGATATGGGACTCAAGGGAAAAGAGCTTTTCGTACTGGGGTACGGGACATGAGGTGTGGGAGTCGACGACTTATGGGACTGCGGCGGGGTATACGGCTGCGGTGGCAATGGATAGGATGGCCGTTGGGGTTCAGCAGTGTATGTATCTCCTGTGTCGTTTTTGGAGTGGATTTGTGGTGTTTTGGGGAAGAAAAGCTAACTCCAAGTATCAGTCCTCGGAGATCGCAAGAGTTTATTCGAAATCGTGGATATATTCACCAAGGTCTACGGTTACCAACCTGCTATACATAATCTTGGTTCATTAGAGGACTTGCACCAAAATATGCATGAGAATTTGCAGAAGAACCCGGCTGAAGTTATGGCTTGGATGCCGAAGTGAGTTTGCCTATTTACTTTCCAACATAACTTCAATACATTTCCACCGACTTTGGAGCAAGAGACATGAAGCTAATATTCTAAAACAGATTCTTCTACTACTGGAGCCAAAACGAAGAAGCTCGTTGGAAGAGAGACTTGGATAATATCAAGTATCCTTCTATCGTGCCGGTGACCTTTGAGGATTTTTTCAGATGTCACGAAGTTGATGCCTTGGCTTCGGCTGCGGATAATCTTGCTTTTGAGATCTGATTGTCGATGCGGAGGGAGTGTGCCGTGGAAGTAGATAGTAGTTGTGCGTAACCGATGAGCACAAAGGGTGAGGAATAGGTGGTGGCGGCTCAGTATTCGTTGAACGTTTACCTGCAGGCAAGATTATGAATTTGGAGGCTTTGTGAGAGTAGTGTAGGTTGAGGTAGGGATAGAAACCGATCTCATCTTCGATACTGTTTCATTCCGTTTGTTCCTTGACTGTTACGAGTAGACATAGGAATAAACGTCATATCTGATATCTTCATCTCTGTGCTGTATCCACAGACACCTCAACTTGAAATTTGAAATCAACCTTCCTTCCTTGCAAAGAACTTCAACATATTTCATCCCTCCCCACCAGCTCGTTATCGCTCATCCCTCTAGATTGCTAAGCTCGTCACCGGTTCTGTCTGGTTTCATATATCCGGGCAGGAAAGAGAAGATCCACCCATCCTCATCCTCACTCTATTCCCCCATTCTCAGAAACATACATGTATGCCGTCTTCTCAACCTCAAATCAAAATGTGCAACTCTATCTATCCACTCTTGCCGGCGAGACATATTTCCGGCTCGTTCCATCCGCGGCACGCCACAATAAAAGTACATGAACCCGTGTTCGAACGGAACGGAATAGATACGAAGTTGTATGTCTCACTCTACACACAGTAATCCAACAATACATATACATACACGCACCCACCCACACCCACCTATCTGCCTACCTAGAAATACCTACCTACGAAAGGCGTAACTCCAACCGCCAACCAGCCGGAGCCCCAGAGCCAGATCCGCAGCTTCAGATGTCCAACATATTTACACGATCCTGTGGCAGCGAGTGACTCATCCGACCCATCCCACTCTGCACACCACGCTCAAAGAGGAATCTTTCTAGAGTGGTATGACGGGATATGTCTTACTTGCCCTTCTACCCACGTACGCACACACGAGTACAGATATACATGGCGGACGGTGTGGGCTGAGTGAGTTAGTTGGGTTGAGGGTGTACTTGGTAATGGTGAGTTGAGTTAAGTTCAATCAAGCAGGCAGAAACGAAGTCGCTTACTTACTAACTTACTTACTTACAAACTGGTAGCACAATATATCTGCTGTACGTGAAGGCTCATACGCTTCCACAAAGTAAATCCCAATCACGCCCCCTCTCCTCCTCGCCACCCAATCAAAACGCCCCCTCCCAAAAACACCCAAGAAAGCGACCTATCATATTTTATTTCCTTTGCTTCCAAGCTTCCTTTTCCCTCCCTTCCTCTTCCCTCTCCAATATTCGGCACCCCGTCCAATACCCAGCCACAAATAAAACCCGAGACAATGTCTCAACTCACTTCTCACCACTTCCCACAAAATAAACTCCCTAACATGTGAAAATCAGCACACCAACCGTCGCGTTGGGGAGAAGCTCTGCCAGTGGGTAGAACCGTTTTCCATCGGCCAAACTCGGTTCGTGCGACTTGTGGTTGGGAATATGATAGATCTGATTTTTTCTTGGGATTTCACGAGGTGTAACTTATATAATTGTTGTTAAAGGTTGGTAGGTGAGGTTAATATATTAATTCTTCGCTGTTGTTGGGGCAGGAAATAACTCGGAGGCGTACTCGAGTAAATTGTCGTCGAATAGAAATGCAGTCAGTAATGTCGTCGCGGAAAAGGCCGTTGGTAGTTTTATGATATATCGACAGCGAGGGTCAGAAATCCCAGTCTGATATCGTGAACGATTATGGAGGTATAGTATCTACCCCAGAAAATGTAACATCAGCTCAGCTCATGCTCCAGAGTCAACCCAACCCCGAAAGGAAAATAATTCCCGCATCCCCTTGAGTCCGTTAAGCGATATCTCCACTCCCCTCTTTCTCACTCACTGCAGTCAAGTCACGTCCTATCCTATTCTACTCCATCCCATCACCCATTACAAGTCCCCTACTTCGTACACACAATCCAGCAAAAAACCCACCCTCCTCGACGTCATATGACGCCATCCCCTCCCCGTCGACCCTGCCTGCTTATGCATAGTGTATAATACGCGCCTAAGTTAAATTTTCCTTTCGCCCCGCCCCTCTTCTGATTTTGGGAATAGTGACAATTTTGCAATATGCAGGATGAGATAGATGTGCTTTGATGGACCCTTTGTGCCCTGGGTGCATGAGGTGGAAAGTTAAATTTTGGGTGATGAGTGGGTGAGGTGCATGAAAGGAGAGGATGGATATGGATGACTTGGTATTATTGCTCTGTAAACTCGTTGGCTCGGTATGAGCGTTAGGCATGCTGTGCGACGGTATGGTATTGATATGCTATATATGCTATGATATGAAATCTATGTGTGATATACTGGCTACTGTACAACTGCATCTCCGAAACAAAGCTGTCGCCGTTGAGCCGTTTTGCGCACGCAGTATAGTCGAATGGGCATCTAGTACAGTAACAACGTTGTGGGACTACAGTATGGGTGTTGTGGAACCCTGGGATGGAGCAGGAAGAGGAAAATATGATGTATCGTGTAGGATGGACATATAACTTCGGAGATGTATGGATTGCGGAGGCGAGAAATTTACTCAGAGGAGGGGAGGTGCGGATGGGGTGGAGAAGATTCGGAGGAAATGCAGATCGTCGAATGGAGGTTGATCGGTTATTGGGTAACTTTAGCTGTAGATATTGACGATGGGTGAATTGGGTAATTTGGAAATAGGGGGAGGAAATGTGTAGGAGGGACCAATCACTAAGGTATACTCGTAAATGCACTGCACTGGATGAAGGCAAACGCGCAGTCACAATCTATTAGGAGAATAAAAATCGAATGTTGTGTCCATCATCATCATCATCATCATCATCATTATCATGGCTTACCCTCTCCATATGCAAACCCAAATCCTCTGACAGGACTTGTAAATAAGTTTGCCCCTCTCGGTTCGTTCTCCGCCAAGCATCGTGAAGTCGTCAATGACGGAATAGCCTCCACTTTGACGTCGGAGAATATATCCAATACAAGCACAGATTTGCTTACTGCACCCTTATTTTTTCCCCAACCCAATATATTCCGATGCGACTCGACTCGATTTGAGGCTAACTGGGACGATTCACAATGCCTTTCATCGCTTGGGGTCATCGACCCCATATCCCCACTAGTAAGCTATTATTGTACGAATACAAGTATCGGACATCAATCACATCACATCCAACAGTCAGCAAATCGCGAACCAAAAAGCAAAGCAAAAAGCCAGATCCAGATTCATCACCCAGCACAGGTAGTACCCGATATCAACCGCGACCGTGCTTTAGTGACCCCCGTGGCTTGAAACTCTAAAATGGGAAGTCTTCAGATTGTGTGAACTTTGAAGGATGTGATGCAGAGGCGAGGGAAAAAGGAAACGAAGGGTTTCCAAATTCCAAGATCCTCACAGTTGCACTCGGGCCGTAAAGCGATCCTTCATGGTCAAGGAGCTCGGGTACGCAGTCGTGCAGGAGGTAAGGTTCTTGACTGTAAGAACAAGGGGGCGACGGACGGCCGAATGCAACCGATTCGATCTCTCATTTCGTTTTTTTTGTTGCAATGATGGCCAGAGCGAGCGGCGCCGGTTCTCGGATGCGTTGGAGGAGCATCTTGATTGGAGGATTGCTACGTCAGACCTGATCGAGTTGGTCTGTTTCGGCTACCGTACCTATCAAAGAAATAGCTGCAGTGCGATGCATGCTAATTTGCTGGGCAGTGACCTGCCCATGACTATTTTACCCCTCCATCAATAAAATAACAACAGTAGGAGCAGCGTCGTAAGAGAGTAAGGTAAGGTGATTCCTTTCTCTGCACTGGATAGGATGGGAGCCAAATCGTACGATTGTTCTCGCACCACTTTACAGCGACAGCATGCATCGTAATTATTTGACAGTCATTTCTTTCTCCTATTACCATGCTTTGACGATTTATTACCGTGAGACGCGTGGTATCTGCAATTGGTCAATCCCTTCCAAATGTGCCCGGCGAACCGGCGTGGCGTAGCTGTCTGCATGGCGCCGCACCAGTTTGGGGTCTGCAGCCACAGGCCATGGGTTGGGAGGATGCGGATTGGAGGGATCTGAAAATTATGGAGGAGAGGGATATGGACAATACGGAGTAGCAGAAAAGGTGTGCCAAGCTGGACCGAGATAGGATAGGCAGGCGGAATTGGTGACACGGGAACTGCATCAGGATTCTAGAGTAGGTAACTGTACTTTGTATTCTAGGAGTTGTAGAGCGTCGGTTTTCGCTTCGTCTTCTCCGCATTTTTCCAGAGACGGGAGGAGGGGCTTGCAAAGGATGTGTTGCCGGGCTTGTTTCCCTTCCCTTTTCTGATCGTGATGTGCCGTCTGGGAAGGGGTCGCACGACAGCCGATGTATGGGAATGGATGCTAGGGAGGGAGCGAGGGAGGGAAGGATAAGAAGTTTAACGCCAAAAAAAATCTTTTTCGGTTTCTTATTGCGGCTATGTAAGAAAAGTATTTTGATATTGCTTGCTTTCGCCGCGAATCTCTGTATAACCGTACAAGATGGCGATGTGGTTGAATAGGCAAAACTTGACAATATTGATCAATGCTGAGTAAAAAAGTCCGGCACCTCCTTTCTGACATGTGCAGTTAAGACATTAAGACAGGAAGGAGTTCGTGAAGAAGATCGTTGGTTGGGAGTTCCCGGGCGTGAGGAAAAAGAAAGGAAAAGAATTATTTCTTGCATTATGCTTGCATTGCATTGAAGCCAACCTGGATAGATCTACCTCCAGTCGCAGTAGGGTAAGACACTTGACTTTGAACTTACTCATGAAACGGGATCTCGAAGTACGAAGAGACGAGTTCATTGTACAGTACCGTCTGCGAATCCTCATTCCAGCCACATATCAGCCATACTTCCTAAGAGAGGTTAGGACTGTTTAAGGAGCTGTGGTGAGATTAGCCTGCCAACGTAAGTGGTCAATATCTGAGGGAGGAGATCGACAGATCAATTTTAATGAACAGAAGGAAAACCGATTATTGGTCGATTATTCCGACGAACTGTTTCTTTCATTCAATATCAAAAAAGTCAACTAAAGGATATCAGGGCATACAATGTAACTCACCACCACTCAGATGCATTGGAATTGAGGGAATTAATATAATGGTAATGCTTGGTTGCGATTTAAGGTTTCGATGAGGATGCATGATATTGAGACGGTTCTGAGGTGAGGGCGAGGGAGCGGGAAGCATGAGTATCGAGGAGATGGATATGAATATTGCTCTTGCGGTATCACTATTGCATGTAAGAAAACCCGGAGAATTGACAGCGTCTGTCGCGCCAAAGACTTATTTTCCTTGCAATACCGGCGCGCATCAAAGTAGCATTTTGAACCTGTAGGAGTATGAGCCCAAAGAAGCCTTACGATGGCGAGAAAGTGAAAGAAGAGGGGACGGCAGATGAGACGAGAGAACATGAGAGGAGAGAAAAGGAATGGTCTGTTCTCTTCTTTGAATGAATGGCATTTCCTCTTTACCATCATCGCATTGTCCGACCACATTCAGCCATTCTTTCTTCCACACATTTTAAGTTTTCCATTCATCAAAGCCAACATTGTATCTGAATACCTTCATATCAAGATTATGATACCGCATCTAGACTAAATCACCCAACATCATCATCGGTCGCAGGAGCAATACGTACAGTGCTGTACCCACGGACGGCATTTGCCTCCCACCTTCGACCCCGACCCTGCCCCAGTCATTATCCTCGCTCAACCTTCCGAGGGTTAGTTAGCTCTAGTTACATTTCTCACATCTACGATTTTACTGCCTAGGTCGTCGTAGCTCTTACTCTCACCACTTTGATAAGTTTCACAAACTACCATTTCAACAGCCCTGCGCGGCCGGACTTAGCTAGTGAGGTTATCGAGATTTTTGGGACTATTTTGGTGAGAAAAAGAAAGAGAAAATCGAGGAGTGTGTTCTATCTCCATCGTCACGGAAAGAAAGGAGCACGGACAATCGATAATCGAATCAGTCACCCATACAGCCAACCCACCGAGCCCACCACAACCTTTTTAGTCTTTGGCCGTAGTTCTCCACCAAAAAAGGATACCCATACCATACAAGTAACCACTACCTACCCATACCCTTCCATACCCATACCCACTAAGGATCCCATAATCCATCACCTACTCGCTACCTTCACCACCACCTTTTTTTGACGACCATCATCCGCGGTACTTCATCAACCAAAAAAACGAGGAAACGACTCCTCGCCCATACAACCTCGACGCCGACCGACCAGACGACCACCTTCCAACCATATAGATCGACCTCACCACTGCCTCCCAACAACATCTGACTATCCATAATCACCAGCAATTCGAACAGTATAGTATATAACAACAATCACATCACCGCTTCAAATCAAGATCGACCTACCGATCCCGCCCTCTCTCGACTGCCTTTTACGACAAATAATCATGTCGTGCCGATAAGCGTTATACAACTTGCGTTCTACTCATTTGAGGCAACCATTGGGATCTTCTCTACCAAACATGTCGGCACTCGACCTGCTATTACTCAACAACAATGGATCTGTCAAATCTTCCAAAGACTGCGGGGAGCACTCCGGCGTCGAGCCCGGGACTGTTCAGTCCCTCCAATCTACATCGTCAACAGGTACCATCCATCTCTGATGGGACTCCTCAGCCAAGCCCCTATCTGCATCCTCTGCAGATGCACAGAGTTAGAGAGTAAGTGGATCCTCGCTTCATGTGATTGCTGTGTTCGCAGAGATTTCTTAGTATTTTGAGTATTATTTCTTGTGCGACGTCCTCGGGGGTTGGAGTACAAGATCATCTTATCTGTTCAGTCCGGTCTCATACCCGGAATCTCTTCGCTGCCCTTGTGAACCAACCAATTTGTTGCTTTGCCCAGAGAACTGACTTAATTTTTTCACTACAGGACCCACAAAGCACAAGTCGAACAGGATTTCATAACGGGGCGGAAACTTATCAATCAATACGAGATCATCGACGAAATTGGGCGCGGTGTACATGGAAAGGTCAAACTTGCACGCAGTCTGCAGACTCAGGAGTATGTTGCGATCAAGATTATCCAACGATTCTCGAAGAAACGGAGACTGGGGAGAGTCACCGTCTCGCCTGAGGACAAGACAAAGAGGGAAATCGCTATTTTAAAGAAGATCCGGCATCCCAATGTCGTCGGCCTGATAGAAGTTATCGATGATCCGGAACTAAAGAAGATATATATGGTGCTGGAGCATGTGGAATTAGGGGAAATTGTATGGCGCAGGAAAGGTATTCCAAAGATATGTTTATATGAGCGAAGGAGGATCGAACGGGAGATGAGAGGGGAGGAGGATACAGGGAACGACGAGAAATATTACCACATGATCGAGCGACGCCGGCGACTGAAGGAGATGAAGAAAGCGAAACTGTCTCAACTTGCACAAGGTCACCCAGATTACTGGAGCTTGGAACATGGCAATGATGAAGAGGACCCTGAAATGTCGGTCATATCGCGGCAAACCACGCAGGAGTCCTACGTCTCTCAAGCCCACCCCCGTGGGTCGTTACCTCGTTCAACCCCTGGATCACAAAGAGGTTCCCGAACAAACTCGAGAGCTACCTCTAGAGCTACCTCTAGAGCTACCTCTCGAGCCCCAACAGCGCCCAGTTCTCGTGCTCATACACCATTGCCTACTGAGTTTGACATTCCTCCCATCGACAGCGACAACGAAGACGATGACGTTAGTCACTTGCAACCGCTCTCCTCCAATCCATCGTCTACTGGTCTTGAGGGAACGATGTATGGCTCCTACCTAGAAGATCCGCATTTTCGAGGTCGATCTCCAAGCATGGCTGACAGCATTATCTCTCACATGTCTTCAGTAGATGGACTGGCTCAACACGACGCTTTCGAAGATGATTATTCTTACGTTCCATGCTTTACCCTTGATCAAGCGAGATCTGCTTTCAGAGACACCGTTTTAGGATTGGAATATTTACACTACGAAGGTATCGTTCACCGAGACATCAAGCCTGCTAACCTCCTCTGGACGAAGGATCACCGTGTGAAGATCTCAGACTTTGGTGTTTCATATTTTGGCAGACCAATCAGGGAAGGAGAAACAGAAGAGAACATTTCCGAAGCTGACGCTACCGATTTTGATGATGATCTCGAGTTGGCCAAGACAGTTGGGACGCCTGCTTTCTTCGCGCCGGAGTTATGCTACACCGACCTCGACATCGAGCAGCCTAAGATCACCGAGCAAATTGATGTGTGGTCTCTTGGCATCACACTCTACTGTTTGATCTTCGCTCGCATCCCCTTCATGGCGGAAGATGAGTACCAACTTTTCAAGGCTATCGCCAAAGAAGAGATCTATATTCCAAGAAAACGTCTGAAGGCCGTTGATCCTGCAACACCAACTGCAAACTTCAGCAAACGGATGGGACCATGGGATGGCCCGTATAGAGATGAGACCGATCTTGCGTACGAGGAAATTGACGATGAGCTTTACGATCTACTTAGACGAATGTTGATGAAAGACCCCGCCGAGCGCATGAAGCTTCGAGAAGTCAAGCGACATCCATGGACACTCCACGGTATTGAGAACATCATTGGATGGCTCGATGACACCGATCCATCACGTAAGACGGCTGGGCGCAGAATTGAAGTCGACAAGAGCGAATTAGAAAGGGCTGTCGTGCCTATCACATTCTTGGAACGAGCTCGATCGACATTGAAGAAGACTTTGGGTAAAGTTACCAGCGTAATGAGAAGCGACCGAAGTGAACGGCCTGATATCTCACGGAAGAGGGCTACAAGTAACGCTACAAGTTCTGGAGCAGAAAATTCGAATTCAAGCAGCTTCCCTCCCTTCACTCCTGTTCTACGCGAGTTCGTTCGCCGAGCCAGTCTTCGTGGAGACGAATCATACTTCTCTTCCTTCACCGATAACCACCACAAGGAGCCGACAGAGCATCCCTTAGCACAAAGTCAAACTGCTAGCCCAGACTCGGTGCCGAATGATCTATTCTCAGCCGATTTTTCACTAGATTCTTCCACGGTAGGAGCCACTCCCAAAAAACGTATCGGGTCCATTTCTGCTGCATCGGATTTTGATGCAAGACCAGGTCCGCCGGAGCGCACGACATCGGGGACTCCGTCAATTGCGACAGTCGTTCATAGAGGCCACTCATACTCGCGGTCGGTAAATCACCTGTTCTCAAGCAGTCCCCCTACCGAAGATGAATGCCCAAGGACGCCAGGGCCTTTCACTGACCACATGGGACACATTCTTGGCGGCACTTTCTGGAAGCCGAGAGGTCGAGAATACTTGGTGGAGATTGATGAAGGGACAACGTCGAGGGCTAGATCAGTCGATAGAGGACTGTTCACTGCGGAAGATAAGCATGCATCCCCTAGCGTGGCAATGAGTACAGCAGTGGCGCCGGGCCACTTTGAGCATCCTCGCCCATCCCGCTCCGTGGATACCAGTCCAGTCCATATTGATTACGACAAGCCTTTACCCTCACCCTTGTTCTTCCAGCCATACATGGTCGAGAAGCATTTCTCACTGTCGTCAGCGTCGACGCCTAACGTAACGAGTACCCAATATGCTGCATCAATCCTTGACGATAGACCCGCTACAGCTAACCGAACCCCGGAAGGAAAGACCCCCGCACCCCGAGTTTATGGAGCAAGTACACCTGAATCATTTCAAAGAGCTCAAGAACAATTAGAAAGGAGAAAGAAGATTGAAGCAGATGCCAATGCGAAGAGACTTGAATTTCAAAGTTCCAATCTTAAAGTTGAAACATCTGCTCCGAAGAACTGTCCACCTTCTCCTGATGATGAGGAGTTTGCCCAACGACAAGAAGAGGCTGCCAGACGTGCTCGTTCTTACAGCTCGGTTAACTCAACAACTGTTCTATCTCCAATCACTTCGCCTTCGGATATTAATTCGCCCATATCTTCGGTTGCCCTCGGCTCACAAGAACAAATATTTCCATCTGTACCATCATTACCTGCTCTGATCTCCGGCGCGTCTTCTGTTTCCGCCGATGGTGAGGGAGATATGCTTTATTCTCCTGGTGTTTACCCTCCAGAAACCGTCTATACCGCTATTAATACACCAGACACCCTAACACCATCAGTCCTTTCCAAAGAATCATCTGCTGACGTCGAGACCCCTATTGCATCGGATGATCATTATGCCATCCGACCTTATGCCGATACCGACGAAGAAGGTTACAATGGCGATGGAGACATGTCCATCAACGCGGACGATGACTCGGACAGTGATGAGGGTCTCACCATGATTCGAAAGAAACCGAAAACTAAATTCGTCGGGACACATGGGCGTCGCGGTACAAATGCATCGGTTGGGAGTACGGATACTGCTAAGAAGGTAGCAGTTGATGGTTGAATGTTTCTCTAACATAACAAAACATTGGGTGGCTATTTCAAAAACTCATTTCTAGCATTTCCTGGCGTATATGAATGATATCCTCATCGGCACTGGTTTGAACGCCAAAAAAAAAAAGAAGAGCGAGGACCAGGGAGGTGGGTGTCCGTTTGGGACTCGAGGAATTGCAAAGAATAGGAAAATACGATTAACGAAAAGGGGGATGGGCACACACACATTGTTGCGAAAACCACAACTCTGCACTGCATCTGTAGGACTTGACGGGAAACGGAAATTAGGGGATTATTGACTACGATACGATATATTCATGTCCATTATGCTTATTTTATTTTTTCTTCTCTCCACTTTAACTTAGACGTCTGATTTTGTTGGATGGGATGGGGGTTATGCATGGAAAGTCGGGGTGAGGAGTCTTCTTTTTTGATTGACTGCTTGGGATGATTTAAGTTTGTGTTTTATTGGAAGCGCTGCGTTGCGATGTAATTATTTTTTGGTGACTTTGCGAGATGGGATGGCATTGGTTGGGACGGGTTGGGATGGGCATTGGAGTTTGGGTTGGGGATTTGGGGATTTAGGTGGTTGGTTGGAATATGAAGTGGAAGAAATGAGATGAGATGAGATGGGAATGTCCGAGGGAGAGGACGGACACAGCGGGAGAGATGAGAGAGTGAGCGGGAAACGGATTTTGTGAATATGTGCGGGCGGAAGAGAGGGCGGGCGGGCTGGAAGGCTATGATTGTTATAATAGCTTAGCCGTATATACGTCTGAGCGAGAAAGAGAGAGAGAGAGAGAAATGCAAATCAAAGCCAAGCAATTAAGCAAGCATGTCTGTTGAGCTAAGAATCTGCTATTAGGTGGGTGTATATATGTGTGTATATAATTTTGAGTAAGTTTGTTGGTGGGGGGGGGGGGGGTTA